>JAFIRS010001852.1:0-284443 GCA_018342105.1 Gonioctena quinquepunctata | reverse complement strand
GAAATCGTCAGAATGACGTCACAAGGCCATTGTGACCAATAATTTTGAATGGAACCAACGGCAAGCGTCACCTCTTTTGAAGGTATCGAAAAACCTATTCAATGAGTTCAATTTTTTTTTGTGTTTATGGCAGTTTGGCAACTCGCTTTTGAAAAACGCAAAGTTGTGATGAATTAAATCAGTTAATACTGAAATTCAAAATTCAAGCTCCTCCTCTGGATAGTTGTGAAAGAAGCTGACGTTTCTGTTAGTCTCCCCAATTCGAATTTTTTATAATTGTCAAGTTTTGTACATTTAATAATTTGTGTATTGTTGATCGACGTTTGATTGTTCAAGCAGCCTTTGGTACATTTAATATTTTTGTACATTTTAATAATTTGTTGAACTGTTGTGAGCCAAACGTTGAAGTGCTTCAAGAAGCGAAATGGTACGTGCTTTTGGTGATAAATTAGCAACGATCCTAATTCTTGGTGAAACAGGACAAAATATTCATGCAGCAGAACACATTTTAATGGGGAGGTTTCCCGATCGCCCGTTTCGAAGACTTATTTGCGGAGCTTCTCCGTAAGTTTGAAACAACGGGTAGTATCAATGATGCGAAACGTCTGGCAGACCACAAATTTCTGATGAGAAAAAAATTGATATACTGGCAGAAGTAATAGTTAATCCTCCTACTTCTTCAACAACTCACGTTGCATCTACCTGCGAAGTCACTCGAAGTACAGTACGCGGGGTGTTGAAAAAAAACAAATTTTATCCATACAAATTAGAAATGGTTCATCAACTCTCAGACGACGACCTCTTGAAATTTTGGAAGATGATCCAGATGAATTCGGCAATTTGGAAATAACATTTCAACAGGATGGTGCTCCTCCACACTATTACGGTGAAGTGAGACGGTATTTGGATAGGAGTATCGTGGTAGATGGATTGGACGACGAGGTTCAACGGAATGGCCAGCTCGATCACCGGACCTCACACCTTTGGATTTTTTTCTATGGAGGTACCTTGAATCGAAAGTTTACGCCACTGAACCTGACAATATTGACGTTTTGAAATAACGTATTGTTGCAGAATGTGAGGCTGTTTCCGCAGACACATTTGCAAAAGTACGAGAAGAGTTTAAAAATAGGATATTTCATTGTCAGGAAATAAATGGAGGTCACTTCGTGCAATTTATCTAAGTAGATACTGATTCTTAAATCTGTAATTAATATCATACTGAATGGAATTTAAATTTTAATGTTTACTAATGAGCCATTAAAACTGCCATAAACACAAACAAAGTTAGTATCATTGAATAGGTTTTTTCGATACCTTCTGAAAGAGGTGTCGCTTGACGTAGGGTTCATTTAAAATTATTGGTCACAATGGCCTTGTGACGTCATCTTTGACGATTTCGTCATCTATCATCACTAGTAGAGAAGTTTACAACCTTTAATATTCAGTTTCCAAATTTCATTTGTTTATGTATAATCGTTCCAAAAATAAGAGGGGGGGAGGGGACTTTTGAGAAGCACTGTATAGTCAAAATACTGAAAACAGCCAAAAAACTGATTTTTTCTTCATCATTTATGACTCTTTCCAATATAACACGATACCAAAGATGGTAACATACGGCTATTTCTCAAATTGAAAAAAAAAATAATGTTAGTCCGAATTTGCTTATAACAAATTGTTAAATCAATGAACAATGAAATTATTGATATTTTTTTTGTTACCCTATTGATAAATCCCAATTAAGATTTTAAAGTTAAAATAATTTCTTAACTGATTATTTAAACAATGGAAATATGAACAAAATATCATGAACAATAAAAAAATGGTTTGAAGATTTTTTTTAATCATTATTGTGTCATGACAATAAAATGGTAAAAAACATTTTTTTTATATAGTGAACTTGTCTGTTTATAAATAACTTATTAACAAATGACATAAATTTTTTTTACCTAGCATTACTTAATGTCATTGGTAGATGCGAATACGGAAATAATATAACACTTGTTGGAAAAAAAATACCATATTTTTTTTAATATTTC
This sequence comes from Gonioctena quinquepunctata, assembly GCA_018342105.1. Taxonomy (NCBI): domain Eukaryota; kingdom Metazoa; phylum Arthropoda; class Insecta; order Coleoptera; family Chrysomelidae; genus Gonioctena; species Gonioctena quinquepunctata. The sequence continues at coordinate 282,404 of JAFIRS010001852.1, read as the reverse complement.
ATTATCCTTTAATTTCAAACAATTATAATAAAAAAAATTAAAAAAAATTGTAAACTTTTATCGCGTGATCTTCTTGGATATATATATATATATATATATATATATATATATATATATATATATATATATATATATATATATATATATATATATATATATATATATATATATATATATATATATATATTATTATATATATATATATATATATATAATATATATATATATATATATGTATATTTATAGATATATTTAAATTTTTTTTCATTTTGTTTATTATAATTGTTCAGAGTTGAAGGTTAATGAAATATTAAAAAAATTATGATAATTTTTTTTTAAACAAATATTATGTTATTTCCGTTTTTGCATCGAACAATGACATTGAGTAATGCTAGGTAAAATTTATTCACGTCATTTGTTAATAAGTTATTTATACACAAATATACAAGTTCACTATATGAAAAAAATATTTTTCACCATTTTGCTGTCATGACAAAATAATGATTAAAAAAATCTTCAAAATATTTTTTTATTGTTTATAATTTTTGTTTATATTTCCATTGTTTCAATAATCAGTTACGAAATTATTTTTACTTTAAAAATCATAATTGGGATTTCTCAATAGTTACAAAAAAAAATCAATAATTTCATTGTTCATTGATTAAACAATTTGTTATAAACAAATTCGGACTAACATTATATATTTATTTTTAATAATGGAAATTTTAGAAATAGCCATATGTAACAAACTTCGGTATCGTGTAATATTGAAAAGTATTATGAAAGATTTAAAAAAAAATCAGTATTTTGTTACATATTTCTGTTCTGTTCTGTTTCTGTAATTTCAATTACTTTTAGAAAAAAAAATGTTGGTCAGAATTTGTTAATAACAAATTGTAAAATCAATGAAAAATTGAATTATTGATAAAAAATACCCTATTGGAAAATGCCAATTATGATTAAAAAAAAATATTTCCTAACTAATTATTTAAACAATGGAAAAAAGGATTATAAACATTAAAAAAATATTTTTGAGTTTTATTTTCAAATCATTATTTATTCATGTCAACAAAATGTTGAAAATAATTTTTTTGTATATAGCAAACTTGTCTATTTGTTTATAAATAATTCATTAACAAATGACATGAACAAATTTTACCCAGTGTTACTCAGTGCCATTATGAATTATTAAATGCGGAAACGGCAATAACATAACATTTGTTTGAAAATAAAATAACATAATTCTTTGAATATTTCAATAATTTTTAACTTTAAACAATTATAATAAACAAAATAAAAAACTGTTATAAACTTTTATCAAGTGATCTTCTCAAGTTTATATATATAAGAAAAGCTCCAAGGAGCAAACAATTTATTCAAACTTTTATGTCGCCATTCGTGACAACGGAGGTCAGAAAAAAAATTGTCCGTTAACAATTGTATAACTTTTTGAAAAATCAACATATCTTTCCATCATAACTCTCTTCTTTCAAGTGTTAAGATGACAGCACAATCTTATGAGTTCCTTAAGTCGAAACTTTTTTATTGAAAATTTCCTCCGTTTTAAGATTTTTTTTTCAAATTTCCCAATTATCAATAGTTCTTGAATTGCTGAAAAGAGGAACATTCTCAAATGAATATTGATAGAAAGATTTTTCTGTGAATTGAAAAATCCACGATTAAAATGAAGTAATTTTTTGTGAATGTCTAACAGAAAACAAAAAACTAACTGCCTTTTTTTTCCCTCTCAGTTTGTTAATACCAATTGCAATTTCTGTATGTGCTGTCAAATCATCGAAATACTATTTTCTACACGTCATTTTGAATCCAATGAGCGATTGCTCATATTTTTAGGAGCTTTATCAATAATTAACACCATTTTGAACTTGTTGATCAGATTATCATTATAATTTGAAAGATTTCTGTTGGGTAATCTATTTGAAAACTCATTGGTGAATATGTTATATCCTCACAGCAGTTATGGACTCATACAAATATCTCTTCAAACGCAGTTGCAACGTTGTTGCAGCATTAAATAGCACGTTCTCTACCAAGCGTCCCATATATGAGTCACTCACGATTTTCTGCTGGACCGCCGTCTCAAATCTGAGCCATTAGCAATATAACATATTTTATCCAATTTTCATCGGAACCGTCTACTGTGAAGGATTCATATTTTGCAGTGGTATATAGGAAGGTCCGGCTCGTGAGTATGTCGGATGGTCTCTCAGTTACTAACAGATAATCTTTACAGGTAATTGTTTATACAGGGTATGTCGTAACTTTTTTGTTAAGTTTGGTTCATATATTCAGAGAACTCAATCGTATTTTGTCTATGAAGATTGTAAGGACACATATTGGGCAACAGTTGGACTTTTTGTAGACCCTTGTTTTCGTGAATATCATGAATAAATGATCTAATTTCTTTTTAACATTATGTATGCTTGTTTTGTGACAGTAGAAATGTGATTATTTCGAGGAAATTAGTCAAAATTATTATTTTTGAAGTGGCTCATAAATGGTCTATCAAAGAGAAATTCATATAATAGGCCAGTGTCTCATATATGAGTCGAGTTCAAACGTCCTTTCCCTATATCCCATAATAACTACATCGATTACAGTTCAATTGATGTACCACATTTTATTTCAAAATTGAATATATTTTTTTGTGGCCTCTCGGTATCCAACATTTTAAGAACTTGGTAGCGAACGTGATAGGAAATGCAGCCTAGACAGTTATTCATTCGGAAAGCTCTCGAAATAAAAAATCCATTTCTGTGGCAATGATAACGATGATAAGGGTTGGGTAATTTTTAGGGAATAACCCGATACAAGACATCCTATCCTGATCATTTCCACGTCAATTTTATCATGGAGAATGTGAAACGTTCCAGTTCCCAAAACCGAAATCATTTGCTAACCCTACTCATCCACCTCAGCGACTCGTCTGCGGTAATGACCATAAATCCATTCCCAGACTTCATATCGAGCACAATCGTACATTTTCGATATACAGAAAACGACAAATTTAATTTCAAGCCCGAACGGAAACGCGGCGGATCTTCGAAAACCGATCCGTCGACTTTATCAGTAGGATTGCGATGTCAAATGGTCTCCATTCCTGTCATCATCCTTTATATCACCCTACTCGGGACCCATATTACTTTTGGGTTTCAAATTAAACGTCCCCAAGACCCTCTTAACCGTTTAAGATATGATGTTCACATAAGTACGGAGATCGTAAAAGAAAATGTTCGTAACAGATAGTGGCGCAACGCTGATATGAAGGTCAAGTGGGCCTTATTTCCTCTGCCTGTGCTACTGATATTGCCTGTTTCAGTTATTGGAACGGTCAGCAGGGAAACACAAGTTTGTCGACTGATGTTTAGTCGTAGACTATATAAAAAATATATTTGACCAAGAGCCCTTGTCATTTTTCCAACGTATCATAAGTTTACGCACACTGAATACGGAAACTTGTGGTATCGATGCTACAGATATGCCCGCCATACAGTTTTTCTGGGGCGAAATTATGGTCGGAGGAGTGCTGGAAGGTTATGAAAGAGAAGGTGAAAAATATTCAAGGTTCACTACTGAGGTAACTGAGAAACAGAAGTTCACGATGAAATAAATTGACACTCGCTTGTCAGTCAATTAACACTTGGCGTTCACCTGCTGCAACGTTTAAAATATGTCCATTGGAGTCATCTTACCATTCGCCTTCGAACAATATAAATTTTGGCCGTCAGTCACTTTCGATGGTTCGGAAGGGCACTGGGCCCACCGATTTTTGAAAAAAAGTTGAGAGGTGTCAAGGGACACCCGGATGGAATGAAGTTTCTTTCGATTAATAAGTGAAGGAATTGTAATAATTTAAGTATATACGCATTGATATTGTTATATTAAAATATAATTTGCTTTTGAATTTATTAAAGTTATGACGCGTACACTTGCTAAACACACAATAATGGAGAGATTATAACGCGTATGACTTGGTTAGCACAATAGTAAAGAGAGGTTATAATTCGTACTGCTAAAAATACATAAGCATTCATTATTGTCTGTATAAAATATCTACTTACCTAACTCCATCAGCAAGATCCGGAACTTGTGCAGAAACACTGTCAGGATTCATTATTGTTATTATTTTTCATTATTTATTATGTACAAAAAACCTGTATACACTCAACAAAAATAATCGTCGCGACACCACACTGTTCAATGCGAAATAGAAAGACGAAACGAAAATAACTGTCTTGCTTTCTATGAGAGAGAGAGACAGACAGACAGACAGAGAAACACGCGCACGCCGCACGGCTACAGCAAAAAGTGTCGTTACAACGTTTGGTCTTAATTTATTACGTCTAGCCCCCTTTCGCAACGCGCGATAAGGAACTTCGTTCCAAAAATTCAGAGATTTGTTAATGATGAGTTTACGACTGACTTTTCAAAATTAGACTAAATGCCAACTACCTAATGCAAAAGTGCATTTCCCAGTCATCCAACAGGTGGTGGGAATCTAATCAGTCGCAAAAAAGTTCATTAATTGCGGCTAAGTAGAGCACATTGAGATAAAAATAAATTTTTCAGCTCTTTACAAAATGGATAACGCTCCGTGTGTCGCTAAACTAACACGTTCACTGCAATTTTTCGCTGCAGGTATAATATGACTATTATTAAAACATCGCTCCCAATTTCTTGAATAGTGTATTCTAAAGACTGGCACTTGTATGTTCACCTGAATTGGATGTGCTGGATTGATGAAATCATGTGTCGGTGCAATATTGTTAGTGAACAATGGAGCGCTGCGTAAAGCGCTCTGATCTGTTTCCGGAACAATATATTTGAAATTTCTTGATTTTCATTGCTTATATGAAGTGTTTGTGACTGACACTCGGGAATTCAGTCACAACGGAAGTGCGCAAAGGAAAAAATACATTTCAGCTCGCAAAAATAGGACACATGCCATAACGTCGGTGATGTACAATTATTATTTGATATTTCCAATGTGAGGTTAGGATTGGTTTCGGTAACATGGTGGATATACCTGTAAAACCTAATTAACTTAAAACAAAAAGATTTGCAGGCTCTTGGGTGGGGTAATAAGTGTCATTGAAATATATACAAACCATTTTGGCAGTTCTTGACAAAACGCAAATATGTCTGATACTAATAGTGACATTTCAGTATTTTGCACTCCTCCAGAGCTGAAAAGTATTGTGGACTTGGCGCTTTCCGTTTTATTATCTGAAAATTCTAAACGGCTGAGTAGAGCATATTGAGATAAAAATGAATTTTTCAGCTGTTCACAAAATGGATACCGCTCCGTTTGTCGCTAAACTAACACGTTTGCTGCAATTTTTCGCTGCATTATTAAAACATCGCTCCCAATTTCTCGAATAGTGTATTCTAAAGACTGGCACTTGTATATTTACCTGAATTGGATCTGCTGGATTGATGAAATCATGTGTCGGTGCAATATTGTTAGTGAACAAATGGAGCGCCGCGTAAAGCGCACTGATCTGTTTCCGGAACAATATATTTGAAATTTCTTGATTTTCATTGCTTATATGAAGTGTTTGTGACTGACACTAAAATTCAGTTATAACGGAAGTGCGCAAAGACAAAAATACATTTCAGCTGTTTTTAGTATGGATAAAGCCCTACCAGTCGCAAAAATAGGACACATTCCATAACGTCGGTGATGTACAATTATCATTTGATATTTCCAATGTGAGGTTAGGATTGGTTTCGGTAACATGGTGGATATACCTGTAAAACCTAATTTACTTAAAACATAAGGATTTGCAGGCTCTTGGGTGGGGTAATGAGTGTCATTGAAATATATACAAACCATTTTGGCAGTTCTTGACAAAACGCAAATATGTCTGATACTAATAGTGACATTTTAGTATTTTGCACTCCTCCAGAGCTAAAAGTATTCGGCGCTTTCCGTTTCAATATCTGAAAATGCTAAACGGCAGTACGTAAAATGTTACAGCGAGTTTGAAGATTGGTGTGACAAACAGAATGTTAAATAATCCTTGTCATTGTCGTATTTTAGAAATTTCAAATTTGGAAATGACATTTGGTTTGGCGGCCGTTGCATGGGTAACGGTCACTAACTTGAATTTCGCGGACTTTTTTGAGAACGCGACATACTCATTTCGCGTGCGATTGCACGAAAACTTGTTTTTATATTTTATACAAAATAACACCTTTCAAAACAGAAATAAAGTTTTAAGAGTAACTCCAAGCTGTTACTCCATTGGTTTGGTTGAAGAGAGAGGGAAGAAGGCATACGTAATTTGTGAACAAATTCTGCCCAGGCACCAAATTATTCTTCTTATGGTCTCCGTGCTCTGACATAAGAAAAAAAAGAGAAAAAAAACTGTCAGGTGTAGAGTTCGAACCCACGCTCTCCCGAAATCCAGAGCCTAAATCTGGCACCTCTGACTAATACTGAGCTGTTACTGAATTGATGTGGTTGATTATTCCGAAAAAAAAAATTTGCACAAATTTTGCCCAGGCAGTAAATGATTTTCTTCATGTTCGCTGTGAGTACTGACATTTCGGAAACATTTCATTCTGTTACTTAATTGGCCAGGTTTCCTCATCAGTGTGGTAAAACTAACGTTGCGTAAATTTTTCAGGCATAAACTTATAATATTGAAATTTACCTGGAAATTTTTGTAACTTTCCAGGAGAGCAGTATCTCTTTGCCATCTAGTATTGAACTGGCGGTTATAGATTCTTGAATTTTGCATTTCAGATAACTCATCTCTGAATTTTGGAATTTAAACTTATCTTAAGAAAATTAGATACATTTTCTACAAACACGGAAGGTCCAACGCCCTACGGCCAAATAAACAAAAACTGGCGGACGAAATCTATGTCGCTTGAAGGCTAATAGTAGGATCCCTTCCATTGTCAGTCGTAAACTCTGAATTTTTCGTGGGCCCGTTTTTTAACAAATTTCTAACGTTGCAGAATGTGAACGAAGTGATCGCTTCATTTTATTGTATACTTCTGTTTTTTACTACCCTCAATAATGAGCTCTCAATATTTTCCACCTACTTTTTCATAACCGTTCAGCATCCCTACCATCACTTTGCCCCAGAAAAAATGTATGGCGGACATGTCTGTAGCAATGTCGACATCGATACCACAAGATCCGTATTCAGTGTGCGCAAACTTATGATACGTTTGAAAAGTGACACTGGCTCTTGGTCTATAAAGGATTCATAAAAATCAATTCGATGACTCACAATATGATTTTTCACCCGATGGCAGTCCTCCAAATATTCAGAATATAACCAAAATAGATAGAGGACGGGAAAAAAGGATTAAAAAATTGGTAAAAGACTAGCAAAGAAATTAATTGAAAAATAACAAATCAAAAGCATTTATTCCTATTAATATTTCCCAAAGAAGAGGTATAATCATGGTTGATGATACCACATTCAAGGAAAATATATCCATTCAAAAACATAATGTCTCCATATACAATAACGGAAGTCAAAATATTTGACCGGAAAATTACTGGTGAACCAGTATATATGTTCCGAGACAAATGATGCAATTAACCTTTGAGGGTAATTTATCACCAAAACAAGTTCATTTGAATAGGGTAGTATGTGAAGTTAGTCCGTTTACACATAAGATAATACAATGCTTTAAATGTTCAAAATGTCGCGAAAATCATTGTAGAACAACTTCTACGAAGAACACGAATGTCGTGATCTACAGGACAGCTATTGTATTTATTGGAAAAAATACTGCACATAAATCAACATATCAATGTTTTCAAAATTAAAAAAAGATGAAAGAATGGCACAATGATATATAACATACGTAGAAGCTGAAATGTATACAAAAGAATCCCATGCGAATATTACTGCAGATACAAATAGATTCGAACCACTCGTAAATATAAGTTTCCACCATAACGATAGGCATGATGACAGATTTTGAAAAACTGTCCTATAATGCTCGGAAATATATATTATTTACAATGGAAAATATATTTCTGAAGAAATTAAGGGTTAAGTAGGAAAAAAATTACATTTTAGTTTTTAAATTTAAAATTCGCAACGTAAACACTAGACGCTCAATGAATAATTCATTCGAGTGTATAGGTGGTGTGCTCTATCGATGAATATTTTGAGTATACTCCGAAATAACTGTGTTCAATGTATTGTAATGTCCATGTTTTTTTTTTGACTCCATATTGTACATCTACGTGTTTTTTTTCTGTGTTTTACTTGACGTTTCCTATATTATTCTAAAATGAAAATTTCAAGGGATAAAACTATTATTATTGTTATTATTATGCCGAATTCCTGAACTTGGTGCATATTGGCAAAATATGAGTGGAATTCCTTCTGTCTCGTACATCCGTCTATTTCTGCATACTTCCCGCAAGTTTTTTTTTTGACGAGCTCATCATCCATAACCACTTGCCTGACCTGACGTCTTCTTCCAAAGAGAGCATACCTCTCGCTTTACATCGTGCCGATTGATATAGTGCCTACGAATTGTGATATGCTACCACGCTGCAGTTGTTCATGCTATCTATGATAGTTCTACCTAGCAGCAGCAGCCCATCCGAGCACTTATTGCGGCTAGCGTTACTATGCCATTGATTCTACTCGAAAGAGAAATATTTGCAAATTCTTGTTACGATCAACTACATGATTTTAATATAAAAAAACTGATGTGTTAAGCACTGCATCACCATCATGTTACAACCACATGTAACTACTGGTGTTCAAATCCACTCCTCATAACATTCTAGGAAGAGGTTCGCGAAGAAAATGTGAATATCTTTCACCAAACTATACGGTCTTAGAGGCAAAGTATATGATCTACTCATATCATACCTGGATATAACAGAGTTCAAAACGTTCAGATCGACGATGCCATGAGCTCTCCAATGCCTTTTACATATGGGGTACCCCACGGTACTGTACTTGACCCACTGCTGTTCTCTATATACATAAATGGACAACTAGAACTTGATCTCAAAGGTGAAATCATAATTTTTGCTGAAGATATACATCTGTTGTATACAGATAAATTAGTTGGGAAAATTGAGGGGGAGGTAGGTATATACGATACATACCTGAACCATTTGGATATAATACAAAAATGGATTCTGAAAGTCATATACAATAAAAACCGAGGATATTCCAGTGAGATGATTTTCCAGATCAGTAACGTCTTGGATGCTAGACAATTGTTTTTCTGAAGAATTTCACTGAATGTATTCCAACAAAATGAACTAAAAAAAATGCCCACTCTTATAAAACTGGGAATAAATCAAAAAATTACCATCTACCTAGAAGAAACAAATCTATAGGTTATACCGGGTTTTTCTTTAGGGTGGCACACCCCTATAACCTTTTTATTATTGAAGATAGAAAAACGAAATTTCGAAAGTGGTGTGCCGTCCTTCATTGTAATAACACATCAATAAAAGCTCCTAATAAGTTATTTGAAAACAATACGAGGCAATCGGCTTAAACTTGCAAGGCGAAACTTAACAGCGATATTGCCTAGTACTCACCTTTATTTTTGTGAAGAACACTTCGACGTAAGTTTCTATTTTGTTTTGTAGATTCCAAAATAGTATATGGTGTAATGATCTTGTTTGAGGTCTAAATTTAATAAAAAACAATTTTTTTTGAGGTTAGATTTTATCTCGCACCACTGTTATCATAATGGATATTTTATTCAAATTTCAGTTGCCAAATGATATGGAGAATTATATGGAATATCATTTGCTGGACTGAATAAACATTTCAATGATAATAATAATTTTTATTCACCGTTTTTGATACACTTGGTATATATGGTAAGTCAGTTTCAAAAAAATTAAGTAAAAATACAAAAAAATAAAAACGAGCACAGGTTTACTTATATGAATATATACGAATACACATATATACTCACATACATAAAAGGTATGCGAGCATTTTACAACATTCACAAAATTTACCCTAATTAAAATTGGGAACACAGATTGAAATTATTTGTGAGGTTGTCAGTTCTTGATCTTGATAACTATAATAGCATTTCTCTAAAAGAAATTTTTTAATACAATCATGGCATATCTTATCACTTCTGATTCTTTTGACTACATTTTGTAACTTATTGAAGCAAGTAATGGCATTATAATGAGGGGATTTTTTATAATTTGACATTTGATGTTGTGGGATTCTCAAAAGATCACCATTTCTCGTATTATGACTGCGTTCTGTAGCAGTCTTCTCATATTATTTGGGGTTTTGCCTGACAAACATAATACATTTGAGGATGAAGATAGAAGAGGCTGTCAATATTTTTTTATCTATAAAAACGGGCCGACAGCTATCTCGGAAATCCATATTGAAGATTAGCCTTATGACGCGTTTCTGCGCTAAGAAAATTCTGGAAAAATCCCTCGCCCGGCCCCAGGCCATAACATTTAAACCTAAATGAAAATAGACCATGGCATAATATATGTTGAGTGAGCCAGGTTCATCCAAACTGGATTTCAACTGCTTTATGGCATAGTATGCTTTATTCAAGTTGGCACAAATATGATCCACTTGTTTTTCCCAATTTGAATTGTTGTCAAGGTAGGTACCCAAAAATTTTATTTCTTCAGAAGCTTGAATATCATAGTTTGGGCATAGACCATTTGGAATATTTCGTCTGAAGTGAAAATTAACACTGATCGATTTTGAAGTAGTTAGAATGAGCTTATTTCTTTGGCACCAGGTGCTGAACTGATCAATAATGCGTTCTGATTTGCTGATGAGTTGCTCAGCGTTTTAACCCGATATAGTTATCGTAGTATCATCAGCAAACATTGTAACATAGCCTTCCATCATGTGTTGAGGAAGATCGTTGACATAAAGGAGAAATAGTAACGGTCCTAGAACAGAACCCTGTGGCACACCGAGTTCAACAGTTTTCGACTCAGATGACAATCCATTGCAGATTACGACCATATCTCTATTTGTCATATAGGATTCTATCCAATTTATCATATTTCGTGGAAACCCGAACATTGATAGTTTATTGATGAGAAATTCAGAGCACACTGTATCAAATGCTTTTGATAAGTCGAAAAATAGTGAGATCACATATTTATTACTATCAATTTCTGTGTATATAAAATTCAGGAGGTTATAGGAAGCTGTTTCTATAGATTTATGTTTCCTGAATCCATGCTGAGACGTGCATAGAAGCTTATTTGTTTCCAAATGATCTATAACTCTGAGGGCTACAACTTTTTCAAATAATTTGGATAGGGAGCAGAGCAAGGATATTTGCCTGTAGTTATCCATCTCGGTGGAATTACCTTTGTTATGTACCGGTATAACAAGTGATTTTTTCAGAACTTCTGGAAAGTATCTTTGAATTAGAGATTGATTCAATAGGTAGGTTAATGGTACAATAATGGCAGGTGATATTTTCTCAATTGTGACGATTGAGAGTTCATCGAAGCCTGCCGATTTTGCATAACATAACCTCTAATATTAACCTGTCGTGAAATACATATAAAAAGTATATTTTAGAGTATTTGGATTTATTTTATTACTTAAATTATTATGTTTTTCAAAAATATATTATTTAATGGAAGTTATGACATTTCTTAATTCTGCTGAACAAAAGTCTATTTGATGCCAAAAACTCTCCTAACATCCAACAAGTCGACTCTTGGTAAATTAGTGCTGTTTGCATTAATAAATGCTTGTTCCATGACTCGCGTTATTTCACTTTCGCTTTATTAACATCACAAAACTCAAACTTCTCTGTGTAAACAAAGTTGAATCGTGAATAAAATCACAGGATAACAACCAGTTCTGATAAGATGTATGTATTCGTTCGTTTGTTTACTCAAAAATGACGTCATTTGCTCTGATTGGTGTTCAACATATCATGGCGGTTTGCCGTATTCTGTAGTTTTATTTTAACAAAATAATCATCAATTTCAAACTTAATAAAAAAATAAATACGTGTTTTGTATTTCATGACTCAAGTTTCATTTATATACAGGGTGAGTCAGAAGTACTTTGACAAACTTCAGGAGGTGATTCCTCACAATATTCTAATATGAATTGTCCGAATGAACATATGTCCGGAAACGCCAAATAACTTTCGTAATACTGACCTAAATTGAACGAAAATGGGTATTCAGAAGTTTTTTGAGGTGTCTTATCGAACCTAATGTTATTATTGCCCTTACTCGTAGGGAGCACCACCTGAACGTCTTTTTGTTTTTTGAAGATTCATAACTTTTTTTAGCGTATTTCCAGCACATTTTTCAGTAGAAAAATCAATTTTCCTATCATATCCACGTGAAAAAGCTTCCCCTGTTACGAATCGCTATGAGATATTTGGACATGAAAATTTCAAGTCGATTATTTGATACGAAGCGTGTTGAAGTTATTACTTTTATTTGCATTTTTCACAAGAATGCTTGGAAAATTAATTTGACGTTTAAGTGAAGAGTTTTGTTTTTTTGAAGGAGGCGCCACCTATTCCATTCATTTTCACTCGTTTGAAATAGTTATTTTTGTATCAAGGCTGCAAAATCTGTATTTTTTTTGATAAAATTTGCAAGAAATATCAACATTTTATTTCAAGAAATTTTGAATACGTAGAATAACATGGAATAAAGGAAACGGGATTGAATTCGAATGCATTTTCCAAAGTGTTCACCTTCAGCGAAGATACAGGCATTCAGTCTTCTACTCATTGAATCAAAAATTATTGATGTGTTTCTTATTGTTTCACAGGCGTCTACTATTCGGTATCATAGATCTTCCTCGTTCGCTACTGGAGTTTTATACACTAGTGACTAGAAATGTCCCCAAGAATATAAATCCAGTGGGTTTAGATCTGGGGACCTTGGTGCCCACGCCTGGTTAGGTTCTTCTACACCCCTACCAATCCATTGATCTGGATAGACAGTGTTAAGAAATGCCCTGGCTACAACGCGTTAATGGGAGTCCCATCATGCATGAACCACATGCGGATACGAATTTCTAATGGTACATTCTGAAGTAGTCCCGGCAATTCATTTTCTAAAAAGTCTCTGTAAGTTGCACCATTCAGTCGGAACGGAAGAAAGAAAGGACCTATCAAGTATTTATCAATTATTGCCGCCCATACAATTACAGAAAATTGAAACTGATAATGTCTTTCACTAACTGCGTTCGGATTTCCCAGAGCCCAAACATGGTTGTTATGAAAATTTGTGATAGCATTTCATTAGAAGTTCGATTCGTTCGTGAAGAGTACATATCTTGAAAATTGAGGATTTCCAGCCAATTTTCTCAAAAACCACTGACACAAAGTAATGCGTTGGGGAAAGTCTCGTGGCAAAATAGCTTGTACCTTTGAATATGGTTTGGATAAAATTATTGATCGTGGATAATTTTCCAAACTGTGGACTGAGAAGAACTGAGAGCTTCAGCAATTATTTTTTTACTTGTTTCGGGATTCTCCTCGAGAGCGTTCAAAACAGCTTCTTCCAATTCTGGGGTTCGGACTACTCGTGGTCTTCCAATAATATTAGCTGCCCCCTTGACGCTACCTGTACCTGCCAAACGACGGTGAAGACTGGTGAATATTGGAGCTGCAGGCAGTACTTGATTAGGAAATCGCCCCTGGTAAATACATCTTGCTTCGCGCGCATTGCCATCCGCAAGGTCACAAACGAAATGCATATCGGCTAAATGAGCATTTTTGTTTAAATAATCCATTTTTTCAAAATTAGTTTAAAATTTACAGAAACTTCAACAAAACGATTAACTGTCTCATAATATGTAAAAACCAAAACTACTCACTTAAACGTCAAATTCATTCCCTAAGCATTCTTGTGAAAAATACAAAATAATGGTAATAACTTCAACACGCATCGATTATCAAATAATCGACTTGAAATTTTCAAATCCAAATATCTAGAAAACGGTTGCTTATAGCGACTTACGTAGATATGATAGAGAAATTCATTTTTTCACTGAAAAATGTGCTAGAAGTAGGGTAGGGTGGGGCACATATGGACGTGGGGCACATATGGACAATACAAATTTCCCGCCCCTGTAGCGCCATGAGAACAACTGCGCACTTTTATGGTAACATCAGTGCATGTAGTTACAGCGTCGAGGTGTTTTTCCGAATAATATTGATTTTTACTGTGTCAAATAATCAACCAATTATTTTGTACCTCAAATGTAAGTATATTCACCTTTTGTTCATAAAATTAAACCAGTAGTTTTGTATCTTTCTGGTAGGATGTTTTAGGTTTCTATTAAAGATAAGTCTATTACAACTAACATAACCTTAGAATACGTACTTCTGTTGTCGACGTGTTTTTGATATTATCGGATGAATACATTTTTCATATGTGGGGCACATTTGGACAGATATGATGGGGTAGATTTGGACTAGTCCAAAAGTGCCCCATTTTTATCACAATGAACTGACTGGCAAAAATCAATTTATACTCGATGTGAATTATCATGAACTTTTATTCATTGAGGGTATTTATATCAGACAATATTTTTATCGGAATATAAACAATAAGTAAGACCTTATCGTTACACCTACTGTGTATCGTGCTTGACATTCAATATTTTTTCTAGCATGATGCGGAATTATGAACGCAAAACAGACAGAGCCAACATTTCAACGGAAGATTTGCGTGAAGAAATAAATGAGGTTATCACGCCTAAAAGAAAAATTAGACATGCAGCTGCAATGTACAATATTAAGAAATCAACTCTGCATTTTCATCTAAAAAAAGCGAAGCCTGCAAATGAATCAGACTCTGGAAATGACAGTGATGATCATTCAGGAGTAGAAATGTCATCTAGCTCAAAATATGCATCTCAGCAAGTTTTCTCCTCGGCAGAAGAAACAAAGTTAAAATAGTATCTACTTAAGGCATCATCAATGAACTTCGGACTAACATATCTACATACGAGATCCTTAGAATTCCAATTTGCCAAAATTGTATCTAAAAAATATCCGCTTGTTTGGAATGAC
Source organism: Gonioctena quinquepunctata (assembly GCA_018342105.1). NCBI lineage: Eukaryota > Metazoa > Arthropoda > Insecta > Coleoptera > Chrysomelidae > Gonioctena > Gonioctena quinquepunctata. The sequence goes on along the minus strand of JAFIRS010001852.1, from coordinate 267,359 downwards.
AACCAAATTGCTGGGATTGAATGGTCCTTTATGAAACGCCACCCAGAATTGTCCTATAGAAAACCTGAAAACATTAGCATTGCACGTACATCTGGCTTCAACAAATCCAATGTCGGAATGTTTTTCAAAAATTATAGCGAAGTTATGATTAAATATTAATTTTCTCCAGATCGAATTGTGAATACTGATGAGAGTGGTGTCTCAACAGTAATTATAACGAAGAGCGGTATGAAGCCAGTCGGCCAATGTGTTTCTTCAGAAAGAGGAACACTCGTTACGTTCTGTGGAATCATTACCGCAACTGGTGTAGCCATTCCACCGCCATATATTTTTCCACGAGTAAGAATGAAAGATCAATATATGTACGGAAGTGTACCTGGTGCCATTGGAAATGCTACGAAATCTGGTTGAATGTCTGCAAAAATATTTGTAGAACCTCTAGGGCATATAAAGAAGCATATGAATAGTTCTACAGATGATTCAATGCTCCTACTTGTGTGACATGTTTCATTGAATGCGATAAATTATTGCCGAGAAAACGGCATAGTGATGTTGAGCTTTCCACCATATTGCTCCCATAGGATGCAGCCGCTTGATATTTGCCTCTATGGTCCGTTCAAATCTAGATGCAAGACATCTTTTAATGACTATATTGTGGGTAATCCTGGTAAAGCAATTACAATAAACGATATTGCAAAATTAACCTCACAACCATATTTACTATCGTTCACTCCTCACAATATCACTAAGTCATTTGAAAAAACTGGAATCTGGCCAATAAACAGCCTTGTTTTTAATGATGCTGAATTTGCTGGGGTTCTCAGCTATGGACACGAAGGAATTAGTGAACCCTCTTCAAGTACACAATCAGATAATCATAAAACTTGAGAATCATCTACAAGTAAACAACCAAATGATAATACCTGTGAACCAATCGCAAGTAGGAGTAAGTCAGACTTTGTTCTTGAAAACACTGTTATGACGGAACTCAACTGCCGTTCATCAATAAATGAGTCTTCGAAAAATAATACACTAGACAGTATTCGACCTTTTCCCGTTCTGCAACCAGAAACTGATAATAAACGAGGAAGATAGAAAGGAAAATCGTGTATCTTTACTAGCACTCCAGAAATGAAAAGAATACAAGAAGAGGAGAATATTAAACAAGCCAAGAGAAGAGAACAAGAACTGAAACGAGCAAAAACTGTAAAAAGACAACTAGTGAAAAAAACTAATGCTCTTGGTGTAACGACAAAAAAAACTCCCAAGAAAAAACAAACCTATTCGAGTTCTTCGAACGCTGACGTTGATATGGAGGACACAGTGAGCTCCGATTCTAACATAGATCTCTGTAGTGAATACGGAGATGTTACTGAACTGTTGGACTATGAATGCATTGAAGTAGAAGACTCCGTCCTGGCGAAGTTTCCAACGAAGAAAAAAGTTGTTTATTATGTGGGCATCTTAGAAGAAATCAGTGGTAATGAACTAACTGTGAATTTTTTAAAATTCAAAGAGAATTGTGGATTTTATTATCCGGTCACCAAAGACATTAGTCTGATTGTGAGAGGGGATATTGTGGCAAAACTACCACCACCTACACAAAATCAAGGCACCACAAGCCAATCATCATACTTGAAATTCCATGTATCATTTTTCAATTATAACATCCAGTAGTTTCATAAGTTGGAAAAATATATTTTAACCAGTAGGTAGTCATCTGAGTTTAATAATATGTACCCATGTCAATCAATAAATATGGTTATGAATTAGTCCAATTCAACCCAACTCATGTCCAAATTAACCCCATGGTGGGGCACAATTGGACGAATGCACAATTCCAAAAATATCATTATTTCTCCCAGAAATAATAATTTATCATCGAATCCAACTGCCACTGCAGGTGCCAAGATTTGTAGTTATCCACTAGTGCAGCTAACAGTACAATATGTTATTTAACAGCTTAATAAATCAACATGGGAAAAAAGTGTACGAATGTGCCCCACCCTCCCCTACGCTCAAAAAAGTTATGAATCTTCAAAAAAGAAAAAGACGTGTAGGTGGCGCCCCCTACAAGTAAGAGCAATAATAACATCATATTCGAATTCAACACCTCAAAGAACTCCTCAAAACCAATTTTCGTTCAATTAAAGTAATTTGAAAAAAACGAAAATAAGAAGAAAACTTTAACACCCTGTATCTTGGAAACGAAGCGTTTCCGGACATACATTTATTTGGACAATTCTTATCAGAATATTGTGAGGAATCACCTCCTGAAGTTTGTCAAAGTACTTCTGACTCACCCTGTAAATACATAATTTTTGTGATTTTTAGTCACTGTCATCATGCCTATTCAAACACTAATACGAAGTAACAGATCAACATCTCTTTCACAACCAACTCGTATTCAACTCTCAGTCAACAACACAATTTCAACCTCTCAACCCTTCACCAGTGCTAAAAAAGACTGCTGTATAACCCCGACCCATGTTTCTCTTCTCATTTGGCTTAACAAAATCATGTCTATTGATTGATTTTATCCATTTCTGTCGTCGTTGCATGAATAATGTGTAAAATTTGATTCATGTCTGTAATGTATTCTCCGGGAAATTCTGAAGAAACTCAGCTAGATGAGTTATTGTCGTACAACAAAAGAGCAACCTGGAAAATGATTCCTAATTTCAAAATCCTAGTCTGCATATCCTCATTTATTACATAACTAGTCCACGAGAGATGATAATACGAACTTCCAACACTCAGAACATAAGGAACAACGAACGGAACGCAACCGAAATTCAGCTGTTGGGTGTTTATGCTCATAGATCTTTATTTAAAATATATCCTAATATACAAATCTGCTAAAGAGTTGCAGTAAGAGGTACGTGGTACATATTGAAAAAATATACAATGAAATATATAACAAACATTCAATAAAATACATTAAAAAGTTGATCATAATATGAGCGTAAAAGAATTGAAATAGTTTAAATAATTAATATTATATTTGTGCATTCGAAACAAGTTTTTTTGGTTGATTTTTGATAATGTTCAGAGATGGGCTACTTTCAATTACATTTAATAATTCATTCATTCAAAATCAAAGAGTTCATAGTGTTTTTGTGATTTGTTCTGTTAATATATAAATAACTATTATTTCGGGTTGAGTGGTGGTGAAGGTCATGATTGAAGACTATGTTCTGTTTGAAATAACATGGCCCTAGATAGTTCAGTATTTTGTATACGAAGATCATAGTGAAATAAAACAGTCTTTGGGAAAAAGATTGCAAATTTGAAATATTAAGCATAATATTAAAAGAAGTATCCCTACCGCACTTCAAAATGATCCTCATACACGATTCTGAAGTTTTTGGAATTGAGATAATTTATTCAGATTGAATAGATATAGGATAGAGGAACAGTAGTCGAAGTGTAGCTGAACAATTGTCTTATAAACTGTGATTCTTGACTCAGTTGACAGATTATTGGCAATTCTAGAAAAAAATTATAATTTCTTTGAATTTTTTTTATGAATATTATCAAAATGTTCATGAAATGATAAAGTGTTATCTATTTGGAATCCCAGATATTGAGTTGTGTTCACTATTTCAATTATTTAAATTTGGTAGTGATTATCATTGCTTTCGTTTTCAATACATTCAGCTTGAGTTCATTCATTTTCATATGCTTGGTGACACTTACTAATGTAGTATTCATTCTTTCTATTGCCATTCCTGAATTCTCATGACAGCATGCCAATAGTGTATCATCCGCAAAGAAGTTCACAAATTCAGAATCAACAAACAATGGCATGTCATTTAAGTAGAGTGTGAATGAAAGGGAACACTACCCTGGGGAACTCCAACATCATTTCAAATTTCAGATGAGTAAATGTCATTCACTCTAACACGTTGTTTTCTATTGGTCAAGTAATTAGATAACCAGTTGCATACTTTGCCCTCTATTCCATATCTATTAAATTTGGCCAGTAATATGGACTAATCAATGGTTTCAGATGCTTTTTTGAGGTCAAAGAACACAGCCACAACACACTTAGTAGTATCCAGTTCGGTTTTTGGTAATGAACGCGCATACGTTTCATTATTGATGAACGAATTGTCGAATTTTCATAATGACATATTCCATGACATTTAATACAAAATATGGCAAAATAATGTGATTTTTATCGAAACTTGCTTTTATTTCGTTTAGATATGAGATTGGTACATCATTTGGAAGGAACTTTTATTGTCTTTCAGAATATTCGATAGTATACAGGATATTCCATTTAAAAAAATGTACTTTTCACCATTTTTGTATCTATCGTGAAAATCACAAATTTTGAACGACCCTGTATAATGGAGAACGAATTCCTTCGAACATAACTAATGCACAGAACATTGGTAAACTACATCCAAAATTTCAGCTTCGTTCGAGTCCAATTACCGCAGTAATAAACATATAATTGAAGCTATGTTTTGCTCTCTTGGATTCGTAACAAATTTCTCTTATTCTCGTTATTTGTTTTGCGTTACTCAGAACGCACTAGGAGTACGACTATTGGTGTCGTGGATTGGCCTATGCTGACATCTGTTGGTGACCTATTAATATGCACGAAATTTCGTGTCATTAAAATTTCACGATAACAGGTCTAAGCTTCAACACACAGATTATAGGTGTCACTATCTATAATTTGATGCTTTTCACATTTTTGTACTTGCCGGTAGGTATTAGCACGATGAGATATTTGATACGAGTTTGAAAGAGACCACAAGCCGTCCTGATGATTGGGAAACCATGAAACAGCTGTTGGCGGATGGTGGGCTCTCTTGGATTCGTAACAAATTTATTTTATTTCATCTCTCTCTCTCTCTCTCTCTCTCTTCCTCTATATATATATATATATATATATATATATATATATATTTATATATACACAAGACAATATTGGGCACCAATTACTTGAGTTTATGGGAAACATCGAGAATATAACTGACCAGCTGATATATTAGCTATGTACCTGATGAAATATGTACGATGACAGGATCAACAGATATATTTGAGACATATATAATGAACTGTCAAGAAAATAAATTCACAGGAAGGAGAAGAGAGAAACTAATGAACCAGATATGGAAGGAATCATGAAGTCGGTGAAGAGTCACAATTCAGAAGAATTTGCAGAAAAAATAGTCAGTGTACACTTAAAAAAAAATATAGAAGAGCATTTGAGCTCCTAAAAAACTTTGCAGTTGCATATGAATGCTCTTACTTCACCCTAATCAATACCAATAAATAAATAAAAAAAGTTTCCAATTTATCAAGAATCCGCAAATCTGTTATAGCAAACCTTGCCATTTTCAATGTGTTGTTTGTAAGGACACTTCCCTGGTGTTTCAACATTATAAGAAAAAAATTCCATTGACACACGTGGATCATCATACCGGATATTGATTCTACCCTAGCCATATGAGAAAACTTCCCAAATTCTCGATATATTCAATAAGACTCGTAATTAGAATTTTCATTTTATCAAATATTTTATAAATTCAAATACTTAGGATTTCGGGAAAGCTTTCAATATTCTCCTTTTGATTGAAAATATTCTATATCTGAGTGCCAAATCCCTTTGAGATCGGGAAGGAAAACTCGTTGCAAAAGAAATGAAGATTGATTTGGTCAAAAGATGTATATCATCAAACATCAACACTTTTGCATGGAAGCGCTTCGTAGAAAGCAATATTCGTTTCAAATATGCAGGAATTCAAGCTTTTGAAAGAACTATACACCTATAATGTCGAAATGATGCCTTTTCTATTTTCAAATGACAAGTGAACCGTAAAAACTCATAGCGAGTAGAGCAAAATTGTTGAAATTCCCTTTTGTTGGCGCATTCTGATATACCGACGGATATTACTATACTGGCTGTTCCGATGCCTTGAAACATTTTGATTTCGCAGAAATCGTCGGAGGTTCTGTAATTCTGTCAAAATTCAACAATTTCAGATGGCGCACGAAATTGTGGTTCGTGGTCATAATCTACTTGAACATGTTTTATGTGAGAGCTTAGCAGAGATCTGACATTTTTTATTATATGAATTTTAGTCACGAACAAGTAAAGACGTTACTTGAGGGCTCTGTTTTCAAATCCAAGTGGTAGAAAGTCGTATTGAATCACCGCTTTTTGCGATCTGGCATAATCAAGTGAGTGAAATGTCACTGTGAATTCAGTTATGAAAACAGTTGTAGCGGAATTTGTTAAAATTTATAGTTATCTCACACGATATGGCATCTACATGAAAAATTGTTCGAAAACACTTATCGATCGCTCGTGATATTTTCTGCTTGCTAATGAAGGATTTTGTCAGCTTCACCATCACATTAGATAATTCCCACTTATTCTCCGCGAGAGAAATTCATTATTAATAATAAGACGTGTACAATTATTGAAAGTACACGGATGTGTCAAATTTCACGATAGCGGACAGTGACATGACGAAGAAATGGAACTTATTAATTTTTTTTGCTCAATCGCCTCTTTGGCTGTCAAAAATCATGACAAAATAATATCACAAACGGGTTGAGAAAAAATAACAGTTTTGATTTTTTCTCTCGCAAAATGGCTCTGAAGGCTGACGAGAATCATGGTAAGAAAATAGTCACAAAGTGGTGGTTTTTAGAAGGGGTGGTTGAACAAAAAACAACAGATTCAAGCCTTTTTTCGTGGAATTGCTTTCAAGGCTGACGAGAATCATGGGAAAAATATTTAAAAAAACTGGCGAAAAAAGGGTGGTTTTTAGAAGGGGTGGTTCGAGAAAAAAAATCAGATTCGCAACTCATTTCGCGGAATTGTTTCTAAGACTGACAAAAATCATGGGGCAAATATTTAAAAAATCTTGCAAGAAGGGGTGGTTTTTAGAGGAAGTGGTTCGAAACAAATATCAGATTAGAGCACTCTTTTTGCGAGCGGAATTGCTTCTAAGGTTGACGAGAATTATGGGAAAAATATTTAAAAAAAGTCACAAAGGGGTGGTATTCAGAAGGGGTGGTTAGACAATAAAATCAGATTTAACCTTCTCTTTGCTGAATTGTTTCTGAGGCTAACGGGAACCATTGGAAAATTTGCGCAAAGCAGGATTCATTTCTTTAAAACATATAAAAAATCAATTTTTTTTTTATTTGTTCAATATTTTTCTATTTTTATTGATTTTTTCCTGTAAATAAGGAAAGTTGTTTTTTTTAACAAGTTTTTAATTTTTTCCCACCGTTCTTCGAATTTTAATGGAGAAAAACGCTGTCAGGGCAAGTCAGAAAACCCTTCACTGTTTAACCTTCCCTTTGCTGAATTGTTTTTGAGGCTAACGGGAACCATAGGAAAATTTGCGCAAAGCAGGATTGAAAGAAATCATCATTTCTTGAAAAAACATAAAAAATCACGATTTTTTTTTAAATCAAGATTTTTGGATTTTTTCAATGTTTTTCTATTTTTATTGATTTTTTTCTGTAAATAAGAAAAGTTGTTTTTTTTAACAAGTTTTTTATTTCTTCCCACCGTTCTTCGAATTTTAATGAAGAAAAACGCTGCCAGGACAAGTCAGAAAACCCTTCACTGTTTATATAAAAACGTCCGCCCTAACTCGCATTATTTGATAATTGGCTCAAGACCCAACAAAAACTCAGCAAACACTAACAAAGAATGAAAAAAATTTTACTTTAAAAGGTGTTAAAGAATTATATCCAAATAGTGGCATACTACTACTCATAATCAAGTTTTTTGCTGATATGTTCCATGATGATATTTTTCAGAATGTGAAACCCATAGATCACCCATTATTCAAAAAAAGTTCTCTATAATTAGACAATTATTTTGTGCTGCTGCTTCTTCCGCGTCAGTCGTGAGAATTTTCTCAACATTTGGTTTAGTCCATTCCAAACTCAGAAATCGATTCAAAACGGAAAAAGATGCAATTTTTTTTTTGTTTCGTACAATCCCTACGATTAACCAAGATAAACATTTAGATTTAGCGGTTTAATTTTTTTGATATAATAAACCATTAGTTAAAACTCAAAGTTTTTAATTTTCTCTTAATTATAACTAATCAGAAATTTTTATTTTAATCATGATTTGAATTGAAAAAATCATGTGATTCAAATCGCGATTTCAATCATGTATCTAAATCAATTGATTTAAATCGATTAAACCCTGTCGCAAAGGGGTTGGTTTCAAAAGGGGTAACTTTGGTATTAAATTAAATGTTTTTAATTATGACTTATCGAATGTTCAACTTTAATTGAGCAAAATCAGTACCGAAAATATTCTTAAAATATTTTTTATGGCATAGACAGTTACTGATTAGTCCGAAAATATGAACAGGATGTTTAAAAAATCAGATGTGGAATTATCTGCGACTGAAAAATAAACTTTAGTAACTATCTTCCATCGTTCAGATAACTTTTGTGAGATATTCATGTTGAAAAGGGAAACATTCTCAATTCAATATTGAATGTTACAAATGATATCTAGTGAGTACTTTTTTTTGGAAAACAGTCTTCTGCCTCATTCATCTATTTAGTTCCTTATTAAGACTGGAATAGAAAATCAAACAAATATCTGAATGAAAATGCAAATTTTCAATTCTAGGGTTTCTTCAGAATATCTATCAGATGTAGCTCAATGTCCAGCGTGGCTTAAGCCGGGGAAGTAGTTGTTTTCTGTTAGATATTCACAAAAAATAGTTCATTTTATGTGGATTCTCAATTCACAGAAAAATATTTCTATTCATATTCAATTGAGGTTTAATTTCAATAGACAGTCTCATTCTGCAGGAAAGTCGTTTTACAAAATAATGAGGTGTAATTCATTTGGGTCAAAATATATTTGATGCGTTAATACATTCTTGGAGCGGGGCATTTTTTGTAAGCCTAACAAAAGTTGAAAATGTACGAACGTTCATTCTACTAACAGCACATGAAATAACCATCAATAACTAAGTGAATAATAGACCAATTCACCTAATCAAACATGCAATAAAAACTACATACCTTGATTGTCTCTTCACCTGAGTTTCATAGGAATGAATCACAAAATGTTCTTTCTGGACCTAATCGAACTCGGAAGAGAAAGTACACGTACGATGCCGAGAAAACATACAAGATATAATGATCGTCTTTGAGAGGCTGAAGGTTATCTGGTCTTTCGTTTGCCCTCTCACAAAGTTGGGAGCGTATTGGAAACTACCAAAATACGAATTACTTCCGCTTTTTTGTTATTTTGAACCACTGTGCAGCGGCCTACTAGAGTCATTTGAAAAAAAACACAAAATTTCTTTATTTTGCAACAAATCTCGCGAACTTCAGGCAAATATACTTCACAAACCCAACCCTATATCGACAAAAAGCTATCGACAAATACCATGCAAATTACCGAAACAACCTCAATAAACTTCTGAAGAAAGCAAAAAGTGATTACTTCAAAGCCGATATTGCAAAAAACGTAGGATCTGCAAAGCATATGTGGAAAGTAGTCACTTCACCAACAAAGGAACAAAATGTAGTATTGATAGAATTATTCAATAACGGAACGAAAATCACAACTCGATGGACATCCTAATAATATGATAATATTTTACGGAAATAGTCCCGAGCAGCACCAAAATAGAAAGACCGAACAACACTGGGCCTAAAAATAACTACATAAACTCTATGTTCTTGTGATCTACTTCAATAATAAAAAAAAACCAAAATTATGTCATTGAAAAATAAAAGCACCGATCCAGATGGAATAAAAACGAGCAGATAAAACTGATAGGCGAATAAATATCCGAACCCTAATGCAATATTTTCGATTATCTTTAGCAAATGGAATATTCCCAACTCTCAAAACAACTTATGTTAGGGGTAACAATCATACAGAAATAGACCGAAAACTAGTATGTCAAACTACAGACCCAGTTTGCTGACATCAGCAATTTCTAAATCATTTGAGAGAATGATAAAGCGTCGCCTCGTGGAATACATTGACCAAAACAAAATAATCTCTGACAGGCAGAATGGGTCCAGAGAAAATCTGAGCACTTCAAATGTGACTTCGCTGCTGTACAAAGCTATCGATAATAAAAAGGCATGTCTAAGTATCTTTGTGGATGGAGCAAAAGCGTTCGACGCGGTCAGCCACGAGCTTTTACTGGAGAAGCTTGAACACATAGGCATACGAGGTACCCCACTAGAGCTCTTCCGGAGCTTTCTCAAAGACAGACAGCAGATTGTTGAATTAGACGATGTGATGACTAGTCAAAGACTGGTTTCCTGTGGTGTTCCGCAGGTAACCGTTCTTAGACCTGTGCTATTCACACTGTATGCTCCAACACAGTCGTGAACCCCAGAATCATGTAATAATCAAAGACTACTCCACCCATAGACAGTCCTCACGAGAACTAAATGGTGTTCTGTGTTGATTTACATAGGCCAGACATTCACAGCACGGTCATTACTATGTAAATTTGCAATATTGATTACTAAGTGAACTTGTAATATTGGAAACTATGTAAATGAATTAGCTCTATTCTATTGAAACGAACCGATTGCGTTAAAAGTGTACTTTCAAAAAAGTGACCCGAAACTCAATAATGTAAACAATCCCACGCAGTCAAAGACATCTTCTTTATTGAACAAGGAATATATATATTATTGTCTACGACTGCGAGGGATTGTTTATAGTATTGAGTTTAATAGTTAACATCTTAAAATATAATTTTCTGACAATATTTTCTGGTCAACTTGTTTCCATATTTTTTAAAGTACATTTTTTACGCAGTCGAGTTATTTGATTTTATAAATGAACTTTTTTATTTTACACTTTTCAGTTGGGATTATAAGACAATAATCTGAAGTCATTATTAAAATTACTTTTTTTGTGGGTGATTGGCTATTATCATAACTAATACGATCTCTAACGTGTTGCAATCGTTTCTTTCGCGATGCCGGAGACTGATTTTACGACCGCTGACGACCGGTGGGATTCCCCTATCCCCCCCTAGAGATTTGTTAGATACATGGCGTAGTATTGGTACGTTTTCAACAGCAATATCCCTACTACAAAAGGATGCAGGAAGGCGCTATTACATTGTCGGTTAAGCTGGAAATAATTAGAAAATTTGACAGTAGATGCGCAAATGCACAAATTTGTCGGGATTATGGTCTCAAAAAATCAATATTGTCGTCAATTTACGCAAAAAAAAAACTACCGGCATATTCTCTTCATAGCGAATACCCTTTATAACAAAGCATTTCTTGTCCATAAGCCGTTCGTTATAGCCGAGTTTGACTGTATTTAATTGAGTTTCTATTGAAATATTTGGAGTGACAGTGTATTAAAAATGTAACGAAATAGTAACTGAAACCCAAATAAACCATAAACCAACTAACGCGCAAATTAGTCAATTACAGATCTACCAAGTTATAGGGGAGGGGTATAACGAGGATGCCAGGCACGACAGTGCCACACATACAAGTAACTACGCACACTAGCCGTGTTTTGTTTTCGCCAATAAGAGGCCATTTCGCATCGGCCTTCAGTGCGGCAGTGACCGGCGATCAAAGTTCACGCGTACATTTTCGACGACCAATTCTTTTTTCCGGCGACATTTCATCTAATTTTGAGTGGTTTCCAAAACGCGTCCAAGAAGGTAAGTGTTTAGATTAATACTATAGTTTTTTTATGTGTATAACTACTAACACCAACTATTGATATGTTTTGAGCAAAATCACTCTGACCTTGAATTCATTTTTTTGTTCGTTATTTAAAATTCTGTTAGACATGGGGGCATAACGGGGACATGACTATGGGGCACAATGGGGTACCTCGTTGTGTGGGAAGAGTGTTCAAACCCGAATGATTCCTGGTTGAAAAAAAAACTCAAAAAAACAGAAGACTCAAAAAGCTCGCCCTGATGGAGAAAATGTTAAAGAGGATGTCTTAGGCATCTATTGTGTTGACTCGAACCACACTTATTTGGAGTCTTCGGAGCGTTGGGTGGCCCGCCAGCTATGTGGACAGTGGGCCCATACAGCCTGTGCAGGAGTTGATGACGCAGATTTAGAAGAAATCCACATCTGCTTATTCTGTGACAAATGAAATAGTGTACCCCGTACTGCCCCGCACTGGATACCCCATACTGCCGCTACCCCGGGCACGATGGAGTTTCCATGGAGGTTTTGTGGAATTGAAATTGAAAATATTATTTGATTTCTTTCTTCACCAAATTTGGTGCCAAATGATAAATCAATGAGTAACCAAAGAGTTGTCATTAGTGTTCTTTAGGAAATATTTTAAGTTTATTTTTTCATTGTTTAATTCCCTTAACGTCCCCGTTATGCCCCCCCCCCTCCCTACGCTGTTATAACTTTTTCACAATATGAATTTCGATTATTACTGTCATGGTTCCATTCACAATATAGCTCTGGTTGTCGCCATATTGAATTTTGTCATAATATGGCGTCTGGTTGTCGCCATATTTAATTTTGATCAATACTGTCATGTCTTTATTCACAATATGGCGTCTGGTTGTCGCCATATTGAATTGTGATCATTACTGTCATGTTTTTATTCACGATATGGCGTCTGTTTGTCGCCATATCGAATTTTCGTCACTGTCTTCAGTGACACTCGCAAGATTGACGTAAGAATCATCAAAATCGGCCTACGCGTTTAGTCTCTAGAGCGCCACAAAGGAACAAACATACAACATAATAAACACATTCCCCCCCTTCGCGTTGCGCAGTCGGTAAAAGTCGAGTTATTGCTATTTGTAATTTGTCATTTTCAAAAAATATTAAATAAATGGAACATCGACATCATCTCAAAACATGCGATAAGCCTTTGAATCGACTGGAAAAAGTTGACGTATTTTGACACATAAGTCAAAAAATTGCAGATAAATCAAGAAACCCGGGTGCGTTATACCCAATTTAGTGGCGAATCCAAAAATGTATCAAAAATGAGGGGTTGCCGTTCAAAGAACAGAACTCAGTTGTCCATCCTAGTTTGGGACATTCTGTATATAAACATGATTTTTTTTAAGAATGTGCCTTATTGTCGGATTTATCGTTAAAAAAAACAAATCGATAGTTTGGGAGGAAAAACAAGTTCTGAAGCTTGCACGCACCCCTGGTTCACCCTGTATGAAGATTTAAATGATGTGAAATGATCATTTTAATTTTGCTTCCTCAGATGATCTCTGTATTGCATGATAAAATCACTAAAAATTTCCTCCATAATCTGCCAGTTCTCGGCCTGATCTGATAAAATATTTGCATTATGAATTCATCATCATCCAATTATTCTGTGAGATGGGCTGCTACGAGGGCACGGAGATCATGTTATGGCTCGTTATCCATAAATAAGTTCCATCAAATCCATGTCTATCCCCATTTTCCTTCAATGATCGTGAGGCTCCATTCAGTATCTGGAATTAAATTCAATTTACATGTTAAGCAGTGATTTCGACTTTCTGGTGCGTGACATCCATTCATCTATTGTCTGATCCAGAGCCTTGCACTTCGGCTCGGTTGGATTTTGTGTTCCATTATACTCAGGCAAAGATGGTGTACTAGTTATTACAGTGAATGAAGGCCGCAAAACCCACATACATGTGATTGAGAGCGTCTGTCTCCAGAAATATCGATTGCACAGTCATGATGTCGGCGATATTCCGGCTGCAGAGACTATAAAAGACCGTGTTATAGATACTGGTCATACGTTATTGTGGTGAATTACTGTTTGTTTTCATTGGTTTATTTCTTGTGGGGAAATTGACGTGAATTTGTAAAGTAATTTTTTCCAGATACATCGAAAAGTCCAGATCGACAATGGTAAACATAATAATTATTAACAATTAACAAACGATAATACAATCCCAAGGCAAAAATTGAAAAATCATATTTTTTGAGAATATAATGGGAATTGAAAGTTATATTGAAGAAATAAATAATTTTAATATAGAAATTCCAATTATGGAGAAAGAAAGTTATAATTACTTTCACCTATATTCCTTACCAATACCTACAGGACAATCCTTTGTAATTATTTCATCTCAATCAATATACCTAATGCTTGTTGAAAAAAATAATATGATTACTTCTTAAGAATATATTTGCCATGAGACCAATCCTATGAAGCTACGAGAACAAGGACTTTCATGTGAAATTCAACTATTGAAACACTTCAGATCCCAGAGAAGATTAAAAACTTCAAAATTCAAAAAATGGAGAAACATAATTAGATTATTCCAACACCTAAATATATTGTGGCTATCCAAAAATATATGGTACGAATTAAGATGATATTTAACTTCTCGGTACAATTGTTTCAGAACTCAATTCGGAATATTAAGTGATAATTGAGGACATTACCTAACGAAGTTCTTTTATGAAAGACTCAAATTTGTTGAAATTTCAAATTGAGAAGTAAAAAAATACCCGAATATTGACCCTTTGAAAATTGATTCTAATCATTCAGATGATATAGAAAATATCCAAAGTGCCTTAGGAAAACAAAACCAAAGAGTTGACTCTATTTCAGACTTCCAGTATTTACTCATAAAATGAGTGTTTGGACTGTATTAATCTATTTATTCATCATTGTATCTATACTCTACGCTTTGTATTATGTATACTTTGAGAAATATTTCAAAAAATCATCGGAGAAACCATTGAATTCTCAAGAAATCCCGATGATCCAAAATCCTGTGTTCACCCCACGATTTTCTCTCTTGAGATGAAGGAGTTATAGGAACAATATTGCTATTTAGGACGGATCATATCTACTATTTGTAACGCAGAATGTATAACTGCTGAAAAGTTACTTCCGAATAAGCAGGTTTCCTCCATTCTATTGTATTCTAATGATGGAAATGAATCATTTTACATAGAGACACCAAGCAACATACATGTTTGCTCCGTTCTCCACACTTGTGTTTTTTAAAAAGTTTATTTCGGTGATTATTTTGTTTGGAGTACCGTTTTCTGTTAGATATCACAATAAATATTTCCATGTTTACCACAGATGTTTCAATTAGAAGAATTTTTTTCTATCCAATATTCAATCGAGAATATTCTCCTTTCACACGAATACTTCCCAAGAGGATATCTTGGATTGATTGAAAATGGTGACTGAAGTTATCTCCAGTTACAGATGATTCCACATCTGAATTTTAAGAACCTTATCCAATCTATCATACCCCATGATAGGTAATAAATGTCAGGAAATATTTGAAAAAAAAATGCGAAGTTTCACTTTAAGATTTTCTCTTTTGAGTCAGACTTCTTCCACAATATCTTTGAATGTATTTCGAGCGTGGATTCAGCAGAAGAAGTAGTTGTTCTCTATCAGATGAAACGAACAATAACTTCGGTTATATCGTAGAATCTTCAATTTCCTGAAAAATATTTCTATTCAATATTCAATTCAGATTGTTTTCTTTTTCTATGCTTATTTTCCTATCCACTTGGGAAAAGTTCACAATAACGACTTATATCGAAGAGTCCCAAATATTCCCAACATCAGTTTTATAGAAGTAATTTCATTAATAAGTACGAGGACAGGTAGCTTATATTTTTCGAAAATGATTGATGGGAAAAATTAGTATGTAATTGGTTATTTCGCTTCGTCTTTTATTTTGAAAATTGGTATAACTACTCATATTTCAAACTCATTCATTCAATGTATAGAGTAAGAGGTAAATGATGTATTCAGGAACATTTTCGATACTTTGTTTGAATTTTTAGGCATCAGGTGTGAAACGTAATGAGGCAAGGCGAAGATTGCCTCATTACGTTTCACACCTTTTTTATCTTTTTCTATATATTTTTGTTGTTGAATAAAATTGCTCTGATAAAAACGTTTTAACAAAAAATTAAACCGACGAAATATGGAACTAAAAAGTAAAAAATTAAATAAACCTTCTTAGTCTCAATAACTGGGCTCCTAAACTAATGTAAGTAACTAATTGTGAGTCGGTGCCAAACAAACAAGCAAATAAATTAGGTAAGGCGTGAAATGATGTCATCGAGTTGCGCGGTGACATTCTGATACATTTTTTGAAGTAAGTTAGTGATTTTCGTTGATTGTTCATTTGGCGCCGACTCAAAATTTAGTTAATCACATTAGTTTAGGAGCTTAGTTATTGAGACTAAGCTTTATTTTATTTTTTACTTTTCAGTTCCAAATTTCGTCGGTTTAATTTTTTGTTAGAAACTTTCAATTTTACAATTTTTTGTGGCTGAAATCTACTAATTACTACTTCCTTGTTTTATGATTACTTCCAAAATACTTACTTACCCACCTTACTTCAACTATTACCAGTTAAATAAGATGATTATCTACTTTTACTATTTGTTGTAATATAAATTACTTTTGTTGTTCTGGTTAGTTTATTCCATTACTCTATATATCATTCCATTCTCTCATAGAATATAATGATTGTGACGGAAGTAGGAGAACAAAGCAATATGTCATTGTCAACTACATATGTGTGCCAATGTTCACAAGTGAAAAATAAATAATCCCCCATTTTTCTACCCGTGAGAGTGGATAATTCCATTCAAAATGGAACAATGATCAACTATGAGGTATACCCTATCTAATAAAAAAATAATCATCCAAATCGAAGAACCCAGTACGAAGTTATGCCTGATAGAATCGGTTAACGGACCAGAATTCAGAGGGTGAGTGATCAATATCCTTCATTTTGCTACCCTTAGGGGTGGATTTCATCTTTTGAATTATAATGCAACCAACTTCGAAGTGCACGCTATCCATTGAAGAATTATCGGAATCGGACGTATCAGTAAAAAGTTATGCGTCGACTAGAGAACCTCCTACTTTTTGGTTTCGTCGGTTAAAAACAAATGTAATCGACTGATTCCATATTTTCAATATTTTCGTTGAGAGATAAAATTATCTCGTCTCAACTTTCGTTTTGAGGTTATAATGCTGTTTCGACTCAGTGATTCGGAATGGCTTGCCATCACTACCTGAATAAAACTTAAATGAATAATTTAAAAAACTTCGGACACAAAAAAACCGACACAAAAATTTACAATTTAAGTTTCATCTCATGCTTTTTAAACTTCATATATTACAAGTATACACGCTACAATCGACCCTCTATCCCCACAATCACACAAATACTTTCCGGGAAGAAACACGGCGAAATCTGCGTATCTAGACAATAGTTGTATTTTCATAAATATTATAACATTTGCAATATTTTGGCAATGCAATATCGCACATGCCGTTTTGAGTTGATACCAAATTGTAGTCATTCATTCACCGAATCCCATTTAATCACCTCCCACGTTCGTAGTCTGTACCGTACCCCACCGTGCCATATTATTATCAGCACCATACCATATTAAATCGTATTTATTCATGTAGTCAATCCCATTCACTCATTCATCCTTTCATTCGCTTCACACAACAACGTCTTATATCGTATATCAAAATTTAATATCGATTGAACAAATGAAAGTAGCTTAGAATCCCTCACAAATGTATCCTCATTTCTCTTTCCTGCTTCATCATCATCGTTCGCGATGAAATTCACCCGAAATACATTCCATCCCACGGAGCTGTAACCGCCACCCCTATATTTTTAAATGGCAACATATGGCAAGTGATACCTCATATCAAACAACAAAGATATTCTATCGATTTGTTCTCGAAATATAGGAACTGAAAGTTGAGAAATCACTTTTTATTCACTCAATCAATAAAAACAATATCTGATAAAGCAATTTTCGCAATAATTATTATTGTCGATGAACTAAATGTTCAAACTGTCTACCACCAATTTCCATGCAATAGTACAGGTTCTGTTCAAAACAAGACTTCACATTTCTGGTTCGATTGTGAAGATTCTGTTTTTCAAGTGACCCCGCAGGTGAAAGTCGAGTGGGGTTGAATCTGGGGATCTGGCTGCCCACTCTATAGAGCCTCTTCTTCCAATCCAACTTCCAGGAAACATTCTATCTAAAAACGCCCTAACAGGCTGTGCATAATGTGGAGGTACCCCGTCTTGTTGAAATATCAAGTGGTCTTCATGGTAACGATCGTCATGTCTACAAATTGTCGATAAAAAAATTCATTCAATAATTCCAAATAAGTTTCTCCTGTCAGGTTACCGTCGAAAAATACTGGTTCAATCAATCGGTCCCTAAAAATACCGGCCCAGACATTGGGTTTCTGGGGAGTTTGAGTATGGGCTTCGTGAAAAATATGTGGATTGGCATCTGACCAATATCGACAATTATGACGATACACAGTCGAATTCAAAAAGAATGTAGACTCATCAGAAAAGCAGATGTTGAAAAGGAAATTCTCATCAGCATCTATTCTCCTAGTCATAATTTCAGAAAATTCCTGTCGCCTATCGAAATCATCTTCATTCAATTGGTGTACCAATTGTTTTTTGTAGAGGTGGAATTTATGATGTTTCAGGATTCGGCGGATACTGGTTCAACTGATATTGGTAACACTAGCCGATTTCCTTGTGCCCAATGTTGGGTCTGCATGAACTTGTCCTAAACGTGCAACTTCAACATCTTAATTTCTCAACGGAAATTCACGTTCTGGGTCTTGTTTCTTATTGGCTACTGGTCCAGTTTGACGTAAATTTTGCACTAGTTCTAGAACGTATTTTTTAGCAACAAGTTAATCTGGATGCGTTTCATTGAACAAATTGGATGTACAACTACCGAACTCATCATTAAAAAAAAAATTGTTAATATTTCAACCCGTTCCGCGATCGTATACACCATTATTGCGAAAAAATATTCAGCAGCTTTAATCAAGTAATTCACTCTAATGTCGTTCAATCAAAGATCAGATTGACACTGATAGACGTCCACAATTGCGATTCGGCGAAAAAATTTATCTCATATATGTTTTAGTTGTACTCGCGTTTGAGTCGAATTCGAGAAAACGTATTTTTATTGATTAAAAACCTCAAATTTTTTTCGATCAAGTAAATGAGGATGAAATAAAAATTTGAAACGGAATTGCATGTTATTTGTTGGTGAACAATTAGATCATTCGATTCTTTGACAATGATAATTATCTTCAAACATTTGCATTGTTAGATGTTATTTTCATTGATTGAGTGAAAAAAAAAGTGATTTCCCAACTTCAAGTTCCTATATCTCGAAAACGAATCGATAGAATTGATTTATTTTCGTTGTTTGATATTGAAAAAGAAAATACCTTTCAAATGAAATATCACTTACTATACAGTGCTAGTCAAAAGTCCCCTCCCCCCCTCGTATCTTTTGAACGGGTATACTTATAATAATGAAATTTGGAGGGTGGAAATAAACGGATGTAGGCTTCTCAACTGGTCATAACAGGTGACGCAATAGTCATAAATGACGTCACAAGGCCACTGTGACCAATAATTTTAAATGGGACCCTATGGCAAGTGACAGCTCGTTTGAAAGGTATTGAAAATACCTATTCAGTCATACCAATTTTGTTTGGGTTTCGGCTGATTTTGATTGATAAATTGAAGAAATACGAAAATTATAGTTTCGCATTTAATTAATAAAGATTTTAAAGTACGCCTCTGGTTAATTGTCAAAAAGGTTGACGTTTTTGAATTCTCTACTTGTCAAAAGTGTTTATACCTTGAAAATTTACCTAAGCTATTGTTTAACGAGACGTTTAAGTGTTTACATAGGCAAAATGGTACGTACTGTAGCCGACAAAGTAGCAGCTATCTTAATAATTGGTGAATGTAGAAACAATTTCCATGCAGCGGAACGACTGTTTAATGAGAGGTACCCCGATCGCCCTATATCGAGGGTTTATTTGAGGGAGCTTCTTCGGAAGTTTGAAGCATCAGGTAGTGTTCAAGATGCCAAACGATCTGGTCGACCAACAATTAGTGATGACAAAAAAATTGACATAATTGGAGAAATTGGTAGTAAACCCTACTTCTTCCACAGCCCAAGTTGCGTACTATCTGTGAAGTCAGTCAAAGGACAGTACATAGGGTGTTGGCTAAAAACAAATTCCATCCATACAAATTAAAAATGGTGCACCAACTTTCAGATGATGACCCCGACCGAAGACTAGAATTCTGTGAAACTATGTCCAATAAAATGAACCAACAACCAGGCTACATACAGACAATTTGTTTTAGTGACGAAAGTACTTTCTTTCTCAATGGAAATGTTAACACTCAAAATGTGAGGTATTGGAGTGACACAAATCCTCACATCTTTCGTGAAAAACATACTCAATTTCAGAAAAAGTAAATGTTTGGGCAGGTATTTTGGGAAACCACATAGTTGGGCCTCTTTTTCTCAATGCTAACTTAACCGGTGAATTGTATCTGGAGATGTTACAAAATGATATTGAGGCGTTAATTCTTGAAATTCTAGAAGATAATCCAGATGAATTCGACAACTTGGAAATAACGTTTCAACAAGATGGTGCTCCTGCACACTATTACGGTGCAGTAAGACGTTACCTAGATGAAGAATATCGTGGTAGATGGATTGGACGACGAGGTTCGATCGAATGGCCAGCTCGGTCACCGGACTTTACACCATTAGATTTTTTTCTATGGGGGTACTTGAAATCTGAGGTTTACGCTACAGCACCTGACAGTATTGCCATTCTGAAACAACGGATTGTTGAAGAATGTAGGGCAATTTCCGCTGACACACTGGGACGAGTACGACAAGAGTTTAGCAATAGGATGCATTACTGCCAGGAAGTAGATGGAGCACATTTTGAACACTTATTATAAGAACTGGTTCTTAAATCTTTATTAATTAAATGCGAAACTATAATTTTCGTATTTCTTCAATTTATCAATCAAAATCAGCCGAAACCCAAACAAAATTGGTATGACTGAATAGGTATTTTCAATACCTTTCAAACGAGCTGTCACTTGCCATAGGGTCCCATTTAAAATTATTGGTCACAGTGGCCTTGTGACGTCATTTATGACTATTGCGTCACCTGTTATGACCAGTTGAGAAGCCTACATCCGTTTATTTCCACCCTCCAAATTTCATTATTATAAGTATACCCGTTCAAAAGATACGAGGGGGGGAGGGGACTTTTGACTAGCACTGTATGTTGCCATTCAAAATCGGTTCATTCGTTTGGGAGCTACGTTGCCACACAGATACACACGTTCAACTCATAACACCCCTCTGTTTGCCTCGGGGGTTAAAGAGACAACCTAGTATCAATATGGTTATCTCCGATGAACAAATATGTTGTATCCAATAACGAAGGATATCTTCGAGTTCACGGATGCTTGTGTTGGAAAAAATTTCTCTCATGAACAAATGTATTAATACGTTTTCGAGATACAGGAACTGGAAGTTGGGAAATCACTTTTTATTCACTCAATCAATAAAAACAATAATTATTATTGTCAATGAACTGAATGTTCAAACTGTCTACCCCCCATTTCCATACAATGATACATTTTCTTTCAATTGAGTTACTCAGAAATTATTCATTGAACAAATTGTGTTCCTCAATTCTACATAAGCGGTCGTTGAAAAGCATTCTAATAATCCTACATCCCAATGAAAGACACATTCATTTTGTTCGCATTCACACGAAAAGCTGGTAATTGTTGTGAGTATAAAGGACTTGATCGTATATTCAATAAATGTCCCAAGATAAAGCGATGGAAGCGTTTTCTTGAAAGTTCCTGAAGTAGCCTGAAGGAAGTTGGTGTTGTTTGTGGAAAAGATTGAAAAAAAATATGGATTGTTCGGAAAGTCTCGCGAAACTGGGAATCTCGCTGAATTGCTGTCTCCAACAGTATGCAAACATCGAATGGTAATTCGGGAAAAGAATGAGCGGAAGTGAAATTCATGTCCATTCTGAGAATTCAAAATATTATATATCCGTTTTCATTTTCGTTTCATGGAACGAAAACAGAAAATTGTTGTTTTTGATAAAATTTAACTGTTCGCGAAAAAAATTATGACAATAAAAACATTCTTGTACTTCTGTGAATTATGATCGAATAAAATGTGGGAGTATTAGAAATGTCCCGTTTCTGGTAGTAAGGGTGGTAGCGTTGCACTTCTGCAAGGAATTTTATACCGAATGAATTTCATTTTAAACAATTGTTTTATATTCAATAATCAACAAAATGAGCGTCAGTCGCCGCACCCACGGTAAAGCTAGAAGTTACAGTATGTGAAAGTTGTTTAAAAAAAAATGCTACGAGTATTTTCATACCGTGCCAAAATTCATGGGATGGTTTCCGAGATCATTTTGAACAAACAAATCATGATCAGTTGTATTGACTAGAGCCGATTATAAGTCAGTCATGTATACAGGGTGTTCCAGGGGTGCCTGCAAGCTCAATAATATTTTTCTATCCAAGTAATCGACTTTATTTTTTAGTCTATCAATGGGGTACATTCTTGAAATATATCGATTCATATACAGGATGTTCCAAAATAAGATACACAACTGAGTTCTGTTTTTTTAAATGGCAACTCACCATTTCTGTTGCAATTTTGGATTTGCCACTAAATTGTCGATATAACGCACCTGTTTTTCTTAGACTTATCTGCAAATGTTCTTGACTTATGATAATTCATATGTGAAAATAGCCTCATGCATGGACCCATTGGAAAATTTAAAACTTCAGAACCATTCAAGATAAATCAACCAACTTTTTTCAGGCTTCAGCAAATCTTCTGAGATGCAGCTGAACTGGGAGTCGAAGTTTCATCACCTACTACGATTTTTTGAAAATGACAAATTATAAATGGCATCAATTCGAATCTTATTTTATTAACCGACGAAACCAAAAAGTAGAAGGTTCTCTAGTCGACGCGTATATATAATTTTTTTTTATGGATGACCACGCATAACTCTTTTGCTGAGAGGTCCGATTTTGAAAATTCTTTTTTCAGTGGATAAGGTGTACTTTGAAGTTGGTCCCATTCGAATTTGAAAGATAAAATTCACCCCTAAGGGTAGCAAAATGAAGGATTGATCACTCACCCTCTGAATTCTGGTCCGTGAACCGATTCTATCAGGCATAACTTTGTACAGGGTTCTTTGATTTCGATGATTTGTTTTTTATTGGATAGGGTATACCTCATAGTTGATCATATTTGGATTTCGAATGGAATTGTCCACCCTTACTGGTAGAAAAATATTGGCTAATTGATTTTTCACTTGTGAACATTGCCACACATATGTAGTGGACAGTGACAGATCGCTATTGTCATTATTTTTGTTCTCCTACATCCGTCACAATCATTATATTCTATGAGAAGATGGAATGATATACAAAGTAATGGAATGAACTAACCAGAACAACAAAAATAATTTATATTTCAACGAATAGTAAAAGTAGATAATCATATTATTCAACTGGTAATGGTTGAATTAAGGTGGGTAAGTAAGTATTTTGGAAGTAATCAAAAAACAAGTAATAAGTAGATGTCAGCCACAAAAAATTGAAAAATAAAAACTTTTTAACAAATACTTAAACCGACGACATACGGAACTGAAAAGTAAAAAATAAAATAAACCTTCTTACTCTCAATAACTAAGCTCCTAAACTAATGTAAGTAACTAATTTTGAGTCAGTGCCAAACGAACAATAAACGAAGATAATTAAATTACTTCGAAAAAATTCTCAGAATGTCACACGCGCAACTCGATGCCATCATTTTACGCCTTACCTAATTCATTTGCTTGTTTGTTTGGCGCCGACTCAAAATCAGTTACTAACATTAGTTTAGGAGCTTAGTTATTGAGAGTAAGAGGGTTCATTTTATTTTTACTCTTCAGTTCCGTATTCCGTCGGTTCAATTTTTTGTTAATTACATCATTGCACAGTAATTTTACGCCTTACCTAATTCATTCGCTTGTTTGTTTGGCGCCGACTCAAAATTAGTTACTAACATTAGTTTAGGAGCTTAGTTATTGAGAGTAAGAGGGTTCATTTTATTTTTACTCTTCAGTTCCGTATTCCGTCGGTTCAATTTTTTGTTAATTACATCATTGCACAGTAATTTTACGCCTTACCTAATTCATTCGCTTGTTTGTTTGGCGCCGACTCAACATTAGTTTAACTTAGTTATTGAGAGTAAGAGGGTTCATTTTATTTTTACTCTTCAGTTCCGTATTCCGTCGGTTAAATTTTTTGTTAATTACATCATTGCACAGTAATTTTTTGCCGAAATAGGGTTTGTTATTGCAAAATTTGAGAGTTTTATTGCAAAATAAAAAACATTGTTGATGTTTCCTAAGAAAAAAAATCTGGAAGAACATGTTTCAACAAAATGGAATTGTAATAGAGAGAGGAGTATATCACAAAGGAAACAAATCTAGTAATCTTAACGAGAACAAGAAAGGATGAATAACAGAAAACAATGTGAACTTTTTGAGAAAAGCTCTTTCCTGAATGCTCAAATAGATCACCATCATGTTCCAAACAAGCTGCTTGTCGTCTAGAGAATGAGCCCGGAGCTCTCTCAAGCATTGCTCCATCAGTTGAAAGGTAGGCTTCCGTGATCGTGTTTTCCATATCATCTGCAGTTTTTGGACGATCCCTGAAAAACCTTTCGTTCATGTGCCCCCAGATGAAGAAACCTATGAGAGTAGGGTCTGGGGATTGCGCGATTGATTGATTCAAAAATTCTCGCATCTTATGGTTATGCAGTGTAGCACCATCGTGTTGTAACCACATGGCCCTTCCGGTGTTCAAACCACCCCTACTAACATCCAGGAATGATGTTCGCGGAAAAAATATAAATACTTTTCACCATTCAGCACATTGTTGAAGAAGTAGGTCCAATAATGTGATTTCCAATAATTCCTCTCCAAACATGAAGCGACCATCACTTTTGGTGATCAACAGTCCTCAACCAGTGATGAATTTCGATTACATAATAATGCATATTATGACTGTTGATCGACCAGTTGTTCTTAAACATTCTCCATCAGAAAACAGAAGTGTTGTAAAAAGCACGGATGAAAAAATTACGCACTCGCCGCTACGCATTCCGTACTATTCTTTACGTACGGCCATATACAGTGTGCCAAAAAAGTCTGGACTACGATATTTTCATTATTACTAGATATTGTAAATGATGCTCAAACACGTTGATTTTTCATTTTAGATGTCGTTTTTCATTGTTCGTTTCATGTATACAGAGACATCTGAAATCTAGTTATGACAGAGTACTTCATTTCTTCAAATGGGATACCCTGTATATTATTGCATCTTTGAATTTTTTGGACAATTTTATTTCGAACGATTTTACAATAGAGGATATATGTTTCACAATTTTGATGATCATATAGGATATAATTCGTTCTATTTACTACTACGTTGGTTTAATTGAGATTAGGAACATTATAATTATTTATGGTTACTGTACAATTATTAAATACGTTAGAAGTATTTCGATGTGTTGAATCATATGACATTGTAATATTTCCATTTGTTGAGGTTTTATTACTATTATGTGAGATAACGGAGGATATTCTCGATGAGGTGAGTTCTTTGTTTTTCAAGGAATTGTCAACATAACTTTCTGCTACAGAAGACGATTGCCAGCCACCATGTCTCTTCAAATCCAATAGATCCTTGCCAACATCGACTCGAATAGTTACCGAAGGTCTGCGAAAACCCTGTCCCGTGTAACGATTTTAATTTTCTAGATTTATATATTAAAAAAAAGGTAAGATTTCATTTAGTATTGTCTTGCGTATAGTGTAATATTCTTTGATTCCACAATAAAAATGGTCAGAGATCATAAAAAACGTTGAATTTTGTTTTTTTTATTTGGAATTTTGATAATGAAGGATTTTCCTGTGTCCCCAACATTTTCAATTTTCATATTTCTCAGTTCCAGTTTCCGGCATGCAACACTTACGCCAATTATGTGAACAGTCTGAAAATAAAAATTACTGAAAGTGTGGAAAATAGTATTAGTGAACATATTTTACCTTCATGAATAAGTACTGATTGTCAGGAGCCGTTTCGAGGAATATTTTTGGCCGTCAAAATTTTTGATTCTGTGCTTCTAAAGCCATCCTATTTCCTTTTTAATAGCGCTGTTGACTTGGAATAGGCTTCTTTATTTATGTTATGTATCTAAGCATTGAGTAAAAGACCCTTGGAGAGCTAGGATTATTTTTTCCGATGCTACCAAAATATTTCCGGAGGAAGAATTCACCTTATTTTTTTATCTCCAGTCCATGAATCTACTGTAACAATTTTCGTAGCATTCGCGGCATTTACTTGGCGGTAAATCATTCGTTGCCATATCTGCCATTGCCATGACGTTGGGAGGAGTTAAATTTTCGCTCTCACTATCACTTGACATATTGAAAATGTAGGTATTTTCATTTAAACAGTGTGTATCTTATGATTATTAACTAGAACTTAATAGTCTTTCAAAAAATTTGTTTGTATTATTTTGATTTACTCATGAAATCTGTTCGTTATTTCCCATTTCTATTGTATGAGCAGTGCTAGTTATAGGAGTTTTTTTGAACTTCATCAGTTTATTCAATGAAAATTCGAAAATACGTGGGTTGCCTTATATATTTTGGGAACTAGCGATCCTGGTGCTGCCATCTCTCAACTGACGTTCCATCGTAGAGTTGACCTCACTGTCGGCTCACTACTCAGAACTCAGAACGTTTTGACATATTGGCCCCATTTGTGTTATTTACAGGATTTGAAATATAAATTTCGCCATGAATGGGATTAATTCGGAAACAATTCCGTTCGAATATATTTCAGAACTCTCGACGTGGATCATTTAAACAACAGTAATTATTTTCTACCTGTTTTTTCTTTCTTCCTCAGCGTTTCATCTTTTTTCATAGACAAACCTTCTCTTTATTTTCTGTTTCTCCCACTGTTGTTTTTTTTTTCTGTCGACGTTCTTCCCCCTCTTACTTTTTCTCTGCACTGATCTCTTTTGCTCATTAAATTGTTGATTGACTTTCACTATGGCCTCCATATTGTCTGTCCTCAATGGTGTTATTGTTTTTTTTATTATAGTAGTTTGGTCCCGAAGGTGAATTACATTTGTTTGATTCTAATGAATTTTGGGAAACAAATATGAATGAGCGTATATCTCTGTATTTAGAAATTTCAGTTCTCTTTCCAAAAAAAAACCATGCCTTTCATGTGAAGTTAGATCGTATTATTTTATACAGTATCTGGGTGCAAGTGGAATTGTTACAATGTAACTAAATTAATCATCGGATGTTAAGGCTTCCTGAACTCAATATAAATAGTTATAAAATGATCCTTCCCAGAAAGGTGCGTGTGTGTAATTTTCATTGTTTCAATTAGTAACGTTATATGAATTTCCAAAAATTCATATTTTCCAGAAAATGAACTAGGTTTTAAGAAAGTTGAAATTTGGATGCCATCTACAGTTGAAAAATATTCTACCCAACTTATTCTCTATCAATTTCTTGGATGAACTCATTGTACAAGAAACATTCTCCAAATCACACAATAAAATTCTGAACTTCAAAATTACACTAATTCCTGGTTCATAATGAACAAACAACATTTATGGAATTCATATGGAAAGACATTAATCTGCCACTTTCAAAATCAGTGCAGAATACTGAATTATCTCAGTGACTAATGTAAACGGGTTCCCAAATAAATGTCAATAGCAAATATGGTTTTCATGTTCGAACGCTTGATAAATTACTTTGTTGTTACGGGTCCGTTCACGAAGTCATGTATGAGATATTCCCTGGCATCCCAATCCCAATGACCAATATTTGGTTAGATCCACTAGTTGATGATCCAGGCTCCCAAGAGCTCCTGGGCTCTGGGGATCCTCCGATTCACTGCCTCATATGGTTCACTTAATTCCGCCAGTCTAACTCGTGTAGAAAGAGTTAACTCGTAATGTTTATTATTGTGAATTTATTGATCTCATATCTGAATGAAAAATTCAATTGATTTTATTATTAACGATCTGTTTATAAAATCTGATCACTGAAATCTTATTAATATAATCTGATCAACAATCTGTGATTACCAATATGTGATTTACGATCTGTGATTAACGACCTGGTAGGAGTATAGCATTAAACAAAGGAAAAATACCTTTATAAAACATGTCTGGCGAACCTACCTTCATTTTTAATTATTTTTAACCGACGAAATCAAAAAGGAGGAGGATCTCTAGTCGACGCATATATATTTTTCTTTATGTATGACCACGCATAATTTTTTTTTGATAGGGTGGACTTCGGAGTTGGTCCCATTTGAATTTGAAGAGAAAAATCTTTCCCTAAGGGTAGCAAAATGGAGGATATTGATCGTTGCCTAGGTGTGCCTCAGGGCACAGTGTCCAATACTTTTCCTGATATATATATTAACAGTATAAGCAGTAACACCAATTTTAAAGGACACCTCATATGTTATGCCGATGACACAGCAATAGTCTACAGAGGAAACACATGGCAACAGGTTTATAAGGATGCAGAAAATGGATTGAAAAATATAAAGTTGTTGCTGAATGATAATCTTCTCAACCTTAATGTAAATAAAACTAAATTCATAACCTTCACCATATTAAATACTGACCAACCGAATGAAAAAAAAAAACTAAATATTCATACTCCAAATTGTACCGGTGACATGTGTAATTGTCCAACAATCGAAAAAATATCGAATATTAAATATTTAGGGGTGTTTTTGGATCAGCATGTGAGATGGGATGTTCATGTTTCATACATTGTTACTAGGCTTAGGCACTTAGCATATAAATTTTACAACCTAAGAGATGTCCTATCTAAGAAATCGTTGTTACTCGAATATGATTTCCTGGTTGAATCAGTTCTTAGATACTGCATCACAATATGGGGTGGCATGTTTGAGAATGTACTAAACAGCGTTCAAGTGATGCAGAACACAATCATAAAAATCATCTACAAAAAATCTAAACTGTCTGATACACAAAAACTTTATGTTGAAAGTAATTTACTCAATGTAAGGAGCCTATACGCCACAAATTGTCTATTCTGGATGTATACTAATAAGTCCTCATTTTATATGACTAAAAGTAATAACACCAGGACTATGCAAAATCTTCACGTACATGTTCCAATGTTTAAAAGGGTCATACGCAAAAGAACGATTTTTTATTTTGGACCTAAACTGTATAATGTTCTACCTCTGATATTGAAAAACAACACATATTTTAAAAAATATAAAGAATTAATAGAGCAGTTCGTAGTTGCAAAATGATACATACTAATTTTAACAAAGGAAAGTGAATGAAGTATGTTGCATGTAATGTAATGATAATCATATTTCAACTAACATGTACCAGCTTTTTCCGAAAATTCTCCGAAACTCTATGAAACGAATCACAAAACTATTTGTTGTCGACAAAATACCTTAAAATGTGTAATTATGCCGCCACGAGATGGAATTGAGGTACGAATCAAGCCATAAGCGCTTAGGTACCTTCTTCCAGTCTTTAGGTAGTGAAATATAAAATTGATAACATCAATGTACTGTATACTATTTGAATAAAGTTTGAAAGTTTGAGTTCACCCTCTGAATTTTGGTTCGTGAACCGATTCTATCAGGCATTACTTTGTACTGGGTTGTCCGATTTGGATGATTCTTTCTTTATTAGATAGTGTATAACTCATAGTTGATCGTACTCGAATTTGAGATGGGATGATCCACCCATACAGGTAGAAAAATAGGGGATGATTGATTTTTCACTTGTGAACATTGGCACACATATGTAGTTGACATTGACAGATTGCTATTGTCATTATTTTTGTTCTCCTAGACCCGTCACAATAATAACATTCTATGAAAGGATGGAATTATATACAAAGTGATGGAATAAACTAACTAGAACTATCAAAAATAATTTATATCATATAACAATAAATAATTAATGTAGATAATCAAATTATTTAACTGTTAATAGTTGGAGTAAGGTGGGTAAGTAAGTATTTTGGAAGTAATCAATAATCAAATGGGTAGTAATTCGTAGATTCCAGCCACAAAAAAATTGAAAAATAAAAACTTTCCAACAAAAAATTAAACCGACGAAAAACGGAACTGAAAAGCAAAAAATAAAATAAACCTTTCTAGTCTTAATGACTAAGCTCCTGAACTAATATAAGTAACTAATTTTGAGTCGGCGCCGAACAAGAAATCAACAAAAATTATTGAATTACTTCAAAAAAATTATCAAAATGTCACCGCGCATATCCATGCCATCATTTTACGCTTTACCTAACTCATTTGCTTGTTTGTTTGGCGTCGACTCAAAATTAGTTACTTAAATTAGTTTAGGAGCTAAGTTATTAGCTAAGAAAGTTTATTTTATTTTTGCTTTTCAGTTCCGTTTTTCTCGGTTTAATTTTTTGTTGATTACCAAAACACAATTTACTTGAATTCTTTTAGAAATGAGGAAGTTATATTGTCATGAAGAATAAGTTTAATGAATCCAAAATGTAAATATGTTCTCTCCTGAAGGCCACAAGAATATTTCAGTTTCTGTTCTGCACTCGTTTTTATTACATAATTAAATCAATACCCTGTATAGAACATTGCAGAGAGAAAAAGCAGGAACTGAATGTTGAACTACATTAATTGAACTCGATCAGCAAATAATGCTGATCAAAAATTTCAGGAAGAAAAGACTTGTAGAGAGGGGAATTCATTGTCGAGTTTCGATAATGATTGAGGAGAAAAGAAAAGTCAGTTGATCGAGAGTTTGAATCGAGAAAACATCGAAAATAATCGGCGGATGACACTTCTCCCTATGGCGCCCAAAAGAGATATTATAATGTGAGTACTTTGTTTTCACTATTGCTCATTCATTTTAATAAATCTTTATTTTCATAAATGTGTCTCTTACCTAATCGACTTCACCTCTATGCTCGCAGCCGCACTGCAAGGGGAACAATTCAGGGTTGTTTAAGTGAAATGGGGTTCGCGTAGCCGATAGTGATCATGGCTATTCTCGATATTGGAATATGTATTGTGGGATTGAAAAAAGTCCCGATAATATCAACTTCACAACAAAATTGTCCTTCCGCTTTGCATAGGGATGGTATAATCAATCAGCTATCATCACCCACGAACACTTTCAGTAAAGCCAGGAACAGAAATGGAAGAATTCCAACTTTCCTTCTTCCCCAAATAAAATATCAGACTTCATCTTTAATTTTTTTTATAATTTACTGATGAGATTCAGGTATGTTCCAAGAACCAATCCATATAACTCATCCCAATCATGAAACCATATATTTCACTATTCTGTAGTGTGGTCAGATCAGACAAAAAGTGTTTGTTCTGTTTTGTTATTCTGTAACATCTCACCAGGGTACACTAACTTACTCCATGTGCACCTAGGACATTTGACACTTCTAAATGACATCAAAATTGGTTTGTTTTGAAGTATTTTCGTTAGACAGTTTTGATTATTCTAAATGTGACCTAATATTGGGAAATAAAAGGATTATTTATGGCCTTGGCATAACCTGTAACCTCACCAGGGAGATGTTACCAGATTTG
This sequence comes from Gonioctena quinquepunctata, assembly GCA_018342105.1. NCBI lineage: Eukaryota > Metazoa > Arthropoda > Insecta > Coleoptera > Chrysomelidae > Gonioctena > Gonioctena quinquepunctata. The sequence continues at coordinate 235,764 of JAFIRS010001852.1, read as the reverse complement.
AAAGTGATCTATTTGCTGTTATATTTCATATCACTGTGCATGGAGTATTGAAATGGACATTTTGCGAAAGGCAAACGTTACATCAAATGTATTGTCACATATTGGGGAAAATAATCAATTAAATAAAATTCATATTAACTTATATTTGGAAAAATTCATATTCAATTTTCAAACTCATTTATTTCTCTCGAATCCCAGTAGTATCAGAATGTATTCAGTTCACATCGTATCGAGTGATATTGACATTAATTGCTGAGACTGTTTTAGCATGATGGCGAATATTGGCTTCGTGCGAGGGGAATTGGAATACGCTGATGTAGTATTTTTATTACCTTTGATTTGAGGAAAATGGTTTTGATGGAAATGAAAGTACTGGCAGATGCTAGCTGCGTCCCTTCAAGTTGCGACACCTCCAGAAAATGATGTTTTTAATCTTACATTTTCAAGTAAAATGGGAAGCTGTTCCTGGAGAAAATTTGTATAGGTTACACCAGTTAGCCTTAACGGTAGAAAATACGGTCCAATAATATTTTCGCCAATAATTTCGACCCACACGTTGAGGGAAAATTTATATTAATACCGACCTTCTTGACTTGCATGTGGGTTATCTTCGGCCCATAGATGATTGTTATGGAAATTTGTGATCCCTTGCCTTGAAAAGTGGGATTCGTTAGTGAATATTACATTTTCTGAAAATTGAGCATCATTTGAAGACTCCATTGACAAAAGTCTACTAGATAGGGAAAATCTCGCGGCAAAAAAGCCTGGACTCGTTTAATATGGTAAGGATACAATTGGTGATCCTTTGAAATTTTCCAGATTAGTTTATTGCTAACATTGAGTGTGTTAGCAGTTTGTCTTGTACTTGACTCCAGACGATCTTTAATCATATTGAGAACCTCTTCCAGTGCCACCGTTCTTATTACTCGTGGACGACCACAATCAGTTGTTCGTTCTTCAAAAGTTCCTCTTCCACAGAGACGTTGGAGAAGATATACAAAAATTGTGTGATGAGGTATCACGCGCTGACGCTACATCTCTGCATAGAGCAGTCTAGCTTCCAAAGAATTTCCATTGGCACGACCATACATAAAATGCATATCGGTCATTTCAGCGTTAGTGTAATTATTCTTCAATATGAATAATTCAAAAGACACAATTGAACTTTCAACTACCACATAGAAATCAGAGCGACTGAACAGCCACCTACTAGATTTTTCCAATTCTGAAATATTACAATTGAAGTCAAATAGTCTAATCAACAAGTTCAAAAACGTGTTAAATAGATATAAAGCTCCTAAAAATATGAGCAATAGCTCATTCGATTCGGAATGACGTCTAGAAAGATGATTTTCAAGGGTTCATCAGCACGTAAAAAATTGCGATTGTTATTAACAAAATAAGATTAAAAGAAGAAGGTATTTCGTTTTTTGTTAATAATTTCTAAAATAATGATATTCAAGGAATTATGGAAAAATATCCTGAAAGAGGAGGAAACTTCTCTCTATTCTCTCTATTATTTATATTTTTTTTAACGCTGAAAATAGGGCTCCGCGAGGTCGTTACGGCATAGGCGCACCGTCTAAAATGCCGTTATATCACAGAAAATAATTCTTTTATGGTATTAAATAACAATTTATAAAAATTTGAATGAATTATGGTGTAATCTAGACACTTGAACGAAAAAAACCTTGGTGAAAAAAAATGTTTATGTCGATTTTTCAAAAAGTTACACCATTGTTAATTAACAAATTTTTTTCCAATCTCTGTTTTTATAAATTACGACATAAAAGTTTAAATAACTGGTCTATGAAATTTTCGCTTCGTGGAGCTCTTTTCATTCAGGTACTTGATGAAGCAATGCAAAAAAAAATTATTAAAGTTTAATATTTTGTTAATTATAATTTTTTTAAATGAACAAAAAATGAAATTTCAAAAAATGTTATAAATTTTTTTCTAGTCATATCTTATCATTGCTGTTTTTGTATCTAATATAGGTATTAACTAACATTGGATTGGTTAGAAATTGTTTATGAACAGACTATTTTGGGATTTAAAGAAAAAAAAATTATCATCTATTGCATAGGTAAAATTATGATTTAAAACAAAACAAAATTCTTAAATACATTTTTTTATTGTTTATAATCGTTTTTTTTATATTTCAATTGTTTAAATGATTAGTTAAGAAATTATTTCATTCTGAAGAATCATCATTGACCTTTTTCAATGAATTAACAGAGAAATATTTTTTTTTATAAATAATTTCATTGTTTATCAACTCAATAATTTGTTATAAACAAATACTATTAACCGTTATATTTTTTTTAAAATTAAAAAAAAAAAAAAATGTTATAAACAAAAACCGTTAATGATAATGAATACAGCGTTCCATAATTTGTCAAGGTATAAATTGTTATAACTTTTGAACTATAAGAGATACGGTAAAGGACACTCAAGTCATTTCTATGAAAGATTTATTTATCTTTAAAATGAATTCAAAATCGATTCTGTAACCACTGTTTATCAGTTGTTATAGGCATTTGTTTATAAAAAAATTATATTTTTTTTATATTTTTTGAAATTTCATAGCTTATAACTAAATAATACAGATACAGCTACGGACTCAATAACTTTTTGTTCTATAATGAAATATTTTCCTAATTACGTATAAATTATAGCAATATAGATTTTTGTTTGAATAATATACTCTTTTGAATTTATACTTACCTAATTTACATTCTGCTATTGATAATTTTCATTCATTTATCACTAGAATCATTAATATTCTGCTAAAGTTCAATTGAAAGAATGGGCTACTATAGATAAAATTCAAAACGTATTATAACTTCATTTATATTACATTATCATTAAGTTAACTAATTAGTGAAATGTATGGAGTCATACAAATTAGTGACAGTTGAAATTATACTCCATGCTTAATAATTTAGAAAATATACTTGAAAAAAATATAAAAATTAGAAAATAAATTCAATTATTAGTTTAGTAAATATTATTTCAGTAAATAAATGATTAAACTCAATATTAATAATTCTAGTGATAAATGAATGAAAATGATCAATAGCAGAATGTAAATTAGGTAAGTATAAATTTAAACTAGTATATTATTTAAACAAAAATCTATATTGCTATAATCCATACTCAATTAGAAAGATATTTTATCATAGAACAAAAAAGTTCTTGAGTCCGTAGCTATTTATTTAATTATTTTCAAAAAAAAAATAAATTTATATTTTTATAAACAAATGCCTATAACATCTGATAAACAATGGTTACAGAATCGATTTTGAATTCATTTTGAAAATAAATTATTCTTCATAAAAATGACTTGAATGTTTAAAATTAAAATTTAATTAAAATTATGGAAGGTGTAATTTCATTATCATATAATATGTAACAATGCTGTAAAAAATACAAAAATTTTTTTTAATTTTAAATAGTTTTTTTTTTATTCCCTGAAGTTTTCGAAAAAAAAAATATAATGGTTAATATTATTTGTTTATAATAAATTGTTAAAGTAATAAACAATGGAATTATCTATAAAAAAAATTATTTCTCTGTCAATTCATTGAAAAAGGTCAATGTGATTTTCAAGAATAAAATAATTCTTAACTAATTATTTAAACAATTGAAATATAAAAAAAACGATTATAAACAATAAAAAAATTATTTGAGTTTTTTTTTTTTAATCATGATTTTACCTAGGCAATAAGATGGTGAAAATTTTTTTTTTTTTAAAATCCCAAATTAGTATGTTTGTTTATAAACAATTTCTTAACAACTGACGTAAAATATTTTTTTCCAATGTTAATTATTACCTATATCAGATGCAAAAACAGCAATAATAAGATATTACTAAACAAAATTTTTTTTGATAACATTTTTTAGAAATTACATTTTTTGTTAATTTAAAGAAATTATAATTAACAAAAAAATTACCTTTAATAAATTCTTTTTGCATTGCTCCATAACCAAAAGCCCAGGAAAATTTTATACCAATTATTTAAATTTTATATTAATTTATAAAAACAGAGATTGGAAAAAAATTTGTTAATTAACAATGGTGTAACTTTTTGAAAAACCGACATGAAAGTTTTTTCTACCAAGGTGTTTTCCGTTCAAGTGTCTGGATTACACCATAATTTATTCAAATTTTTTAATTGTTATTTAATACTATAAAAAAAATATTTTAAGTGATATAACGGCTTTTTAGACGGCGCGCCTATGCCGTAACGACCTCGCGGAGCCCTATTTTCAGCGTTGAAAAAAAAAATATAAATAATAGAGATAGAGTTTCGGAAGGTGGTACTTTTTTATTGGAAATTTCCTCTCCTTTCAGGATCTTTTTTAATAATTCCTTTAATATTATTATTTTAGAAATTATTAACGAAAAACGAAATACCTTCTTTTTTTAATCTTATTTTGTTGATAACAATCGCAATTTTTACGTGCTGATAAACCCTTAAAAAACGTCCAGACGTCATTTCGAATCGAATGAGCCAACGCTCATATTTTTAGGAGCTTTATATCTATTCAACACGTTTTTGAACTTGTTGATTAGACTAACAATGTGTGCAAAAGAAACGTGACAGCAACTTACTAGATTTTTTCGATTCCATTTGCAGAAAATCCGTTCATGCACAATGTTGTATTTAATTTTTTCACTAGGAAACTATCGCTTTTACGTACATAACAGTAATGTTGAGAAAGTTTTGCAATGACACATGTTTTAAATTGAGAAATTTCATTTCATGTAAAAGTTCTGGTAAAAAATGGAATAGGAGTTGCATGTTTCACCCCTTAAAAAATCAGAATTGAAAAAACATTCATAAGTGGCCTTTTTATTGGTAGACTATGCCCACAGAATGCCATTTCTTCAACTCTTCAGCAATTTCAAGAAAATATATTTTTTTTCATTTTTCCAAGCGTTAACTTTTTAAGGAAAGGCCTAAGAGCTTCTGTTCACATAAAAGACGCCCTTCAATTATCGACAAGGAATCACCCCTTTGAAAAATTCGCACTTATTTGGTAATGAATAATGTGAAATTGTGGCATTTCATACGAATTTTCGAATTTCCAACAACAAACTAACATTTAATTCTGGAGAAAATCGATCTTCGAGGCGCAGATGGAACTTTGTGTCTTCGATAGGTCAGTTGGTAGAGCGTATGACTAGAGATACAGAGGACGCAGGCTAGAAACCGGTTCGAAGATAGTTTTTTTTTCTATAATTTAAAAAGTCTTCGGAAATGCCACAAATTTCCATCACTCACAACATAACTGTATCACATCGATTTCAATACAATACAAATAACAACGCTTATTCTGAATTTGAATGAAGAATACCGATTATATTATTAAACTGGTGAAAGAATAGTTTCATATACCAACAATCCCTATCTCCATTATCCTAAATACATATCTGCATGTCGCTGCGGTAAAAGTCAACGGACATTTTTCCGAAACTTCACTGCACATATATATATATATATATATATATATATATATATATATATATATATATATATATATATATATATATATATATATATAAAACCTTCCTGACAAAATTATCGCCACTGACGGATCGATTCAAAATCAACGGTGAACGTAATCAACGTTGTGTCTATAGAACATTATGGTGGACTTTGGCAGAAAAATCGATAATCCTGTCACATAACCGCAACTCGCAAAGTAAATCTGGTCCGCATACGCGTCCATAACGCATGGATTGTTCTGACTTTGATGTGATTTACAGTGTTTGATCGAAATGCTGCTCTCAATTCACAAACAAATACTATTTTTATTATTCAAACAGGTTTGTGTATGTTCTGTTGACATATTCATCCATTTTAAACAACTGACCTAGGATTAATTAGAAAATGAATTATATCAATTTGGATGATTATGATATTTTCATTGATTATTCGGCAATCACAACATTTGGATAATCAACTTACTTTGACTGATTTACATGGAGAATGATTGATATCACAGAATTCTGATATATTTGGAACAATAACTTAAAAGTCCTTGTCCTACCTGATCGACCAGGAAGAGGGAGGTGCGGACGACGCGGGTTACGCGAATGGAGCATTGCGGAAAACGCGATCAGTGTGTCCTGCAGTTTCTCAGTGCATAGATTGTCGGTTATGTCGCTTCGGCAGAAATTATTGTTATTTAGAAAATTCATATTTAAAATTCCGTGTTGCAAGCAGGACGATTCAAAGACAACCAGTACATCCCATTTTTCTAGAAAGAATATTGCATGGTGAATTTTATCACTTCAGGGCGGGTTGTAACACAGCTGGTCAGCCTTCGGTGAATGTTAACTACAAGTTTTCTCTCTTTCTACAGGGTGAGTCAGAAGTACTTTGACGAACTCCAGGAGGTGATTCCTCACAATATTCTAATATGAATTGTCCATATGAATATATGTCAGGATACGCTTCGTTTCCAAGATACAAGGTGTTGAAGTTTTATTTTTATTTTCGTTTTTTTTAAATAACTTCTAGAATACTGATCTTAATTGAACGAACATTTGAGAGGTTTTTTGAGGAGTCGAATTCGAACCTGATGTTATTATTCCTCTTACTGTAGGGGGTTATTCCTCTCACCTCTAGAACATTTTTCAGTAACAAATCAATTTCTCTATCATATCTACGTGAAAATGGTACCCCTGTTACAAGTCGCTATAATCGATGCGTGTTGAAGTTATTACCATTATTTTGCATTTCTCACAAGAATGCTTAGGAGATTAATTTGATGTTTAAATAAGTAGTTTTGGTTTTTTTGTAGGGGGCGCCACCTATTCTATTTATTTTTACTCGTTTGAAATAGCCATTTTTGTATCAAGGGTGCAAATTCTGTATTTGTTTTAATAAAATTTGCAAGAAATATCAACATTTTATCTCAAAAAATTTTGAATATGTAGAATAAAATAAAATAAAGGAAACTGAATTATATTCAAATAAATTGTTCAAAGTGTCCACCTTCAGCCAAGATACAGGCATTCAGTCTTCTAGTCATTGAATCTCGTACCCGCTCAAAAATTATTGGTGTGCTTTTTATTGTTTAACAGGCGTCTACTATTCGGTTTCCTAGATTTTCTCCGTTCGCTACTGGAGTTTTATAAACTAGTGATTTCAAATGTCCCCCAAAATAAAAATCTAGGGGGTTTAGATCTGGGGACCTTGGTGCCCACGCCTGGTTAGGTTCTTCTACACCCCTACCGATCCATTGATTTGGATAGAATACCCTGGCTACAACGCTAAAATGGACCGGAGCCCCATCATGCATGAACCACATGCGGATATGGAATTTCTAATGGTACACTCTGAAATAGTCCCGGCAATTCATTTTCTGCAGAGTCTCTGTAAGTTGCACCATTCAGTCGGAAGGAAAGAAAGAAAGGACCTGTCAAGTAATTATTAATTATTGCCGCACATACATCTACAGAAAATTGATACTGATCATGTCTTCCACTATCTGCGTGCGGATTTTCCAGAGCCCAAACATTGTTTGTTATGAAAGTTTGTGATAGCATTTCGGGAGAATTTTGCCACGTCCGTGATATCTTGAAAGTTGAGGATTTCCAGCCAATTTTCTCAAAAACTACTGACACATAGTAATGCGTTGATGAAAGTCTCGTGGCAGAAGAGCTTGTACCCTTTGAATATGGTATGGATGCAATTGTTGATCGTGGATAATTCTCCAAACTGTGGAACTGAGTAGAATTGGAAGCTTCAGCAATTATTTTTGTACTTGTTTCTGGATTCTCCTCGAGAGCGTTCAAAACAGCTTCTTCCAATCCTTGGGTTCGGACTGCTCGTGGTCTTCCAATAATATCAGCTGTCCTCTTGAAGCTACCTGTTTCTGCCAATCGACGGTGGAGACTGGTAAATGTTGGATTTGAAGACAGTTCCCGATTAGGAAATCGCTCCTGGTAAATCGTCTTGCTTCGCGCGCTTTGCCATCCGCAAGGCCATAAACGAAATGCATATCGGCATGATGAGCATCACTGTTCAAATAATAATTTTTTTCAAAGTCAGTGTTCTAAAACTCACAGAAACTTCAACAATAATATGAAATTGCCAAAACTACTTACTTTAACGTCAAATTCATATCCTAAGCATTCTTGTGAAAAATGCAAAATAATGGTAATTATGTTGAGAAGGGAAACATTCTCAATTGAATATTGAATAGAAAGATTTTTCTGTGAATTGAAAAATCCACGAGAAAAATGAAGCGTGAAATAGATTTTCGTCGACAAAAATGTATTGAAGACCTAGTGAATGCGATGACTTTCTCGCGTCAATGTTACAAATTATTTCTGGTGAGTACTCTCTTTTGGAAAACATTTTTCTTTGCCTCATTCATCTTTATGAGTTCTCAATTAAGACTGGAAGAAAAATCAAATACTATCTGAATGAAAATGCAAATTTTCAATTACAGATTTTTCTTTTGAGTAAGGCTTTCCTTCAGAATATCTATCAGATGTAGTTCAATGTCCAACGTGGCTTTAGCCGGGAAAGTATTTGTTTTCTGTTAGAGATTCACAAAAAATAACTTCATTTTTCTCGTGGATTTTTCAATTCACAGAAAAATCTTTTTATTCAATATTCAATTGAGAATGTTTTCCTTTTCAACATGAATACCCCACAAGAGGTTATCTTGACGATGGAAGATAGTGACTGAAGTCAATCTTATAGTCGCAGATGATTCGTCATTTGATTATATGAACATATTGTTCATATTTTCAACAAATCAATGGTAATAACTTCAACACGCATTGATTATCAAATAATCGACTTCAATTTTTCAAGTCCAAATATCTAGAAAACGGTTGCTTATAGCGACTTGTAACAGGGATGGCTTTTTCACGGAGATATGATGGAGAAACTGATTTTCCTACTGAAAAATGTGCTAGAAGTACGCTCAGAAAAGTTATGAATCTTCAAAAAAGAAAAAGACGTGTAGGTGGCGCCCCCTACGAGTGAGAGCAATAATTACATCAGGTTCGAATTCGACACCTCAAACACCCCCCTAATACTGATTTTCGTTCAATTGAGGTCAGTATTTCGAAAGTGATTTGAAGAAAAAACGAAAATAAAAATAAAAATTCAACACCCTGTATCTTGAAAATGAAGCGTTTCCGGACATATATTTATTCGGACAATTCATATTAGAATATTGTGAGGAATCACCTCTCGAAGTTTTTCGAAGTACTTTTGAATCACCCTGTATAATAGTAAATGGTTCTTTACGCATTTTTTGAATTGGCTGTAATTTATTAAAAATTCTGACATTAATAGAATTTCGCTCTGTGACGTACAATCTGAATTTAGGAGTTCTGAGTTCATTCGATGATCTTGTAGCATGGTTGTGGACATCGGCATTTGTTGAGTACAGAGTTATACTAGTAAAAATCTCCAGTAGAGTTTGATAGATATAGACACAAGGGATTGGTAAATTCTGAATTTTTTTTAATAGTGGCTGACAGTGGGCATGATCTTTAGCGCCTTTTTTGGAGTCTGAATACTCTAATTGACTGTGTTGAGTTGCCCCAGAGGATAGTTCCATAGTTGAGGTGCGAGTGAGAGAGAGAATGGTAGGAAGTTATTATTATTGGAATGCTCAATAATTTTTTCAGTTGTCTCAATAGGAATAATTGGGTGGAGAGTTTTTTGCAAAAATGATCAATGTGGGCACTCCATTTACCTGTCGTCCAGCACAATACCTAACAGGTTGACTGAGTTATTCAAGGTAAAAAAGTTGTTTGCAGAGAATACATTTTTTTGGGGTTTTTTCTTGATTTAGTTCAAGAATATTTGATCTGAACCAAATATGAGCCTTGTTTTTGGCTTGCTCAGTAAAATGTTGAGTTGCAATGTGTTTCAATTAAGATTGTGTCATATGCAGAACAAATACATCCAGTGGGGGACATATAGTGAAACATATCGTTGAGGTAGATAAGAAACAACAGTGGGCCCAGTACACTTCCCTGCGGGACTCCGTGGTTTACGTTCTGGAATTTAGAGAAATTGTTCTCGATGGCTACACACTGAATTATGTTATTGAGATAGGATTTCATAAGTTTCAGAGGTACACCGTAGGAGTTTAATTTTTCTAGTAGTTTATCATGCGATACACAGTCGAAGGCCTTGGATAGGTCGCATAAGGTGATTTCCGTATTTTTGCCATCCTCAAGACCCTCGACTATGTTGGCAACAATGCGGCTGATAGCCTGAATCGTGGAGCAGTTTGGTCGAAAACCAAACTGTCCTTTGTTAAGAGTATTATGTTTATTCAAAGAGAGCAACAATCGTTCCTTCAGGATTATTTCAATAATCTTACTGATAATCGGGATTATAAAGAATTTTTGGCCAAATCAGGGTCTCCTTCTTTATATATTGGAAGTACCATTCAATGTATTTCATGTTCAAAAGTTATCAAGGTACCATTTAGATCCGCACTTGTATTCAAAATGTGCAATTGTGAAAAAAAAATTACAGAGTCATATAATGATCTGCCAGTTATAATTGGTGGTGACTTCAATTGTCGCATTTCCAATCACTGCACCACCCTGGAGACATTCCACAAAACTCAAACCTAGTCGTGAAAAGATCCAGTTAGACAATGTTCTAAATACTACAAGGCGCAAGTTGCTTGAAGTCATGAACTTTGATTCGTTCACTTCAAATAACCATTGCACAACTCCGTATGTGATAAATGCATTATTAAATTCATTCTGAATGGTTCCACCTGAAGGATAGATTCCAGGTAAATTTGTATGTGATGTAACATGAACAAACTGGAAACCATGGAACACATTTTATTTGAGTGTCCAATTTATTGTGCAATGAAACCCCAAAACTTCGATTCTCTATCCAGCCTTGACAACCTCATTTATTCTCTGGATAATATTTCCTCAAAATCTGCCATAGTCATATGCAATTATATCTGGAATATCCTGTGACTTCGATCTTCTGTGATGAATGAATGAGTTTTCTCTTGTAGACATGCTCCATATTGATCCATGTTAGCACCTCTACTTTCAAACCCTTGCTATGAACTGTATATTCTATTCTATTGAGTTTCAGAATACGTATTCCAAATGATACTTCACTTGATCAAAACGCTTTCAAAGTTATTTTATGTCATTCGAAGCGAAAATGATGTAGTTTGAATACTCGGCGTTTTGACAAACGGCCCTTTTTGCAACTTCATGAATAGCCATTTTAAGGTAGTTGTCGGGAAATCCACTTTCAATCAGATTCCGTTTATATTCATACCACTTTCAGTTAACATAATTACCTGTATCATATTAAATTTTTGGTATCATTTACCACACCGGAAGCGAGATATGAGGTTTCAAAGTTGCAACGTTTAACACATAATCCCTATAGTGAGCTACCGCCGACACCACATTTTAAGGCATAACTAAAAACCCGCCATTCAGTTCCTTTTAAAAAACAAGTATATTATTGAAAGGTAAGTTACAAATTTTATGGAAGAAATTAAACACTTGTAGTCATACAGCTATTTATTTATCGCCATAAGAAGTTTCTAAATCGTGGCAACGCCTCAAGCGAGCGCTCGTGATTCAAATAAGCGAGAGCGCGAGGGTCTTGGGGCTTTGAATTGAACTGTGTTTCGGAATGCACATATTCATGAATAATAATTGTGAATGATTGCGTTTATATATACTGATGCATTTTGAACATATTACAATAGGAATAGGTATAAAATAAAATGTAGTTTCAGCGAGTAACGGCAAACAGTGCATAAACTTTATTTTATTCATATATTTGTACAATACATGTACGTATAACATAATTCGAATATTTCTAAACTTAAACAAAAATGATTCAGATTCCCAACTGGCTAATGAAATATAACGTATAAATCTACAGAAATTATAAACAACAATGAATGTAATATTATTTATTTTTCTATCATATTAAATAATCATTGATTGACTAAACATTATTTTGAAATCATTAATGATTTAGTAATGCTCTCTTATTTTTAGTAACTCTATTTTTCCAGTTAGGTGATTAAGCACAGCTTCTTCTCCTTCATCGTGATACATTTGTTTCAGAAAATCGTATGTTATATTTTGTGGCGCAATTTTTTTCAATGATTCCCGTGATATAACATTTTTTAAGGCACTTAAATTAGGTAAATTACAAAATACTATTTCGTTCTCAGGTCGCTCTGGAATACATTCTTTATATGATTTCATGTATGTTGATAACTCTGACTCATTACCAATGAAGCGAACTAATTTTTGCAAAATGTGTACATCATACATCGCTTCGTGGAAATTATCTGATGTTTCGTTCAGTAATGGAGCTTTGGCTGATTTTAATAGCTCGAACATTCCTGGCCCTTTTCATTCTGGGAACGTTTTTTTATAAATAATTAAGCTATCCACAAATCCCGCTATCATGGTAAAATCTTCCATTAAATTATTATTAATGATTGCTCTTAGTTATCTCATCGAATCTCGCATTATGCACAACGTGTAATTTGAAGTTGTAATGAATTAAAAAAATCTTTAAATGCTACCAAACAATCTACTAAATTATTGAATCGACTTGTACATCATTCAAATATAATTGACCAGAAATTGTAGTAGATCCCGCAATTTTTGTCGCCACAGGATTGATGCTTCGTAGGGCTAACATATATATATATATATATATATATATATATATATATATATATATATATATATATAAATACAGTGTGTCCCAGCTGAAACTTGTCACCCCTTCCGAACTCGTGAAAAAAATTGAAAATCGCTCAGACCCATCGATTTTTATTTCAAGGCGAAATACTTTCACCAAATACATTATCATTGTGTTGTCAACCCCCTCAGCCCCAGCACCCCCTACTTCAGAATTTTCAATGGGACCACTATACTTGTGATACATCATTTTGAAGGGAATTCAATCCCAAATATATCGGTGTACTGAAATTGAGGATCGATCAAGTGTTGTTTAAGTTTTGATGAAAACTAAGTTTTATCAAGATATTTTCATTTTTCATCACCTTGAATGTTATCATCGTAGGAAAGGTTCAAAATGTAAACTATTCAGTTCCATACAGAAGTATAAGCGATTTTCGAAATGCCTTCGCACATTGCTCAACATTTCTGGAGTCACTGCACGACACTCCACAACAATTCTCCTGCATAGATCATCAAGAGAAGTTGGCTGTGTGATATCAACTTTGGATTTCAAATGACCCCATAAAAAATAGTCTAATGGTGATAAATCAGGAGATCTAGCCGGCCATTCTATTGGTCCTCGCCTTCCAATCCATCTCCCTTTGAAATTGTCATCTAAAAATTGACGTACAGGTGCAACAAAATGTGGAGGAGCTACATCTTGTTGGAAGGTGAGCTGACCTTTGAGTAGCCTATCATCGTCTTTAAGTAACTGAGTGATTCTGGGGTTCACAGTTGTATCAATAAGTTCAAGATACGTTTGTCCGTTGAGGTTATCATCAATAAAATATAGACCTACAATATGGTCTCCCAGAATACCAGCCCAAACATTCAATTTCTGGGGAGTTTGTGAATGAGTTTCCCTGTACCAATGGGGATTAACGTCACTCCTGTATCTGCAGTTGTGCCTGTTCACATGTCCATTAGAATAAAAAGAAGATTCTTCAGAAAAGCACACATTGTAGAGGTAATTATTATCACCAATCAATAATTGACTCATGATTTCACAAAACTCTGTACGTCTGTCAGAATCATCTTCATTTAATTCTTGTACATTCTGCATTTTATAAGGATGGAATTTCGCTTCTTTCAGAATTCGATGTACGCTGTTTTTCAAAACTCCAGAAATAGTGTCAAGTTGTCTCAAATATTGAATGTTGTCCATGACTGCATGTCCTACAACTGCAACAGTGACCCCTCCATTTCTCATAGGCTTCTCTCGTTCATGTTTTTTAGTCAGCACTGATCCCGACTCCATGAACTTATTCATCAATTGAAGCAAGTACTGATATGATGTGGTTTTTTCTGGATGAATTTCATTGAAAATGCGAGCCGTAGCTCTAGCACATCGTCCATTTTCAAAATACGCAGCTACAATGGATATTCTCTCTTGTATAGTATAAACCATTTCCGAAAGTTTCGAAATTGTTGAATGAAGTGACTCGAATACATCAATATACAAAGGCGTAAACAAAGATATGCGTATACAAAAACACATGGCGACAATTTCTTTTTTCATAAAAACGTCTGTCTCACCTTCTAAACTATTATTTCTGACAGCATATTATTTTTCAATACAGTGACGTACCCACAGTGAACCTTTTTTACGATGATAACATTTTAGGTGATGAAAAATAAAAATATCTTAATAAAACTTAGTTTTCATTAAAACTTCAACAACACTCGATTGATCCTCAATTTCAGTACACCGATGTATTTGGGATTGAATTCCCTCCAGAATGATGTATCACAAGTATAGTAGTCCCATTGAAAATTCTGAAGTACGGGGTGCTGGGGCTGAGGGGGTTGACTAAACAATGAGGATGTATTTGGTGAAAGTGTTCCCCCCTGAAATAAAAATCGACGGTTCTGAGCGATTTTCAATTTTTTTCACGAGTTCGGAAATTAGAGAGGTGACAAGTTTTAGCTATATATATATATATATATATATATATATATATATATATATATATATATATAATTCTCTATTTTCACATTTGGCGGCGATTTGGGAAATGTCATCAGTCATGCACAATCCAGATGTTTCTAAATCAAAATGAACTATGGAATAATTTATTGATATTGATTCCATGTTTTTCAATAATAGTGATGATGCTCTTAATTCGTTAATTCCAACGTTTGGTTGATATGCTACACATTCTGACTTCTCCTTCGATTTTCTTAACTTTTCCCTTTTTTGGTCAAATCAACTCTGCGCAACTTTTTTTCTCTTGATGTTAGCAACAGTCTGCTGTTCTTCTTATCAGAATCGTATCTTTGAGCATATGTATGACTACGTAGTAAATTATTTTTTTTCTTTTATTCAATAACGATACTTCGCCAATGTTTTTAGAGCAAACTGCTCTGTATCTTTAACAACGAAATGGGAGCGATCGTTGGATTGCGACGTTGCCAATAGTCCAGTCATAGCTTATTTGCTGTCCCCTTGAAAATGATCCCACTAATTCAGCGTTTGAACATGTATCGCGTCGCGCTACAATCGGGCCTGATTTTTGACACTGTTTGTAGCACGACAACTACCTCAATATGGAGAGTTGACTTTGTATATGGAACTCACCGATTCAAATATAAAAAAAAAAATTTGTTAAACTCCGAAGTAGATTTCTGTTATTATACCAAACTCAACTGAATCAGCCATGGAAAACCATCTTCCACACATGAACTAACTATATTTCCCTCCCAATGTATTTCCGTTTAGATACCATGTCTAACACATTGTTTCAGATCTGGAAGTCTGCGGGGAATTTAATTCCATCATAAAAGATATTAGGAATTTTATCGCACGTAGAGCAAGTCTCCAATATGCCATTATCCCGAGCGGATGGTCGGTCCGTTTCATCCACTATGCACATAAACATAGATAACTGAGCACGGTTAAACTGCACCAACATGGACTCGGAGAGTCACTGTTATTTCAGTGGACAGAGCGTTTTCAGTATTCAGCACAATGTTTCACAGTTTTCTCGTTAATTAATGGAGTATTAGTTTCGTATGACTTTCAGAATCATTATAGCAGGAAACTGTGTTACATGATATGACCGCAGCATCATCAACAGATTTCGAAAAGATCTTCGATTTTTCTGGTGTGTTTTTGAAAAAATGGTTTACTTCTTGTACCGGGTTATTCACTATGAATTACCCACCCCTTATCATCGTTATTATGCTTATAGAAAAAAAAGTTAGATGTAAAAGTTTTGTGGTTATGACTGAATTTTGATAAAATGCTATCAAGAATACAGTATCGTGCCGATTTTAGGAGATCCATTTTTTGAAATGGGATACCCTGCATATTTCAAAATTTTTTGAATTATATTTTTTTACTGATTACAAAAATTTACCGTAAGTTACCATTATCTTATACCGTTTTTGAGTTATTGAACGTCGAATAACTTAGTTAGACTAGTTCTTACTGTAAATACTTACCGACTGTGCAAAAACGTTTATTTAGTTAATATTAGTTTATGTATCATTCCTCCCACTCAAAAAGAATGACAATGGATTTGATTTTTTGTATGAAAAGAAAAATCGAGATGTTGGTTCATCTTAAAATTCTCAGAAATATTTTACTGGATAATTCTTACCCCAAAAAACTTCTTGATAGAAACCAATTTAGACAAATTAATAATGATGACACAAATAATCAAAATTTAGAAAATAACAATAAAAGGATGATTATTTTTTTCCTAATATAGGAATTTCCTCAAATATAATTGAATTATTCAAAAATGAAGTAACATAAAAATCTCACAAAAAAAAAATCAAGACTATATAAATACGAAGTTTGAAGATCCCACACCAGATTTGAAGAAATCAAATGTTGTCTACAGCATACCATGTAACAAGTGTGATTCGAACTATATTGGTACAAGTTCAAGAACTTCAAATAACCGTATTATCTCTCACAGAAGTGATATAAGACTCAACAAGAAGTCATGTGCATTAGCTCAACATGCTATTGATACAGGCCATAAAATATCATTCGAGGAAGCACAAGTTTTTAATTCAGAAAAAAAATTATCTACAAGATTATTTCTTGAAATGATTGAAATTAATAAATCCAATCAAAATATGAACAAAAAACAGATATCGAAAATCTTAGCAAAATCTACAGTTACCTTTCACAAATAGATTAAAACTGAGATTTTCAAAAAAAAAATTACACACCCACTACATATTTTATATTTTTCTGATGATTAATCATACGTAGTATTTCAAATCCTTCAATGTCACGTCAAAGCTATAACACCATTCCTACAAATCTTTACATATATTTTAGGTTTTTCTTAAAAGTTGATTTTCATCAATCAACCACTCAGATAACTGTAAGTTCTTCCTTCATTCCAAGTATTTTTTCTCAATAATGTAATTTACATATTTAAGGACCCTGAAGAAGTTTCAAAATTGAAATGAAAGCTCGGTCCAACGTATTGAAGAGTTTTTTATAATTCAACACTTGTGCTGACTGAAATCCCCGTTATTCCCCACTGTTCATACCAATTTTCAGTCGTTATATCTAAATTTATACATATATATATATATATATATAAATATATATATATATATATATATATATATATATATATATATATATATATATATATATATATATATATATATATATATATATATATATATATATATATATATATATATATATATATATATTTTTTTTTTCTTGCATATATATTTTCCTCAATTTTTTGCAATCAAGGTCTGAATACGTCTATTCATATAATTTCTCTCAACTACATTTCGACATGGTATTTGTCATCTTCAGGTTAAAAAAATTTATTATTTGAATTGTGTGTTGCATCGTACGAACGTCATTGTAGATCTACGATGCGTACGATGCGAACGCACAATTCAAATAATATAATTTTTTAACCTGAAGATGACAAATACCATGACAAAACGTAGTTAAGAGAAATGATATGAATATACTGATTCAGACCTTTAACCCAAGAAATTGAAGAATATATATATATATTGGAAGAAATTCAGTGGACATTGCCCTCAAAGAAAAGTGTTAACCGTAGACATGTGTTTCGGTCTATCGGTCCTCATCAGTACGGTGGAGAAGTGCAAGGATGAACAACATTTGGTAGTAAACAACAAGTCAACGGAGTCAACAAACAGAAACAAGCCGCACATTTGTGGTTTCGGTTAGCAGACCCTGCATTCGAGAGCCACAACCAACGTCTCCATGGAGGCAGCTATAGGTATGAGTCCAGGATTACGAAGATAAAAGGGAGGAATATCGAGGGGACTGTTGAAAACAAAATGGAAAGAATTTAATGAACATAGCCCTCAAAGGAAAGTTAATTTGTCGTTTACTAACAAGTGTTGTTCATCCTTGCACTTCTTCACCGTGGTGATAAGGGCCAAAATTTCGAAACACGTGTCTACGGTTAACACTTTTCTTTGAGGGCTATGTCCATTAAATTTCTTCCATTTTGTTCTTGACAGTCCCCTCGATATTCCTACTTTTCATATATAAATATATATATATATATATATATATATATATAAATATATATATATATATATCGAAATTTTGAAGTATTTTTGGAATTTGTTTATTTCTAGAGAAGTGGCATAGTAAAGAATTGCTCGATAGATACTTCATACCTGACTCCAGAGTTTCAGCTGTTTTGAATTTTTTTCAGATTTTGGTGGAATTTTGTTTCTTTTTATTGGATTGAAAAACATATCACAAAAAACAAAAAGCGATATTATCTCCTTTGTTTTCATAGGTCAGCTGTCCAAGTATTCAGAATATTTATTTTCTCCGGGAAAGGATTGTAACAATTGTCGAGGATGTTTTTTGTATGAAGTTTTTTTTAATATTTGTCAGACTTGAGCCAATACATCATCCAAAATGGACTGATGGATTGAAAATGAAGATTGATACACTTATTCCGATTTGTACTAGATCTTGTCGAAGAAACTCAAAGAAAATTAAAAAGTTCATTGTAGTTCAAGTTATGTATTCATGAAAAAATATACTAAATGTTTTTTCATTGAAGATCCACCGAATGGGAACACAACTGTGAGTTTTCAGAAAACACTGTCTGCATGAGAATCGGAAACCTATATATTCAGATTGTTCTCCATAAATGAAAAATATCCTTTCCATGCCAAGAGAAAGGAGTCTCATCTATAACTCAGTTTCCCGTAATGGATGTTCAGTGCCCATTCTTTGTCCATGCATATATGGCATGACCCGTATTATAATAGAATACGGCAATAAGCTGAAGATTGATGATTGTTGGATGATATATATCTACAGCAATTTGTCAGCCATGTCTGAATGAGGTTTCCGATAGGGAAATTTGGATGTAGTTCGCATCAATATTCGCCCCCCATTCATGAGGATCACGAACAACTCAATTATTCCTCAATGGGGCGGGTTCGCGGGTCAAATGGTCGCATATTTCATATCAAGGCGATTTCGGATAACGTCTAATGATTAGATAAAAATCAAAAATCCCTTTTTGGAGGATTCTTGCCTTCTACGGAGGTTTCCAACAAGCAGATACCTTTCATTATCAACTACACCCAATTCGATAATGTTTTTATTTTTAAATTTAATTTCCTCCAAAAAAGTTAAAAATGGTTATCCAAAATTCTCAAAAATGATAAATTCTTCTTCAGTTATATTTGCAGAGCTGGGTCCGATAAGTTGCTCGAAGATATTAGTCAGTCTTTAGTGAAACTTTTTTTATGTCCAATAACTTATTCCAGTATTTTCTATCTGTCATTCCGTATATTTAGTGGAACTTCGAGTTAGGTTTCGTTTTTTTTTTCTTGAATGGTTGATTTCAATTCATTGCTGAAACAATTCTTCATGTTCGCTCAAATATGTAACAGATTTTTCGAGAGTTAATGTAAGATCAAGTTGCAGCTTCTCACTACATAGTTGTTTCCCACCTTTTTACAATATGGACTATTAGGACATATCATCATTCAAGATTCCCCAATTCGTGTTTGGAAGACTGTGAAAAGCACTTATGAACATTTCAGCAGAACTATTTTCTATCTTATGTTTCAAAAAATTTATCCGTTTATAAATTATATTCCAACGAGTTTCAAAATATTCCTCAAACTTGTGTGATGTATCATTGAATATTTTATGAGCGAGCGTGAAAGAGTTTAAAATTCATTGCGCTCGTAGAACATCGATTTGCCGTTCCTGAGATGTTGTGTCTAGCCACTTCCCCGTCGAAATCGATTTTTTCATTGCTCTCATTCGTTGAGTTGGGAACCCAAAGCTTCTGGAGGTAGCAAAGAAAGGTAAACCTTTGGAACTTTGGTAACACTAATTCATGACATGATTCTCAACTTAGAAGCTGCCTTACTTCCTTGGTACACCGCAACACCATATAACTCAAAACATCACATCCTCCATGTTTTTTTCTTCCTAAAAAAAACGATTGTTCTTTCATATTATAAATTCGAACATCGATTTGCATTTCCTGAAATATTGAGTCTAGGTCACTGGACACTAGGACAATATTAGTCTTAATCTGGTTTCTGTTAATTTGAAGGGCACCATAACAAATAATGCTATCGGAAGGTGAAATACAAGAATTAAAATGTGCAAGCTGTGGAGGAAGGATCTGAGGCCGAGGATGATGACGAAGAATGTTATGTTCATGAAATCAAGGCGATTGGTGATTCTTATGCACGGAGACAAGAGCTGCGAGTGACTTGCGAGGAAAAAACTTTCGAACACATCACATTCAAACTTGACACTGCAGCTGACGTCACAATGTTGCCTCTGAATGTGCTGAAGGATGTGATAGCAGTACTGCATCTTGGTACATAAAAAAACAATGTGTTCAGTGCCAAAAAACGAGACCGTATCCCATTTGTAGTTTGCAGTTTTACAGTTCTCACTTGATCATCTCTACATGAATAAGTTTCAATGACCCTTACCGTTTTCCAATTATTTTGGGAATTGCTATCCGCTACAGCTACAAAATAGGCAACTTCTATGTTTTCGTATTTTTCATGCCATTTGCTTCATTTCACTAGATTTGGTAGATAGCCACTCGTCCACCTTCGCCAGAATCTATACGCTAAAAATTGAGCAATTCCCTATTGACACCGACCTTGTAAATTTTGAGAACTCCTTGAAATTGGTTTCGTTACAAGTTCCACTCAGAAAATGCATGGGTACTAGGTCCTCAATTTCGTCATTGGAGTTATCTGAAATGTAAGTGATTGGTTTGGAATTTACGATAGTCTGTGTTTCAACAAGTAATTCTTCCGATGGATGGTGTTCCTTAAGAATGACTGAATCAACTGCTCCACCCATGCGTGTGGCAACTGGTGAATTGAGAATACATTTTCATTAGCGGTTCTAGTAGAGACCGATCAATGTAATCATATTTTTTGCAGATGAAATCAATATCGAGTTTTTGTTTCGGCAATGTTACATTTTTTACTGTTCTTGCATTTCTCAACCTGAATTTTTTACTGCTTCCCACACCAGCCATTTCCAAATGTACCATCTTCAAATATTCTTCATCTGTGTCATTTGATTGTCCATTGAAAACAAATAGGCGAAGTCGGTCTGTCTGATTCAAGGATCTCAGCTATAGTAGTTACCGTTTATCCTCCATCTACAAGTATTTTTTTTTTTTTAGTTCAAGTGTAACTATTATTATTTGTTTTTGTTAAAAAAAATGTTCGCTATTTTTATCTGTTCTGTCACCTTTATCAGAATGCTCGCTAGTTATATCCGCTCTCTCGACGTCTATATGTACTAATCGATTGTGTCTTCCTCTGCATTTTTAATATTTTCAATGAATAATAAATGAATGAATAACTGGGGAATCGTCCTGTGGAATATCGGACACTTATTACATAACACATTGAATCGAGTTTTGGCTGCCAGTTGATGTTATGTATTTTTTTTCACTCGACTACTTCACCCATTCCCATATTCCTTTGGCTTGAACACATTGGTTCATTGATGTTCTGGCGTGTCAATTATCTCACAATTTGAACTCAGGAGCGCTTATGCCATGATTTTTCGATTTTTTCCCAACTGGGTATACGTCATTCAAACCTTTGTAAACACTTGTTTTCCATTTGGAAGGTATATTGGGGTTCTCGTGGCATTTCGCCATATTCTTTTCCAGTTGTTGTTTGGCTGTTTTTCTTCTATTTTCGGATTATTTTTATTCTCAGAGAGATTTTCGTGTATATCCTTGGTTCAAAATACTTTATTTCTCGTGAAATTTAGATCACAGTCTTTGGTTGTTTTGAGTGAATTAGTATATTGGGTGAATTCTATGGCACTGGGGTGTTCGTATAATTTTAAGCTCGATTTATACAGTACGCTGCTAAATTATGGAACAAATTCGATATTTCGCGAGCAATTTACTTTCGACAAAAATCCTGAAAGAGGTCGATTTTTTTTTAATGGCTATATTTGAATGTATATTCTGAAGAGGTTATGTTACTGGTTTTGACGTGTTGACGTAATCGGTAATTTTTTTAAATTGAAATAGATGTCTTGTGATACTTCATCTGAAAGGTCTTTCAATACTGCATTCAATGATGATAAATAATTTGATTTGTTTGTACAGGAAGAACAAAAATTTCTATCCAACAAATACAACATTTCAAATGAGATGTTCAAAATGCCATCCACCAGTCTCATGCAGATCTACGGACACATTCCTCTTGCACATTGCAAATAACTTCTGGAGTTAATCTGCTGATTTACCGATCCTAATTCGATTTTCCACCTCCTGTAGATTTTGCGGCCTATCTACATAGACCTTCGACTTCAAATGACCCAACAAGAAAAAATTCAGGAGCGAAGGATCTGGAGATCTTGGGGGCCACTCTATCGGTTTGCGTCTACCAATCCACCTCTTAGAAAAAGTTGTTCAAAAACTCGCGAATATCACGTGCATAGTGCGGAGGTGCACCATCTTGTTGCAACCATATACTTTCATTTGGTAAGCTAGGATTGTTGGCGTTTGGAAGAATATCGGCAAGGATAGGTATTAGTTCATTCCTTGAAAATTCCAAGTAACGCTCCCCTGTGAGATTTCCCTCGAAAAAATAAGGGCCAATAGTCCTGCCGTTTGTTATCTCCGCCCATACATTAAGTTTCTGAGAGTATGGAGTATGCCCGTCCATCATCCAGTGAGGATCATCCCTACTCCAATATCAGCAATTTTGACGATTCACTGAACCATTTAGGCAAATCGTAGCCTTATCGGAAAACATAATTTGTTCAATAAAACGTGGATTGCGGTTACATAAATCCTGCATAAATTCACAGAACTCCATATGGCGATCATGATCATGTTCATCGAGTTGTTGATGTAGCTGTACTTTTACGGATGATACTTTTCTGCTTTTAGAATACGTAATACAGAGAGTTGGAATAAGCCATGGTCTGCGCAATTTGACGTGAAGTACTGTGGGGATTATTCTCTAACTCAATAGAACATCATGTTTCCCGTTTTTTTTTTCATTTCAGGAATATGTTTGACATGACCAGTTCTCTGAATTTTTGTTTACCTACTGTTGAACGATTGATAGGTCTATTTGGATACTTCGCATTGAACAAGTCGCATAGCTCTTGCTGAGTTCTGGTTTATCTCCGCATCTAATGAAAATAAAATTTCTATACGTTGTGTTTTACTTGAAGTACCCATAGTTTACTTCCAGAATCTTTCCACTTGAAATATGTGGTGAATATTTCACAAAACGTCTCAAGTTGATATTTCAACTGACATTTACTTGACACTAACTTGACTTTTATGGCACTAATTTACGATTGTCTTTTTCATCCATTTTAGACTAGCCAATAGCGAGGTATTTATATCAGGAAAGGATCCATTGGTGTAGTAGAGCACTGAATCACTAGTCTGCCAAGGCAGTCTAGGGGATTAGAGGCTCGACGGGAGCGCAAAGAATCAAATTTTGCATTTTTCGACACTTTTTTATTAGCTTTTTTGTAACTAACTGATTGACAATGTAATAAAATTTTGGAAGTCAATTTTTACCCACTTTCAATCGTCCGAGTAATCTAAAATTCAGTACACATATCATGGACCGATGAAACTGAAAATTGAATAATAAATTATGGTTCTTAAAAAACTAAAGACCCACGCTTTCATAATACTATGAACTGAAAAGTAAAGAATAATCTTTAAAAATTAACTTTTATGTTAAAAAAGCTGACGCGGACCGATACAGTGGCCGCCAAGATCTCCAGATCTCATCCCCCTGGATTTTTCCTTGTGGTGGATGGCATTTTTATCATATTATTCGAATGTTGTATTTTGTTGGATATAAAGTTATTCTCTTACTGAAATAAAATATTAATTTTTGTTCACCATGTATTAACAAATCAAATTATTTATTTTCATCGAATGAAGTATTGAAACCCAGCCTTCCAAGACATCTAAATTTTGAAAAATTACCGATTACGTCACCACGTCAAAACCAGTGACATAACCTCTTCAGAATATACATTGAAAAATCAGCATTTGAAAACAAAAATCGACCACTTTCAGGATTTTTGACAAAAGTACATTGCTTGCGAAATATCGAATTTGTTCCATAATTTAGCGCCCACTGTGATCTTGTTTTCAATATATGACCATGAGATCTGTTATGTTCTGATAAAAAAAGCTTTCGCTTTCTGATCGACATTTTTTGATAGATAGTGGAAAAAGTTAATATTCCGGTCGCATATGATTACCCATCTGATTTATTCAACATCCTTTCATAACTTCGAACGAACCAAAGTGTTCCGGTACTCCTGCAATCCTGTTGAACAATTACAAATAATGAAATATTCCATGGTAATAGAGAGGCACAAATTCAGACTTGAATGAAAAATATCACATCACACACTACACTACCAGAATAGCATGCAATCTTATGTCCCAAAATATCATTTTACTGGGAAGGTGTAGAAATGAAACGTTCAGTTGGGCGATCACGGCTGTCTAGATTCCAGTCAGGATTTATACGTAACTATCTAGTCCTCGGCAGGGGCAACCTTTTGGTCACGTTCGATTTCCTTGTATTCGATGCTAGTTCACGTCTGTTTCGAAACGATTGTCGATTTTTGAATTACGGAACTACAACCAGCTAGACACCAATTCCCGGGAGTTCAAAACGGAGAACTCCAATTACCCGATATTCCTAAGATGTATGGTCGTAGAGAACAAGTTCGATAAGGGAGGTCTTCGCTGTATTCGAATGTTGGAGAGAGTATTCTATCACTGAGAATCGAAACATTGAGAGAAAAAAGTCTGATGTATATCAATATATGAATTCATACAAAGTATGTGGAGTATTCGAAACGCTACAGTCGTTTGAAATATGCTCCTGAGTTTTTCACAGTTTTCTGATAGAAATTGTGAATTATAATAAGTGATTTCTCCATCAACATCACAAGTAAGAATTCGTCTACCCCTAGTCTATTCCGTTTTGATATCAAATTTGATATAAACTGCATCTTTCACATTGTTTCTGCCAAGTCCTATCGAAGCCGCATCTGACTCGCAAAAACTAGGCATTCCATCGCCCACTTTTTGCTGGTAACACCTGCCGCTTTGTCCTGATAAACATGAGCTCTCCAATAGAGGCAGACACCAGTGGCGCATCATTCCAAAAACCTCATTTCCAGTTGCTAATGTCGCAACTTACAATAATAACAAATGGGATGGCTGATGTACGTGCTTTACTCACAGAACAATATTATTGGTTGTATCTCTATATCACATACTTGAAACAAGAAAATGACGACCTAAAACTTAGAGTGGTTCATCTTGAGAAAAGATTGGATGAATCACCTCCTCTGGTCACTTTCATGAAATGTCAAATCTGACAGCCACTAAAGCCAAACAAGCTATTTGTTCGATTTTCATGTGTAACTGTATTGCCACTTGAGGACTTAGATATCGAGATGTGCTTGAAGGAGTTCAAATTTCCTTCATTAAAAGAATTCTACAAGTCCCTATCAATACACCCGATTCTATCGTTTGCTCAAAAGCTGAAAGAGTTAAACTCGCTTATAATATTTCCAAAATAATCCCCAATTGGTTATATAAGATACTTTTCATGGAAAGTTCTCGGCTTTGTTTCGAACAACAAATGCGTTTGATGAATAATGCAGATCCTTAATATAACTGGCCATTGCAATTAAAACAATTTTTCTCTGATGTTAACTCCATGCCGTTATGGAATAACCTCAATAACAATGACCTGTTGGAAATAGGAATCCTTACTTGCTAATTACCACCAATTTTTGCATGATTCAGATCTTGCAATGATCTCTCGTTACCCATTTATGTACATTCACAATTTATTCAATACTTCCATGGATCCAAGCACATGTCTGCTGCTAAAACTACCCAGCCAGGAAACCCGTACTCTCGCTCAATTATAATAATAATAATAATAATATCGTTTATTAGGCATAAAGTACATTTTATACATAAAAGGAAAAGGGTTAGCCAAAGGCTATCTTCCACCCCTCCTAAAAATTAAATAGTGTGTGTAAGAAAATAATGATAAAATTAAAAAGAAAAATACTTATTCACTACCAAAACAATGTTGCAGAAAAAAACAATGTTAGAGAAAAAAAGGAAGAAATCAATAATGAAGAGAGAAAGAAAGAACAAAACAAAATTTATACAATCATAAATGTGCTAATAGCTATTAATATCCTTGACATTCCATTGGTCAACTTAACGAATACTGAGCAGTAAGCAGCTGTGATTTTATTTTTTTCTTGAATTGATGAATATTATGATGTAAAATGGGTAAAATTTCATTCAGATAACTAGGGGCAATATTTGAAAAACATCCTTCATATTTGAAAGTACGGTGCCTAGGTATGTTGAATGAGTTAATTCTCAAATTGACCGAATGTATGTCAGAATGCCTGCTTAATAGACTATATAAATAACTAGGAGTTTTAGTTTGGAGCAACTTAAACAGAAAAATTGTTATCAAATATTGGACTCTGTACCTCACATTCAACTCCTTCGTTTTTAACAAAAATGGCGTGACATGTTCACCATATGGAATGCAGCATACGAATCGCATGCAAGCATTTTGTATGCGTTGTAACTTCAATTTGTTATATTGCGGCAAAAAATTGTAATACACCGAACAACAATACTCGATATGGGGGTAAATATGAGTTTTAACTAGCCTGAGTTTCATTTCTTCAGATAACTGATACTTGAATTTATATAGCGATTTGAGTTTGAAGAATGATACTTTAGAAATGTTTTTCACATGTTCATCGAAAGACAAAGAACTATCTATGATTACGCCAAGATTTTTAGCACTATCTACCCAGTCAATGTCTGCGTTATCGAGAGTGAGCCTGAAGTTTCTTTGGGCTTCAACTTTTTGTCCCTGAGATCCTATGCATAGAGCCAAGGTTTTATTTGGATTGATTTTCAGTCCATGATGCTCCGGGTAAAGGAATGTTTTACGCAAATCTGAGTTTAAATTAGCTACGCAACTTTCTGTATCAGTGTTATGGGAAGACAAATATAACTGTATATCATCTGCGTATAGATGTACCTGACAATGTGATAGGGAAGTGGGGTAATCAAAAATAAACATTGAAAACATCAAGGGCCCCAAAATGCTTCCCTTTGGTACACCTGAGGAGGTTTCTTTTAGGGTTGACCATGAGTAATCATCCAGTTTGACCCTCTGTGATCGGCCTGTGAGATTACGTATGGCCAATCATTTTATGATCAAATTCACTCTCAATGGAATCTCCTATTCTATTGATCCCGAACACACTTGCACAGTTTGTAATAAGAACGAAAGAGGAACTCTTTTCGATATTATTTTTGACTGTCGTATCTAAACAGTGATGAAACGAAATACTTCTTGCCTACGGAGTTTGGAACCATTGATTTTCGCCTTACAAAATATAACTGTATCAGAGTACATTTGGAATACTCTTAGATTACGATCATTCATTTTGAACGAGTAGGTATCTGCAATATATTTTTTTTTCTGTTTTTCCTAATCTCTTGAACTGTATCTAATTGGTGAAACTTACATTTATTTTTCCGTTTTACTTTTTTTTGTTACTCCCATACACTTGTTGCTGTGAACTTGTTTTCGGAAGCAATAAACTATTATTATTATTTTTATATGAATACATGTTCATATTCGAACAAAAAGATAACATCCCATTGTTCGTCAAATGATCCTTGCACTTTTCCTCCGTGATAGGAGTTTTGTAGGAATATCAGTTCCTCTCTTATCAATCAATTGAGCTTGTCATACAAACTTTTTGACAAAAAATTTAACCGAGAAAATAGAAACCTTCTTGGTATTGATAATAACTGAGCTCCTAAATTGATGTCCATTGCTAATTTTGAGTCGGCGCCAAATAAACAATCGGAAAGGTAGTTAAATTGGAAATAATTATCAAAACGCAGCCGTGCATTCCGCTGCCATCATTTAACGCTTTACCTAATTCAGTTGCTAGTTTCTTTGGCGCTGACTAAAAATCAGTTACTCACATTAGTGAAGGGGCTCAGTTTTCATTAGGACTAAGAGGGTTTATTCAATTTTGAGCTTCAAGTTTCGTTTTTCGTCCGTTTAATTTTTTGTTAAAAAGTTTTTGTTTTTTATTTATTTGTGGCTGAAATCAACTAATAACAAGTTACGCAATTGACTTCGGGTATTCATTTTGTTGTAGTGTCATCATGACTATTTATGTGTGCCAAGTTTCAACAGAATCGGTTCACAGATGAAAAATCAATCATCCCCTATTTTTCTTCCCTTAGGGGTGGATGATTTATTAAAATCCAAACATGACCAACACTGAAGTATACCCTTTCCAAATAAAGAAGAATCATCCAAATCGGATAACCCAGTACAAAGTTATGAGTGGTACAATCGGTTAACGGGTAAAAATTCAGTTGGTGAACGATAAGTATCCTCTATTTTTCTACCCTCAAGGGTGATATCGAATCATCGAAATCGAACCTATCTGTGAAAAGTTATGAGTGGTCATACATAAAAAATACACGTTGACTAGAAAACCTCCTCCTGTTTTTTGCCAGTTATAAATTGAATTTATGGAATCTATTTGGGTATTATTATCCCTATTTTCAATAAGAGTGGTAGTTACATAGGTAATGAGTATTCGTTTGACCGTTTTCTTAACAGTCCAATAACTAAAAATTTTCGAGTCCAATAGCTAAAAAAAGTGTTCTATAACAATTTTTTTTTTTAAACGCTGTATATTTTTCCAATATTTATCAAAACCTTTTCAATGATGAGTTAAAGTGAGCAAATATGCAGAGTGTAATCTACCTTCTTGCACATCCGTGAATGGCGAGTGTATAATGCCATTTTATAGCGAATTACAGTGGTTAAAAATCAGTTTTTTCTTTTGAATACATGTTGAAATTATGGGGAGCGCCGCTCGCCCAATCTTAGCTTCCTTGATTAGAGCTGTAGGTGAAAGCAACTGCTGGATGCAATGAACATATGAATAATGTGTAATAATAAATTGTGTGGTAGAAGAATCTAAAAATGTTCATTTCAGGCTGTTTGCGATAGATAATCAATTTCAATGTGATGAAAACAAACGGACCTCGTTATATCCAAACTGATAATTAAAGTCAGAACTAGTAGATGTTAACGCAAATTTGGCACTTATCAAATCGCAACTTATCAAATCACAACTAAAAAAAAAACAATTTTATCAACACAAAAGACAGTATTCTTTATTTTTTTCAAATTATTTACGATTATCATTATGAACTATTCTTCTACTTCTTCAATGATTTCATGGCTATTTGCTTCCTCTTAATCGTAGTGCTGCCAATGGAAACTGTTAAAAATGATCATTGACCATATGGAAATCCACTCATTTTACTCCCAGAGCATTAATAATACTCATAAAATCCGCGCAAGGTTTTTCAAGAAACTGGCACTACAATGATATGATCAGGCTGTACTGTACGTAGGACTTCAAAAACGTACTCCTAGCGCTTCTGATGGAGGTATGGATCGTTACTTCACACAGATCAAACTTTTACCGCTAGTGCTTCGAACTATCAACTATAGTTTCATCTGTCTTCGTTTATATGTTGTTCAAATATAATTGACACAGTATGGTTTATTTTTTCAAAATAATTCCGGACATCATTGTAAACTAGTCGTCATTCATGTCATGTGAATACTGTTGCCAGTTAGTGTTTCCATGATTCTCGCATGCGCTTATTATTGTCTACGACCGAACATATCGTGCGTTCGAACATATCTGCGTTTTCTTGAGTACTATTAACAGTGAAATAATAGGGGACAAGCGTGCTTGTATTTCAATTTTTCTTTGCATTAGTGCAGTCTCTCACATTTCGTGAAAATAATTCATCAAATCCCAGAATGTTGTCAAAAATTTCAAATTATAAGATGCTCCCCAATTCGAATTTGATTTGACCACCTCTTGAATAACTTCCAACAAACACTAGCGCCAATTGTGGTTGTTTCAGAAATATTGATAGACAATACCATTCCTCACAACCCAAATATAAATTCAATCATACATTCAATGTGATGTTCCAGTAACAATTGAAAATACTATGATCATAACAATATTTGTGTAACATATGAACTAAGACAGATGAAATTATAGTTGACAGTTATTCTTATTCTGAAAAACCCAGGAGAGTTCATCGAATGTATTCCACGTAAGTACACATCATCTTTGTTGATAATAAGATAGATAGATCTCTTGACAAGTTAAAAAAAACATATATCATACATCATGTGTCTGAGTATGAATATTTCGTTACATAACAGACGTCCCATCAGCAAAGTAGCTATATCATTATCTCTCTCTCTGGATGTCTGTTACATAACAAGAGGAGAATACACAATTGGTAATGGAGCAGCCCGTCAATCGTGGTCTGGACATTTTTATGATGCCAGATGATGAATCGACGTATACGAATGAATAAAACATGTCAGTTATTGGCTTATTGATATCGAGTTATTCGTTAACATTTTCTCTCAATAAATGACTCTCGTAGAAGTTTTAATTTTGATGTTTATCGATGGAATGCGAGTGGGGTGGCTTGCTAATGACTTTATCTGATTGGAAAATGATAAATGTGATATTTTCGTGCCGGATTTCATGAGGCGAATTGACTGTCGAGATTATAAATGGGAATGTTCCAAAAAGCAGAATTATTGAGAACTATCTTCAATGTCCATATAAACATGTAATTGGGTACAATTATATGATTGGTGGAGTGATGATCATCAAGTGGTTTTCTCTCGTTTTGATGAGTGAAAAGAATAAAATTATTCAGTGAATATATATATATATATATATATATATATATATTATATATATATATATATATATATATATATATATATATATATATATATATATATATACAGTGCGGAAACGCTCCATTATTTCACGAGATAATAATTTTCGGAGGTAAATCTCGGACAGGTGGAATTTGTATTTGTTTTCCATCTTTTGAAAAAAAAAAATTCCCCCACATTTAAAAGGGTATATTTCCATTTCGAAATTTGAAAGCCGACATTGTTTTGACTAAGTATAAAGGAAACCAGTCTTCATATTCTTTAAATATTTTTTCATTATTTATTTTGCAATGGAAACCTGAGAATTACTCAGTATAGTTAGTACGAGTATATTGCCAAACTTGAGTAGGCTATAAAAACATCTGAAAGCCCTTAGCAACCAGACAATGAGTTCTCAGTTACCATTGCATATGTCAGTATTAAATTGATTTGTCGTGTAGCATATAAATTTATAAGTCTTCAATAATACCGCTCTGAAAAATATTACCGAAAAATACATTATTTAGAATTACGATGGTGCTATCAGAAAAACAGCGAATAGATGTTTTATTTATTTATTTATTTAATGGTCATGAAAGATACAGACAGACAAAAGTCAACTAAAGTACCTACATTATTACATTCAATTTTACTTATACTTATATACCAATACTAATTTCAGACAGTAATTGAGGCAAAGTAACAAAGAAAAAGTGGTTTTTTGTTAGTTGTTTGCATTTACTAATTTAAGCAGAAATTGTTGATACATGAGTCGTTTCAAACTGGTCTTTAATTTTTGGTGGGATTTAGAGAAAATATTGATTTGATCAGTGTACCTGTTAGTATTTCGAACAATTCTACATAGAGGAGAGTTTTGAGACGAATTAGTTCTCCGAAATGGTATGCGAAACAAGTGATTATTTCTAAGTGGCCGAAAGGGAACATTGATTTGAATTTGATTCAGTATATTGGCATTATCTACGGAATTTTTTATTTTTTTATGTTCTGGTTCCCACGAAAAGGGATATCCTGTAATGTTCAGAGAACATCGTGGGAACCTAGGGAAAGAAGGTAGGAGTTGGTGTTCTTCTTGAATTTCTGAAGGTTGTATGCCTCGGGGAACACCTCCCTAGGCAATGAGTTCCAAATCCTCGCTGTTCGTTGGATGAACGAGTCTTTGGAAAGTGATGTTCTGCAGGTCTCCAGAGTGACCACGAAGGGGTGTGATGACTGAACTTGACGGGTTAATCTCGAAGAGACTGCCAAAGCAGGAACGATTGTTGATATTTCAGAAGAGCATCGCCCATGAAAATATCTATAAAAAAGAGACAAATCGCCAACTTTTCTACGGTGTTCCAGACAAGTGAGCGAGTTTGTAAGCGAGGCATCACCGACGAGACGAATTGCCCTTTTTTGGACAGAATCCAATAGCCTCAGGATATGTTTAGGTGCCGCACTCCAAATATGGGAACAGTATTCCAGGACAGGTCGGATCTGTGCCTTATAGATCATAAGCAGCTGACTGGGGGTGAAATAGCTCTTGGCACAAAACAGAAAACCAAGTTTTTGGGATGCACTTTGGCAATGGACCTCGCGTGATTTTCCCAGGAAAGGTTATTGCTGATAGTAATACCAAGCATCGATATGGATGGCTTCAGTGGTATGGTTACTCCTGACAAAGTTATGTTAGGCACAGTGAGATCGGCTTTTCTAGAGAAAAGACATGCTTGTGTTTTGTTTGCATTGAATTCTACCAAGTTATTAGATCCCCATTCGAGAATTGTTGCTAAGTCCATATTTATATTATTAACATTTCTTCCTCGTTCATTTCTGGTTTCACGGGCTGATATAGGGGCCCTGGAAGAGAAAGCGGTATGGAGGGTACTATCATCGGCAAAGCTGTGTACTGGACATGAAGTTGCTTTCAACAAGTCGTTGATGTGAAGTAGAAATAGTGTTGGTGCGAGAATGGATCCTTGCGCAACACCAGCATTTATGAGTAGAGTGTCAGATGAAACTCCATCGACCACTACATGGGGAGAACCTGTTTGAGAGAAAACTAGCAAGCAGAGAACACAGCTGAGGGGGCAAGCCATAAGACGGAAGCTTGGCGAGGAGTCCCTGGTGCCAAACTCGATCGAACGCCTTGGAGATATCTAATGCCACAGCTAAAGTTTCTCCATACTTTTCAATAGATAGCTGCCATATATGTGAGACGTAAGCGAGCAGGTCACCAGTTGATCTCTGATGGCGGAAGCTATATTGCCTATCGTTGACAATTCCTGAGTCTTCCAGATATTTCATGAGCTCGATGTTGATGGCTTTTTCCATGACCTTTGAAATAATAGATAGCAGTGCGATAGGTCTGTAGTTGCTAGGTAGGGCCTTTTTGCCTTTTTTAGGGACTGGCTGTACTCTTGCAATTTTCCAATTGGACGGAAAGACCCCCAAATTGTAAGAGTGGTTGAACAACTTGCAAAGAACAGGTGTTAGTTCGGGGGCACATTTCTTGAGAACAATCGGCGGGATTCCGTCAGATCCACAGGCTTTGTTGGTGTTGAGACCCAGCAAAATCTTTCTGATAGTACGTTGGCAGAAGGTGATCTCGGGCATGTGACTGTCAATAGGTGTAATGTTCGGGGGTTGTTTTCCCGAAGAATCCAGAGTGGAATTTCCAGCAAATAGGTGCGCAAAGATATCGGCTTTTTCCTGGGCAGTCGTTGCTAGTGTTCCATCTTCTTTGGTTAGGGGAGGAAATGAGCTGGAAGTGAAGTTTCTTCCCACAGCTTTGGCGAAAGACCAAAATGAACGGGATCCATTAGGACATTCAACAAGTTTTGATCTTATTTTGGCTTTGTGGGCATCTTTTGAGCTTTCTATTGTCTCTTTACATATGCCTCTAGCCTCTCAGGACCCGGATTTTTTAGCCATCGATGGTATGCTGCCTGTTTGGATGATGGTCTTCTTTCGGTATTCGGTATGTAAGTTTGCTTCCCCAACATGATGATTTCAGAAATTGTCTCAGCACATCGTGTTGGATCAACTGAAGAGAAACAAACTCTCTTCCATGGAAACGCTGAGAAAAACATACGAAGACCTTCCCAGTCGGCCGAATTGTAATGCCACATGAGACGGGGTGGTATTGTGCAGCTCGATGGTAAATGGAAAGAGCATGTTGTGGAGATGAGGGTGTGGTCAGAGTTTCCAAGTGGGGCACAAACTTCTATTCTATACGGGTCAGGATTGGTGGTGAGGAAAAGATCTAGTGTATTGGCAGACTGGTTGTTGACATCAGGGATGCGGGTTGGTAGCTCGACCAGTTGTTCTAGACCATGAGTGATGGCGAAGGCCTCGGCTTGACGACCTGCATCATCTGTTTTGTTAGAGAATTTGAGCCAGGCAGCGTTATGTACATTAAAGTCTCCCATGATTATGGTTTCAGCTGTTGGATGGTTCTCCTGAATGTAGTCCAGTTTGAGTGATAAAAACTCAAAGAGGTCGTTATATGAAGGTTCATTAGGTGATAGGTAAAGGCAGCAGAGGAACTTAGTCAGTTTGGTATCAGATAGCTTGAACCACATCACATCAAAGTCTTTGTAAAGAGGTGCAAATGAGTGAGTGTTGGCATGAAAGGTTAGCCTTGGCGTAAAGGCAGACTCCACCTTTGAACCTGAATCGAGAATGGAGTTCGTAACCAGGACAAAGCATATGGACCTTGTTGGTGGACGAGTTTACTTCTGTTTCTGTTAGGGCCAGAATATCCGGTTTTTCCGTCTGTAGGTGATGGTGGACGTCATTGATGTTCTTGTTGAGTCCGCGGATGTTGCAAAAATTAATTTTTAATGTTGAGTCCCCTCGAGTACCTCTCGCCCGGAAATCCGAATGGAGAGGTATTTTACTTCCGGAGTGTTTTACTCTAGGAGACTTCATCATTATTACTTAGGATGCACCTGAAAATAAAGGAGGAATTGGGGAAAAGGAAAGAGGAAGACCGGAAAGTATCGACCGAACACTGAAACATGGAATGGTCCATTTCACAGCACACAAAGTCGATATGGTGGTATTTCACCGGGCGATGAGACCATCTTCCACCTACGGTTATCCTTTTAGTCGCCTCTTACGACAGGCAGGATTTACCATGGGGCTATTCTAAAGCCGACCCCATACGATTATGTGTAAAAATAAAATATCAGAGATAACTCTCCTACTTGATAGTGATATAATATTGAAATGTTCTCTCGCATTTTCAATGTCGCCGTTGTAATTGAAATTTCGTTTAAAACAAAAATATTTGACAAATTTGATCTGAATGTTCTCCATGCGGTTTATATACGTTTTGTATTGAGGACTCCACATATTAGAAGCGAAATTTAGCTTGCTGTACACAAATGCACTATCAACACAAATTGAAGACTTGATGTTTTCGACATGTTTACATGTTCTCATTACATAGCCTAACATTTTCGAGGCTGAGTTTGCGACTGATTCGACATGTAGATCAAAAATCAGTCTGGAATCGAATATAATTCCTAGGTCCCTAATCTTACTTACCCTGATTATTTAATCATTCCCTATAGAATAATCGGAGTGTACCAGATTGATATTCTTTGAGAATGTGATGCAATGGCAATTTTGAAAATTCAAATACAAGTTAGAGGAGTTACAATATTCAGTAAGTCTATTAAGGTCATCTTGGATCTTGTGACAATCGTTTAAATTCCATACGGTGGGGTGAAGTTTCATATCATCTGCATATAACAAAAAGTTGGCATGTTAAAAACTCGACTTTATGTTATTTACATAAATGAAAAAAATGAAGGTCCCAGGTGTGATCTTTGAGAGACACCTGAATTGTTACAGATTGGGACCTATTCTCTTGATGATCTTAGGTTACTTTCCCTTTCCCAATCGCTGGATTGGACGACGCGGTCAGATTGAATGGCCTGCTAGGTCCCCAGATTCAACTCAACATGAATCGACCTACCAATTTGAAAGAACTTAAAGAGATAATTCGAAATGAAATTCAAGAATTAATCAGACGTCTTGGATAGTGTCAACCAACCCAAGGAGCTCAGTTCAAGCATTTGTTGTAAATTTGTTATTTGTTCATTTTTACTACTAACTTATCATATTTCCATTGCAAAATAAATAATTAAATGAAAGTTAAGAAATATGAACACTGGTTTCCTTTATACTCAGTATACTGTAACTTATGACGTATGTGGTATGGTTGAACTCAGCAAAATGTGAGCTTTCAATTTTTGATAATTAAAATTCATAGGTCGATTATTATTATTATTTTCAGTGCGACGTCTGTCAATAAATAATAATTATATTGTTAGGAATATGCCCTCCAAAGGTGATCGATCCATATTTCCTTGATCAGGGTTAGCACGCTCAGATGTTTATATAACTCATGTTGTGAATGTGATTGAACCTCGAACTGTTTGGGAATAAATCACATCGGACAAAGTATGTTGAATATAAAAGAGTGTTGCTGGCACTATCACGAGTTAGTGGTTGAAAACTATATTAGGAGTTATGAATTAATTTTTGGAGAAGTGAGTAATTCTCCTCAAGTAAAGTTATGTTGCTGCCGAATTGTAGATGGCGAAATCTTCATGTAGTGAGGTAGTTATATTTATTTCATGTTATGTATTTGTGTTATTGAATAAATTTGTACTTGTTCTGTTGAATCTGAATTCATATTGCTTATAACCTGGTTATCAAAGTAAATCTGAGCTACCAACTCCCTTTTGAGGCCCCTTAGGCCATAAAGTGATTGAAATAATGGCGAATTGAAGAAATTAATAAAAATGGTGTGCCAATAATTACATGCAATCCATGA
The DNA here is from genome assembly GCA_018342105.1 of Gonioctena quinquepunctata. Lineage (NCBI taxonomy): Eukaryota > Metazoa > Arthropoda > Insecta > Coleoptera > Chrysomelidae > Gonioctena > Gonioctena quinquepunctata. The sequence goes on along the minus strand of JAFIRS010001852.1, from coordinate 198,784 downwards.
AATCCTACATATAACCTGGTTATTAAAGTCAATCTGAGCTACCAACCCCCATTTAATGCCCCTATGGCCACAGAGTTATGACAATATTGAAGAAAACGACAAGAAAGTTCAAAAAGCACAAAGTGTTTCTTTCCAAGTCAACTTTCAACCTCTCACTTACTTCTTTGAATGCTAATAGTTATATCACAATTTTCATTTCAAACTCTATAACAATCAATATCATAAGATGAAATATCAAGTTACGGTGGCCATGTTCTCATCGAAAATCGCATTGTTCATCGTTGGAAAATCAAATGGAGTATCAGAAATTGTTCCTCTAAATCGATATTTTCACGGACATTCATTGAATGCTCTTTCGTGACCAATTCGTCATGAAAATTATTTCTTTCAAAACCATCGACTGTGAAGTAGCGCAATAAATTTCACGGGAGGTTCAATGATACAAATTAATTGAAATTGGCTGGTGCAAGCGTTTCCTTCATTTCAACAGCATTGAGCGGAACTGTTTCCGCAAATCGAAACACTTGCGATGTTTGATTTAATTCACTCACGATTGGGGACTTTCGACATTGGATGGGATTGAAATAACCAGAACAATGGTTCGTTTCAAATCGAAAGATGGCGTGTTACGGAGTTTGAGAGTAATAATGAATTATGATTGGTTTCATCAACACCAATTGAAGGTAATGTACTTTTTCACTTCAATCAATAGATAAAAATATGTATGTATATATATAAATATATATATATATATATATAAATATATATATACAAGTTCATAAAGGAAGAAGTAAATGAATGTAATTGGTAATAGGCAAAGAATCAGCTGAAGCTGTTTTTCATCTTAACCTTGAAAGGAAAGAATAAGGTTGTAAAGAGCTATTCACTAACTACTATATATTCAAACTATATTCTATATACTATAGTGAACATGATAGATAACTGATATTTCAAGAATATATTAGAAATAAAAATAAAATGCCTGGTTCGACAGCAATAGTTCACTCCTGTGCACATCTGAGCATTTGTTTCAATTTCTTTTTGAAATTGTATAAAGAAAAATTCCAGTATTATGTGAGAATAGAATTGTAATATTCAGATGCGTTGTGAAAAGCAACATTTAATAATGCTGTGCTTAACGGTAATAGTTTATTCATTTAATTTGCGAACAATTTAGCGACAAATGCAAAATGGAATTCTGTTCTTTTTGCCCCCCTCATAGGGTAAAAAGTCCCAGAGTCGTGGTAAAAAGTCAATCCATCCTAGAATTTGGTATTTATGGTTGAATCAGAGCAAATAAAAATTCATTACTTAAAAATCAACATTTATTTTATTGAAATTTTATTATTATCAACATAATTTCCATATATTAGTGTAATTAACATAAAATTCGAATTCGAAACAACCGAACAAAACAGAACGTAAATTATTGTGAACTATGATTTGAAAAACAAAAAATCAGTCATTTATTACTATGGCAGTAATTATGAATGTCTTAATTTACAATCAGCTAGTTAGAACCTCTTCAAACTTTATCGCTGTTGCAATTAACACAGATAAAATTCAATTTTGAATTTGAACACACACATCGCTCATGTACCCAACCTCAGCAAATTGAACATTGAATCATCTGCTCTCCTGATTCTCTTCCAGAATAAGACTCGCAGCATATAATACAAAAATACTCTCCTTCAGAGGAAGGTAAAAGGCTCTTCTTTTTGATAATTTTCTTTTTCACTGTAATTTTTTTCTTATTTACTTCAGTTTTCCTTATCATAGTCTCCTCTTGTTCTTTCTGTAACTCATTTTCCTCAGGAGTATCAGTTGAAATTGTTGCTTTGCGACGTTTTCGGGAGTTTGTGGTCTTACTAGGCTAAGAGCGGGCTGCAGAAAACCTGACCAATTGCGTAACAGAATGAAATGTTTTTAAAATGTTAGTACTCCATAGGAAAAATATTTGACTGCCTGGGCAAAAGTGGTGCATAAGTTTTTTATGGCCTTTTTTCGGAAAAAGCAACCATACCAATGTAGCAACAGATTGGTAATAGTTTCATTACAAATAAATGAATTGTTATGGGCGAATATACGTCCCAAAACAAATCATTTCTCATGTCTGAGAGCTGGCTGTAGAAAACCTGGCCGATCGAGTATTAGAATGAGATGTTTTCTCAAGCATTTATTGCTGTTATATTTTGGCAAATGTGGAGAACTGGAATTTTTCTCCGGATAAGGGGTTTGCTGATGGTGTTTCCTTATTTCCCATTCCATTTCCCACATCTCAAATGGTTGAACTCGCCAGTTTTTTTCCATTGTATTCACCACTTTGCGTATTTTTTTCGGGTTTTTCGTTTTTTTTTCAATGTTATTGCGATAACCCTGACAAGGGCGGATTTCTTATTTTCGAACTCAATGCCAGGCTCTCTAGTGTCTGTATTAGGTTTAGTAATGTTAGTATTCATAATATTGAACTGTTTTTCACAGGAAGCATGTTTGGAAATGCAGACATCCGCTTCTTTTGCCTCATCTGGGGGGAAAGTAGTATACAATTTCGCAGATTTTGGGTGTTTTTCCATTAGGTGTTCCTTTGTGGCTTCTTTTTTCACTTGTTCCACTTGTGTGTCATACTTGGCACTTCCCCCGCTGGATTCCACCATCGGGAAAAAATTTAATGTATTATTTTGCCCCGTTATCCGTGGTTTCTGTGTCTTTTCATTGTTTTAAGAAAAAATAATTGTTACTTCCACAGATTTTTAGATTTCCTGACCTCACTTTTTCCATTGCGCGTCTGTAAGGTCGAGAATCGCAATAGGGTTCACTATCGTGGAGCACACTCTAGATCGCAAAACAACGTCCGCTCGTCTCCGGTATGGAGAGATTGTTTGATCCTAACCTCACTTTTGCGAACGTTTAAAAAAACAAATGGATAGACACGAGTTAATATTGCATTGTTATCCAGTTCTAAGCCATTTCCGAAGTTTCAAGCCTCTAGCTCATTGGGAAGTTAGTTTAAAATCCATTGCACGATTTGTAAAAAGTGGTGAAAATATAGATAAAAACATTTTTTAAAACAAGCTTCCATACAAATTCAAAAAAAAAATAATTTCTTTCATTGTCTGATCTAGGTTATTCTGTGAATAACAGATTCAAAATCTTGCCGCGCAAGAATACCTATTTTGTATCCGCAGCAAGCTTTTGGATCTGTTACTCACAGAATAACCTGATCAAACAATGAAAGAAATTATATTTTCCTCCTTAGTGCATTCGTATAAAAGCTTGTCTTCGAAAATGTTTTTTTTATAATTTTTATTTTTAACTTTTCAGTTCTGCTTTTATTAAAAACTGATAAAAGCTTGTTTTAATTTATTTTTCGTTTATTTATTTTTCAGTTTTTATGGTGTTGAATAACCAGTTTAGTAATTTCTATCTAACTCATTTTTGAATTTTGACAAAAAATCATTATCTCCAACCCCGAAAACGCCCCAGATACCAATTTTGTATAAAATCGGACCATAATCACAAAAATTTTCGCCATATTGGAGCCACCATTCTGTTTTTTTTTCCTTACAAATTCATAATGCATAGTCACCGGAATTATGTCCACCTGCCAAATTTCAAATCAATCGAAGGATTAGAAGTGGGTCAAATTTAACTTGCACGATTTGATTACAGACAGACACCATAGCAGGTGGAACTGAAAACGCTTCGACCCCAAAAAATCCCACATACCAATTTTGAATAGAATCGGACCATAATGAAAAAACTCGACCGCCATATTGAATTTTGGAATATTGACGAAAAAAACCAAAAATTGTCCGCTATATTGGAGCCGCTATTTTTTTTTTCATTTTTCCTTACAAAAATCACATAATGCGATGTCACCGGAATTATGTACACCTTCCAAATTTCAAATCCATCGAACGATTAGAAGTAGGTCAAATTTAACTTGCAAGAGTTGATTACAGATAGACACACAGACAGACAGACAACGGAACAAGTGAAAAAATCACTGTATGATTCTCACTCAATTGGATTCATAGAACCACGACACGTGTTTCGCTATACAATAGCCGCTTCAGGTAGAGACAGTTACATTTTATCCCCAACCAATATAGTGATAATTTCATAGTGTTTTATGTCAACTTGAAAAATCATTGAATTCATCAAAACTATCAATTAGCCAGTAAGTTGTCCCTCACCATGTATATGCCACATCAACCGAGCATATTCGACAGATTCTTGCTGATATCAGTCAACAGAGTGAAAAACTGGAGAGTCTGCAGATAAATCCAAAGATCTCCCAATAACAGGACGAATATGATCCTTACGATGGGGTGGAAATTGCTTTCCTTGAATTCCACAGGTAGGCCGTTCTCTCGCACATTCAATCGTCATTCAAATTTCGTTTTCTCCAGATCAACCATTACATGAACATAAACGCGAGGCATATCTGTGGCATGAGACCATTCCATTCTCTTACTCCGTAGTTCCATTCTTATTATGGCCTCGGGGGTATTACCTTCGTCAAGAACATTCATGAAGTGCCACCTGTTTTAGTCATGATCCAGCATCGCTCCCGAAATGGCCCTCGGGAATCTTTGTCGTTTTAGAAAAATCTCATTTTACTTCCATTCCGTGTTCTTCAAATTCTTTAATATTTTCAGCTCTTAAGCAATTATCAGGTTCTTCGAAAAGCCGAGTAATTCATGAAATATTTGTTGTCAACCCTTCGAGGTGAATATAATATAATGATTATTTCAATATTGAGTATTGGAATTATCCACTTTGATATTTATTGGTTGAATATGAATTAAAAAAAAAGATTGGATCAAACTTCTGAGGTAACAAAAGGTACCGGTAATTGTAAAACTTCCTGGAACTTTTGTATTTGTGTCGTGTAATTTTAATATTGGAGCGGAATGTAGGTCTTCTATATCACTCATTTCTAACTTCTATAATTTACCTCTTCGCTAGGTACCACCAATTGCGATAACCATTACAACTCCAATAATAAATATTCAATTTGTATTGTCAAATATAAAAATTTTTCTTTTGAAATTATCTTTGTTAGTTTGTTACCACCTGCTGTCAAGTTGAATGAATCAATAATAATGAATAAAATTAAATGTCCCACACTCTATAACCTATTGAGTATCTTTCAAGACATAACACATGGTCCTGTACCACATATTATATTCATTTCATTAATTACTGCAGAATTTTCATGTGTTTTAAGCATATATATATATATATATACATATATATATATATATATATATATATATATATATATATATATATATATGAATATGAATATGAATATATATATGAAATGAAATGGAGTGTTTCTTTCTGTCACTAGGTGTCGCCGGTTGAAAGTTATCTTTTCCGACGCACCTAAAGATGTTTTAAGCTCGATGATGATATATATTTATGTTGTGTCCCGCTTCGGCCAGAGCTCTCTGGACATCTGGCTGGTGACTACTGAAACCTGAAACCAGTATGCGGATTGTTAAGTGGACACGACATGAATTTAAACATAATCGAGCTTATCAGAAAGAAACATTTGCGAACAATATCCATTTATATGGAAGTTTGCATGGATTGTCAGGTGAATATCATCCAACGTTCTGCGTGTTATTTGCTGGGAAAGTAGTTGTTTTTCGCCTGTCGGTCTACCAATTGTTTCAATTTATATTGAACCTCTTGTGAAGACGACATTGTGTGTGCTTTATGCATTTCATTTCATATCTTCATATGGCTTTTTCTTTCATAAATATATATATATATATATATATATATATATATATATATATGTTAAGCAATTGATACATACCTATAGTACCTAAGTCTAAAGAAAACGGTATTTTTTCTGTATGTATGTCATTGATAAATATATTCTGGTATGGACCAGCCTGACTGGATCCTTATCAGTTGATCACAGTCATTTCATTGCCTTTTCGTTGTTAATTTTTGATTACAAGCTTTCATTTAGTTTCACCTAATCTGGTCTATCTCTCTGTCTCTAATCAAATATTTCAAGTTAAATTTGACCCACTTGCCTGATTGGGGTGAAATTTGGCACGTGTTCATAGTTCCCCTCGACAAGGAATTTTTGTTGTAGAAAAAATAAAATGGCTCCTCCAAGATGGCCCGACGATTTCTGTGATTATGGTCTGATTCTATTCAAAATTGATATGTGGGGGTTTTTGGGTATGTGTAGGTTCTCGGGGTCTGAGATTATGAATTTTCTTTGAAAATTCACAAATTCAAGATGGCGGATGAGTTTTGTGATTATGGTTTGATTCTATTCAGAATTGGTGTGTGGGGGTATAAAGAAATCAAATGTTGTCTACAGCATACCACGTAACAACTGTGATTTGAACTATATTGGTACAAGTTCAAGAATTTTAAATAACCGTATTGTCTCTCACAGAAGTGATATAAGACTCAACAAGAAGTCATATGCATTAGCTCAACATGCTATTGAAACAGGCCATAAAATATCATTAGAGAAAGCACAAGTTTTACATCAAAAAATAAATTTCTTCAAAAGATTATTTCTTGAAAAAAAAAAAATATATATATATATATACCCAAAAAACTGAAGAAGTACTCAGCTAGGAACGGAACGATGTAAACATAAAATAAAAGGAAATTATCTCAGTTTTTTCCAATACTAGTAAATCTGACGAAAATATGATCTAGGCTAGATTCAGCACTATTTCCAAGGTTGAAATGACGTTAATTTCGCTTAACATAATTTTCTTTGGTCAGTCAGTCGTCACATTCCTCGAATTCCGTTTCGGAAATCTTTTATTGTTACCTCGAGAAAGATAAACAACGCATGGGCATAGGTACAATACTATGCCGTAACGATATTCATATAAGAAGGAAGTTGGTGTCTGTGATTTATAATGCAGAAGAGAATTGGCGGCGCGTAGACAAGAATTTTTGAATTCTAGAAAAAAATATCTCCGAGCAGAGATCGAACCCGCGTCCTCATGATTATCAGTCAAGTGCTCTCACAACTGGCATGCAGACAAGAATTTTTGAATTCTAGAGAAAGATATCGTCGAACGTTCTCATGATTAGCAGTCAAGTGCTCTCACATTAGAGCTACCAAAGTCTTAGGTTCGCAACTGCGATCGGTATATATCGCCTTCTAGAATTTAATGTTAGTTTGTTAGAAAAAATGTGAGATTCTTGTCTGCACGCCACCAATTGTCTTCTACATTATATCACAGACACCAATTTCCCTTCTTAATTTTCATATTCGGCTTAGCTACTCAATGGTCGGAGATCCACACCTGACCCCTGCTGAAATCCCAAATTGTCTACGATGCTAGGTGAAACGTAAATTGGATATTGATGATAATTTTATGGCGAACTTCTCGAACACACTAACATTAAATTCTAGAAGGCGATATCCCTATCGCCGTTGCAAACCTAAGACTTTGGTAGCTCTAATGTGAGAGCACTTGACTGCTAATCATGAGAACGCTCGAAGATATCCTTTTCTAGAATTCATAAATTATTGTCTGCATGCCACTAATTCTCTTCTACCTGATATTCATGAACATTTGTCTAATATCTATCACTCATGTCTCTAAAGATGAATTTTCTGAAGAGTTTAACTGCACTAGTTGGTTTCACTGACCAACGAATGATTAATTATAGCTATCGCTATAGAAACCCCAATGTCAAACCCAGAACACATTAACGAAAACAAAAGCAAATAATTATCAGATATCAAAATATTTACATGAGAATAATAACGGGATGCGTTTGCCTGTCAGGTCCGGATATGGAATATTAGTTTTCTGCGCTAGAATATCAATTTTAATTTCTAATATGATTGAGCAAACATGGAATCAATATCGGGTGATTGATTATATCGTAACAGTATTCATCATGTGTTCCATATCAATTATTGAAACCACATTCACGTATAATTGATCTTGATTAATATTTGAAAAAGAAAAAATTAGTTTATATATATATATATATATTATATATATATGTGAAATGCACAAAATTATAATTGACACCTATATATATATATATATATAATATATATATATATATATATATATATATATATATATATATATATATATATATATATATATATTGTGTGTATATATATATGTGATATATATATATATATATATATATATATATATATATATATATAGATGTCACATCTATAATTTTGTTCATTTATAAAGTGTGGAAACGTTCCATTTTCTTACTAGATAATCATTTCCGGAGGTAAATCTAAAACAGGTCGATTTTGTATTTCAGTTTTCAATCTTTTGAAAAAAAACAAAATTCCCCCACATTTAAAAGGGTATATTTTCATTCCGAAATTTGAAAGCCTACATTGTTTTCAACCGACAAAACCATTCTCTATTCGACCCGTATATTTTATGTTTTTCCATCATTTTTTTTTATGTATGATCACGCATAACTTTTTACTGAGGCGTCCGATTCCGATAATTCTTTTTTCAGTGGACAGGGTGTACTTTGGTCCCATTTGAATTCGAAGGATGAAATCCACCCCTAAAGGTAGCGAAATGAAGGATATTGATCACTCACCCTCTGAAATCTAGTCCGTTAACCGATACTATCAGGCATAACTTTGTACTGGAATCTTCGATTCGGATGATTATTTTTTTAATAGATAGGGTATACCTTATATTTGGATTTGGAGAGGAATAAGCCACCCTTACGGGTGGATAAATAGGGGATAATTGACTTTTCACTAGTGAACATTAGCACACACATACGTAGTTGACAATGACAGATCGCTACTGACATTATTCTTGTTCCGTCAAAATCAGTATATTTTTGGAGAGGATGGAATGATATACAAAGTAATGAAATGAACTAACCAGAACAACGAAAATAATTTATATTACAACAAATAGTAGAAGTAGATATTTAGCTGGTAATAGTTGAAGTAAGGTGGGTAAGTAAGTATTTTGGAAGTAATCAAAGAACAAGTAGGTAGGTAGATTTTACTAGATAATCACTTTCGGAGGTGAATCTCGGACAGGTCGATTTTGTATTTCAGTTTTCCTTCTTTTGAAAAAAAAAAATTCCCCCACATTTAAAAGGGTATATTTTCATTACGAAATTTGAAAGCCTACATTGTTTTTAACCGACAAAACCAAAAAGGAGGAGGTTCTCTATTCGACCCGTATATTTTATGTTTTTCCATCATTTTTTTTTATGTATGATCACGCATAACTTTTTACTGAGGCGTCCGATTCCGATAATTCTTTTTTCAGTGGATAGGGTGTACTTTGGTCCCATTTGAATTTGAAGGATGGAATCCACCCCTAAGGGTAGCGAAATGAAGGATATTGATCACTCACCCTCTGAAATCTAGTCCGTTAACCGATTCTATCAGGCATAACTTTGTACTGGAATCTTCGATTCGGATGATTCTTCTTTTAATATATAGGGTATACCTCATATATGGATCTGAGAAGGAATTAGCCACCCTTACGCGTGGAAAAATAGGGGATAATTGATTTTTCACTAGTGAACATTAGCACACATATACGTAGTTGACAATGACAGATCGCTACTGACATTATTCTTGTTCCGTCAAAATCAGTATATTTTTGGAGAGGATGGAATGATATACAAAGTAATGAAATAAACTAATCAGAACAACGAAAATAAATTATATTACAACAAATAGTAAAAGTAGATAATCATATTATTTAGCTGGTAATAGTTGAAGTAAGGTGGGTAAGTGAGTATTTTGGAAGTAATCAAAGAACAAGTAGGTAGGTAGATTTTAGCCACAAAAAATTGAAAAATAAAAACTTTTTAACAAAAAATTAAACCGACGAAATACGGAACTAAAAAGTAAAAAATAAAAACTTTTTAACAAAAAATTAAACCGACGCAAAAATCAACTGAAAAGCAAAAAATAAAATAAATCTTCTTAGTCTAAATGATAATTGAGTTCCTAAACTAATGTAAGTAACTGATTTTGAGTCGGCAACAAACTAGCAATTGAATTAGGTGAAGCGTAAAATGATGCAGCGAGATGCACGGCTGCGTTTCGATGACTTCTTTCATAGATAATGATCTTCGATAATTGTTTGGGAGCTCAATTATCATTTAGACTAAGAAGGTTTGTTTTATTTTTTGCTTTTCAGTTGATTTTTTCGTCGGTTCAATTTTTTGTTACAAAGTTTTTATGACTAAGTATAAAGAAAACCAGTGTTCATATTTTTCAAAACATTTTTTCATTATTTATTTTGCAATGAAAACCTGAGAATTACTCAGTATAGTTAGTACGAGTATATTGCCAAACTTGAGTAGGCTATTAAAACCAGACAATAAGTTCTCAGTTACCATTGCATATGTCAGGATTGAATTGATTTGTCGTGAAGCATATAAATTTATAAGTCTTCAATAATACCGCTATGAAAAATATTTCAAAATTACGATGGTGCTATCAGAAAAACAGCGAATAGATGTTTTATTTATTCATGTGTTTAATGGTCCTGAAAGATACAGACAGACAAAAGTCCACTAAAGTACCTTCATTATTACATTCAATTTTACTTATACTTAAACTTATATACTAATACTAATTTCAGATAGTAATTGAGACAAAGTAACAAAGAAGAAGTGTTTTTTTTGTTGGTTGTTTGCATTTACTAATTTAAGCAGAAATACGTTGATACATGAGTCGTTTCAAAGTGGACTTTAATTTTTGGTGGGATTTAGAGAAAATTCGATTTGATCAGTGTACCTGTTAGTATTTCGAACAATTCTACATAGAGGAGAGTTTTGCGACGAATTAGTTCTTCGAAATGGTATGCGGAACAAGTGGTTATTTCTAAGTGGCCGAAAGGGAACATTGATTTGAATTTGATTCAGTATATTAGCATTATCTACGGAATTTGAGACAATTTTGTGTTGAAATAAAATATCAGAGATCACTCTCCTACTTGATAGTGATATAATATTGAAATGTTCTCCCGCATTTTCAATGTCGCTGTTGTAATTGAAATTTTGTTTGAAACAAAAATATTTGACAAATTTGATCTGAATTTTTTCCATGCGGTTTATATACGTTTTATATTGAGGACTCCATAAATTGGAAGCGAAATTTAGCTTGCTGTACACAAATGCATTATTAACACAAATTGAAGACTTTATGTTTTCGACATGTTTACATGTTCTCATCACAAAGCCTATTATTCTTGAGGCGGAGTTTGCGGTTGATTCGACATGTAGACCAAAAATCAGTTTGGAATCGAATATAATTCCTAGGTCCCTAATCTTACTTACCCTGATTATTTGATCATTCCCTGTAGAATAATCGGAGTGTACCAGATTGATATTCCTTGGGAATGTGATGCAATGGCAATTTTGAAAATTCAAATATAAGTACGACGAGTTACAATAGTCAGTCAGTTTATTAAGATCATCTTGGATCTTGTGACAATCGTTTAAATTTCGTACGGTGAGGTGAAGTTTCATATCATCTGCATATAACAAAAAGTTGGCATGTTAAAAACTCGACTTTATGTTATTTACATAAATGAAAAAATTAAGGTCCCAGGTGTGATCTTTGAGGGACACCTGATGAGGAAATATACTGTTGTGAACGAAATCCTTGAATTGTTACAGATTGGGACCTATTCTCTTGATGATCTTAGGTCACTTTCCCTTTCCCAATCGCTGGATTGGACGACGCGGTCAGATTGAATGGCCTGCTAGGTCCCCAGATTCAACTCGCATGGACTTTTTTCTCCGGGGTTACTTCAGAAGTAAAGTGTTTATAAATCGACCTACCAAATTGGAAGAATTCAAAGAGATAATTCGAAATGAAATTCAAGAATTCATCAGACGTCTTGGATATTGTCAACCAACCCAAGGAGCTCAGTTCAAGCATTTGTTGTAAATTTGTTATTTGTTTATTTTTACTATTTACTCATCATATTTTCATTGCAAAATAAATAATTAAATGAATGTTAAGAAATATGAACACTGGTTTCCTTTATACTCAGTATACTGTAACTTATGACGTATGTGGTATGGTTGAACTCAGCAAAATGTGAGCTTTCAATTTTTGATAATCAAAATTTATAGGTCGATTATTATTATTTCCAGTGCGACGTCTGTCAATAAATAATAATTATGTTGTTAGGAATATGACCTACAAAGGTGATCGATTCATATTTCCTTGATCAGGGTTAGCACGCTCGGATGTTTATACAACTCATGTTGTGAATGTGATTGAACCTCGAACTGTTTGGGAATAAATCACATCGGACAACGTGTGTTGAATATAAAAGAGTGTTGCTGGCACTATCACGAGTTAGTGGTCGAAAACTATATAAGAAGTTATCAATTAATTTTCGGAGGAGTGAGTAATTCTCCTCAAATAAAGTGATGTTGCTGCAGAATTGTAGATGGCGAAATCTTCATGTAGTGAGGTAGTTATATTTATTTTATATTATGTATTCGTGTTATTGAATAAATTTGTACTTGTTCTGTTGAATAATAATTTATATTGCTTATAACCTGGTTATCAAAGTTAATCTGAGCTACCAACCCCCTTTCAAGGCCCCTTAGGCAATATAGTTATGACATATAACCTGCCTCTCAAAGTTAATCTGAGCTACCAACCCCCATTCAATGCCCCTATGGCCATAGATATATGACAATATTGAAGAAAACGACAAGAAAGTTCAAAAAGCACAACGTGTTTTTTTCCAAATCAACTTTCAACCTCTCACTTACTTCTTTGAATGCTGATAGTTATGTCACAATTTTTATTTCAAACCCTATAACAATCAATATCATAAGATGAAATATCAAGTTACGATGGCCATGTTCTCATCGAAAATCGCATTGTTCATCGTTGGAAAATTAAATGGAGTATCATAAATTGTTCCTCTAAATCAATATGTTCACGGACATTCAGTATAAATGCTTGGTATAAATGCTTGGTAGTGAGTAGTTAAAATTGTGTGCTCCTAATAAGCCATCCAAAACACGTGAAATAGTTTGAATCAAATCGTTCTATTCGGCATACGACAAAACAAAAAGGTGCTATATCAATTGGTGAAGTCAAAAATAAAAAAATCATGGTGTTAACGAGAGAAATTACCGAAGAAATAAAAAATGCAGTGAACATTGCGATGAATAAATGCCTTAAAGATCAAGAAGCAGTGACAAAAACGAAGGGAAAAGGATTCGCTCAGCTGGAAAACAAAATAACAGAATTGAAACAGGAAATATGCGAGATAACAAATGAGCATGAACGTAAACTGAAAATACAGGGTGACAAAATCGATAGTATCCTGAATGGAAAGGAGATGATGGAAAGGAAACTAAATTTTCTGGAACAGAAATCTAAAAATAAAAACCTGAGAATATTCAACTATAAAGAGGAATCGAATGAAGACATCAGATCAGATATAATCAACCTCCTCAATATAAAAATGGAAGTGAACCTATCAAATAGTGATATAGAACTCTGCTACAGAATAGGGAGAAAACGAGAAGAAGCAAAAGCCAGAGGAATATTTGTGGGATTGAAAAGCTATGAAACAAAACAAGAAATTTGTAAACAGAAGAAAATTATATTGGGAACCAACGTTATTATCCGTGAAGATCTCACAAGCCTAAGGGTTGAGCTGTTGACGGAGGCCATCGAGAAAACATCCATGAAGGACGTCTGGATCAATTCGGGAAAAATCTATGTTAACATCAACAACAAAATCATGATCATACGATCCAGAGAAGATTTCAAGAAAATTTTCTAAAATTCAATCCATTTCATAAAAAAAAAAGATTAGGAGTACCTACTGTAAAACTACTTTGTATTAGTATTTGTATTTATCTAATTTTAGTCAAAAATTATTAGTACCATTATTATTATTTCTTTTTTCATTACAATAATTATATATGTTAGAATTTCTTGATATACTAGATACCCAGGAGGAAATGAAAACTAAAAACCTATAAAAACCTTGAAACTCTTATAGAGAATAGGACAAATGACGAAAAAGAAGGCAAAATAGGAATAATCCACTTCAATATTCGAAGTATTAAATAACACTTCGACGAACAAGAAGATAACATAGTGACTTTGAACTAGCAAATTACACACTTCACTATAATTCATCTAAACACAATCAAAATGATGGTGTAATGGTATACAGGGTGTAACTGAATAAGTGTAAAACATTTAAGGAGGTGATTCCTCATCGAAAAAAAGATAGGATCTTTCATATAAAGAAACTTCATTGGAGCATCCCTTGTTAAGATACAGCCCCTTAAAGGGGGTACATAAAATTTGTATAACAATTTTTTTCACAAGCACTGAAAAAGTTACAATATTGAAATTGACCTGACGTTTTGTACTACCAAAAGACACTTAGCCAGTAATTTATTTGGTTTACCCATGGTTGTAAGGGTGAAAACGCAACCCCTAAAATTTATTTCCAATGTAACTTTTTGTCTTATTATTTGTTTACCATTTAAAAATTTATTTCCGATAGCCTGTTTCATTCTAAACAAAAAAAGTCTCTTGGGTTTTTTGCCCAAAATAAACCAGTAAGCAGCAAAACATTATTTTACGAACAACTACAGAGATACATCGTCATAAATGCGAAAATACGAAACTAATCTATCTAGTAGGTCGCTATTAGCGATAGTGACAATTAAATTGGTATGACGCTGTCAGTTTGGGAATTTTCGAAATTGAATTAATACTAATTGTGTGTTGTTGTTCTGTTCTTAATTTGTTACTTTAATAATTCACTTGTTAATAAAATGGCATACACAAATGAGGAAATGGCTGATATGCATTACGTTTACGGTCTGTCCAGGGGAATGGGTTAGAAGCTTCTAGAAGATATGCTGAAATGTATCCTCAACGCAGCATCCTTCACATAGAATATTTGCTCGACTTCATCAACGATTACGAGAATATGGTTCATTCGACAAAGAACGCAGGATTGTGGTCGCCATCGAGAAATACGAACACCACAGCTTGAGGAAGCAGTACTTAATTTGATTGAAGAACAACCTACTACCAGTACTAGAAAGATTGCTTTCCAGCTAAATGTTGATCATATGACGGTATTTCGAATTTTAAAGGAACAACTCTTATACCCTTACCATCTGCAACGAGTACAGGCACTGTTACCGCGAGACTTTCCGAACCGTCTTGAATTTTGCAATTGGATGCTGGAAATGATTAGAAGAAATTGTGACTTTCTGAAGACGATAGAATTCACAGACGAATGTAGTTTTTCTCGGGACAAGATTATTAATTTTCATAATTACCACATATGGCTGATGAAAACCCTCACGCTATTGTCGAAAGCCATCAAGAACAGTTTTCTTAACGTGTGGCTCGAGTTATTGGGGATGATTTAATTGGGCCTCATTTTCTCCCTCCTCGATTAAATGGTGAGGCATACGTTCAATTTTAAGAGAAGTGCATCCAGTACTGCTGGAGGAAGTTCCTTTGGACGTCAGAAGGGATATGTTTTATGCATGATGGGGCTCCCGCCCATTTCAGTCAAGTAGCACGTCAGCATTTAACTGAAACATATGCAAATCAGTGGATAGGTCGAGGAGGACCACATAAATGGCCCGCTCGATCCCCGGATCTCAATCCTCTCGATTTCTTATTTGGGGCCATTCACAGCATTTGGTATATCGTACTCCTGTTCGCGATGTAGAGGACTTAAGAAACCGCATCATCGATGCGTGAAGGTAATCAGAGAGACTCCAGGAATATTTGAGCGAATACGTGGCTCAATGCGCCGACGTCTAGACGCATGCGTAATGTTTGAAGGTAGACATATTGAACATTCACTATGATTTCTACATGTTGTGTGTTTTGTTATTAATAACTTAGTTTTGTTTATTACCCTTTAATCGTTTAATGCAGGTACTAACTACAAAATAACAATAAATCCAGTTCGCATTTATGACGATGTATCTCTGTAGTTGTTCGTAAAATAATGTTTTGCTGCTTACTGGTTTATTTTGGGCAAAAAACCCAAGAGACATTTTTTGTTAAGAATGAAACAGGCTATCGGAAATAAATTTAAATGGTAAACAAATAATAAGACAAAAAGTTACATTGGAAATACATTTTAGGGGTTGCGTTTTCACCCCTTACAACCATGGTAAACCAAAAAATTACTGGCAAGTGTCTTTTGGTAGTACAAAACGTCAGGTTAATTTCAATATTGTAACTTTTTCAGTGCTTGTGAAAAAAATTGTTATACAAATTTTATGTACCCCCTTTAAGGGGCTGTATCTTAACAAGGGATGCTCCAATGAAGTTTCTTTATATGAAAGATCCTATCTTTTTTTCGATGAGGAATCACCTCCTTAAATGTTTTACACTTATTCAGTTACACCCTGTATATAAAGGATCCAATATCATCCAGAGCAAATGTATATCATTTTAGTGAAACAAAACTAATGCATATAACAATTGAAATTGAAAATGAAAAAATTGGCATAACGGCATCATATCGTCCCCCGTCGATAGACTCACAAGTTTATATCGAAGAGCTGGGAAACTATTTCTCAGATCTACAAAAGAACAAACTTGAAATCTTCCTTGGTGATATTAATATTAACCTTTTAGACAAACACTCAAATAACGTACAGAAATATATGAACACCCTAACAGAACACGGCTTCATCTCTTACATAAATGAACCTACTAGAATTACTGAACTGTCCCATAGTATCATAGACCACATCTTCATCAAAAAAGAAAATAGCCTGCGAAATGTCCAAATAACTCCAGCAGTAATTGAAACAAATCTATCAGACCATTACACCACCTTTTTGAAAATATCACAAGAAAAAAAAGATCATGGTTATCACAAAGATGTAAAAAAAATTAAAAAAGTTAACTTCCAGAGATTGAACTCATTTTTAGAAAAAGAAGGGTGGGACGATGTTACCAACTGCAACGAAACACAAAAAGCACTTGACATTTTCATAATTAAACTGAATAAGTATATAACAGCATCCACCAAAAAAATTGAATATAAACAGAAATTCAAACCGTAAAATCAAACCATAGGTAACCGATGGTCTAATTAATTCAATAAAAAAACGGGATACTCTTAAGAAAAAATTAATAACGAATTACACAGAAGAATTAAAGGCAGTATACAATAGATACAGGATTGAACTGAATAAACTAATAAAATCGACAAAAATCAATATTACAAAGAAAAACTGGAAATATTCAACGGCAACTGTAAAAAAACTTGGCAATTGATTAATGAAATCTCAAATAATCATAATCGCAAAAAATCTATTTCAAACATTAACATCATGAACGAACGCGGGGAAAAAATAACAGATAACTCTTCTAAAGCAGACGCATTCAATGAATACTTCATAAGTATAGGAAAACAAATGGCGAACCAAATTGATAACACCATAGATCCCCCTCCAAATTTTCTAAACGATATTTTCGTTGGTCCCACAATATTTTTAAACCCTGTCACAAAAAATGAAATTATTGAAATAATTGGAAAGCTAAAAAACTACTCTTCCCCTGGACCAGACGGAATAGAGGTAACCACAATTAAAAAAATCCACATAAACATCATAGCACTATTATTACATATAATAAACTCAAGCTTTAAAACAGAAATATTACCAGATAAATGGAAACAGCCAACAATCACCCCCATTTATAAAGCAGGGGCCAGAGAAGAACTAGGTAATTACAGACCAATATCGGTAATAAATAATTTCGCAAAAGTATTTGAGCAGAGATTAAAAAAAAATTTGTATGATACTTAAACTGAACTGAATAAACTGAAACTGAAACATTGAATGCTCTTTTGTGACCAATCCGTCATGAAAATGATTTCTTTCAAAACCATCGACTGTGCAGAAGCGCAATAAATTTCACTAGAGGTTCAATGATACAAATTAATTGAAATTGGCTGGTGCAAGCGTTTCCTTTATTTCAACAGCATTGAGCGGAACTGTTTCCGCAAATCGAAACACTTGCGATGTTTAATTTAATTTACTCACGATTGGGGACTTTCGATATTCGATGGGGTTGAAATAACCAGAAGAATGGTTCGTTTCAAATCGAAAGATGGCGTGTTACGGAGTTTCAGAGAAATAATGAATTATGATTGGTTTCATCAACACCAATTGAAGGTAATGTACTTTTTCACTTCAATCAATAGATAAAAATATATATATATATATATATATATATATATATATTAATTAAGTGATTGGTATTTGGGTTATGCAGCAGGCCAATAAGTGTACTCTTTTACACGGATTCCAAGCTTTCGATAATATTTATTATCATCATCAGGGATGCTACAAAATAGGAAGACACATAGGAATATATGATAGAGAAAAACCAGACATTCATAACTTACAGTGTAAGTGAGGTTATGCGGCGATGATGTTAAAATCATATATAAAGTTATATGAACAAAACTGTGTATACAACTCACAGGAATCAACTACAGTCCACATTACAGACGTTAACAATGTATTCTTATGTTGAGAATTATGAATCGTGTTTTACTTTGAAAGGGTTGTCAACTAGACATGTGAATGGATTAATTCTCAAATAGACTGACACAACAGATATAGACCACTGGAATTAGTATTACCAAGTGAAATTTACAACGGCATGATATATTTCCATATATAGATCCAAATAAAAGTTTATTGACTATTGAGAATTTAGATGTGTGAATATAGGATGATGTGCATTGAAATAATCGAACTATGTTATTAGCATTCATGGGGGTAATCTGCTGATTCTCCCTCACATTAGGATTGTCTACAAAAATTAAATAAGAGTAAATCTCACTCAAATGATTTAAATCTGTTTTTTATTTAGAGGATTTTCTGCCTGCGAAATGTGAACCATCTCTAAAAAGAGTCTCTTGGTAGTGTTTCTTTCGTTGGATAAAATGTTTACTGAGTTATAATCCATACAATGTCCTTCCTTATAGACATGCTCACTTAGTGTACATCTCTCCGGGTGTAGTCTACTGTCACTTTTGTGTGCGGTGATGCGGTCCTTCAACTGTCTGGACGTTTGTCCTATGTACTGTTTATCACAGTGTTGACACGGTATACAGTAAACTACATCCGAACAGCTGGTGCATGGGGTCTTGTCTTTCAATTTTGAAAAAATTCTACTAAGAGGTAAAACATTTGTATTAGCTATTATAATGTTTTCTGAAAAGACTTGAAGGTTCTGGAATTAGATGTGATATCTTTGATAAGTAAGAGTAGTAAAAAGTTGAGGGTTTTGAATTTGTTGACTGGTGATTGGTGGTATAATAGATGCAGTTGCTTTATGGATGAAGTATTATAATTTTAAAGGAGCAGGATATGACTCTGTGAATAGGTGTAATATGTTGAGATCTTTTGAAAGAAATATCAGATATCGGATACTTTGTTTTAACTGTTGGATTAGATTGCTTTTGCTCTGTTTGGATCACATATTGATATACGGCAGAGTCATTGGTTTCTATACCAATCGATGAGTATGGTATTGTCTGGTGATCTGATGAATAACGTATCTAGAAAAGGCACGCTATTATATTCATTCTCTCTTTCTAGATACGTTATTCATCAGATCACCAGACAATACCATACTCATTGATTGGTATAGAAAACCAATGAGCTCTGGCCGTTATATCAATTATTGGTCGTATCACAAACAGAGCATAAAGTCCAATCTAATCCAACAGTTGAACAAGAGTAATCCGGATATCATAGTTCTTCACAATAAAAATCTCAACATTATTTACAACCATTCATACAGAATGCAATCCTGCTCCCTTCCTAAGAATATTTATATAATACTTCATCCATAGGACATAACCAATGCTCATCTCATTAATGCACCACCAATTCCACCAGTCAATATGCAAATTGCAGAACCCTCTCAAACATATTTTTATACCTCTTCACCTTTTATCAAAGATATCACATATATATATATATATATATATATATATATATATATATATATATTATATATATATATACAAGTTTATAAAGGGAGAAGTAAATGAATGTAATTGGTAATAGGCAAAGAATCAGCTGAAGCTGTTTTTCATCTTAACCTTGAAAGGAAAGAATAAGGTTGTAAAGAGCTATTCACTAACTACTTTATATTCAAACTATATTCTATATACTATAGTGAACATGATGATAACTGATATTTCAAGAATATATTAGAAATAAAAATAAAATGCCTGGTTCGACAGCAATAGTTCACTGCTGTGCACATCTGAGCATTTGTTTCAATTTCTTTTTGAAATTGTATAAAGAAAAATTCCAGTATTATGTGGGAATAGAATTGAAATATTCAGATGCGTTGTTGGAAAAGCAACATTTTAATAATGCTGTGCTTAACGCGTTAATAGTTAGGAGAATGTTTATTCTTTTAATTTGCAAACAATTTAGCGACAAATGCAAAATGGAATTCTGTTCTTTTTCCCCCTCCTCATAGGGTAAAAAGTCCCAGAGTCGTGGTTAAAAGTCAATCCATCCTAGAATTTGGTATTTATGGTTGAATCAGAGCAAATAAAAATGCATTACTTAAAAATCAACATTTATTGATAGTTTTATTTTATTGAAATTTTATTATTATCAACATAATTTCCATATATTAGTGTAATTAACATAAAATTCGAATTGAAACAACCAAACAAACAGAACGTAAATTATTGAACTATGATTTAAAAACAAAAAATCAGTCATTATTATATGGCAGTAATTATGAATGTCTTAATTTACAATCAGCTAGTTAGAACCTCTTCAAACTTTATCGCTGTTGCAATTAACACAGATAAAATTCAATTTTGAATTTGAACACACACATCGCTCATGTACCCAACCTCAGCAAATTGAACATTGAATCATCTGCTCTCCTGATTCTCTTCCAGAATAAGACTCGCAGCATATAATACAAAAATACTCTCCTTCAGAGGAAGGTAAAAGGCTCTTCTTTTTGATAATTTTCTTTTTCACTGTCATTTTTTTCTTATTTTCTTCAGTTTTCCTTATCTTAGTCTTCTCTTGTTCTTTCTGTAACTCATTTTCGTCAGGAGTATCAGTTGAAGTTGTTGCTTTGCGACGTTTTCGGGAGTTTGTGGTTTTACTAGGCTGAGAGCGGGCTGCAGAAAACCTCACCAATCGCGTAACATAATGAAATGTTTTTAAAATGTTAGTACTCCATAGGCAAAATATTTGACTGCCTGGGAAAAAGTGGTGCATAAGTTTTTTATGGCCTTTTTTTGGAAAAAGCAACCATACCAATGTAGCAACAGATTGGTAATAGTTTCATTACAAATAAATGAATTGTTATGGGCGAATATACGTCCCAAAACAAATCATTTCTCATGTCTGAGAGCTGGCTGCAGAAAACCTGGCCGATCAAGTATCAGAATGAAATGTTTTCTCAAGCATTTATTTCTGTTATATTTTGGCAAATATGGAGAACTGGAATTTTTCTCCGAATAAAGGTTTGCTGATAGTGTTTCCTTATTTCCCATTCCATTCCCACATTTCGAATGGTTGACTCCCAGTTTCTTTCCATGTATTACACTTTGCGTTTTTTGGGTTTTTCTTTTTTTTATGTTTTGTAACCTGACAAGGCGGATTTCTTTTTTCGAACTCAATGCCAGGCCTCTAGTGTCTGTATTAGGTTTAGTAATGTTAGTATTCATAATATTGAACTGTTTTTCACTGGAAGCATGTTTGGAAATGCAGACATCCGCTTTTTTTTCCTCATCTGGGGGAAACGTAGTATACAATTTCGCAGATTTCGCGTAATTTCACTGTCCGTCTCATTTGGGTGTTTTTCCATTAGGTGTTCCTTTATGGCTTTTTTTCACTTGTCATACTTGGCACTTCCCCCGCTGGATTCCACCATCGGGAAAAAATTCAATGTATTATTTTGCCCCGTTATCCGTGGTTTCTGTGTCTTTTCATTGTTTTAAGAAAAAATAATTGTAACTTCCACAGATTTTTAGATTTTCTAACTTCACTTTTTCCATTGCGCGTCTGTAAGGTCGAGAATCGCAATAGGGTTCACTATCGTGGAGCACACTCTAGATCGCAAAACAACGTCCGCTCGTCTCCAATATGGAGAGATTGTGTGATCCTAACCTCACTTTTGCGTACGTTTAAAAAAACAAATGGATAGACATGAGTTAATATTGCATTGTTATCCAGTTCCAAACCATTTCCGAAGTTTCAAGCCACTAGCTCATTGGGAAGTTAGTTTAAAATCCATTGCACGATTTGTACCGGATCGACACGGAAGCAAACTGATAAAAACGTTGTAAAAATACAGATAAAAACATTTTTTGAAACAAACTTCCATACAAATTAAATAAAATTCTTTCTTTCATTGTTTGATCTAGGTTATTCTGTGAATAACAGATTCCAAATCTTGCCGCACAGAATAACCTGATCAAACAATGAAAGAAATTATATTTTCCTTCTTAGTGCATTTGTATAAAAGCTTGTCTTCAAAAATGTTTTTTTTATAATTTTTATTTTCGACTTTTCAGTTCTGTTTTTATTAAAAATTGAAAAAAGCTTGTTTTAAATTTTTTTTTCGTTTATTTATTTTTTATTTCTCAGTATTTATGGTGTTAAATAACCAATTTAGTAATTTCTATCTAATTCATTTTTGAATTTTGACAAAAATCATTATCTCCGACCCCGAAGACGCCCTATATACCAATTTTGAATAAAATCGGACCATAATCACAAAAATTATCCGCCATATTGGAGCCACCATTTGGTTTTTTTTTCCTTGCAAAACGCATAGTCACCGGAATTATGTCCACCTGCCAAATTTCAAATCAATCGAAGGATTACAAGTGGGTCAAATTTAACTTGCAAGATTTGATTACAGACAGACACCGTAGCAGGATGAACTGAAAATGAAAGCTTCGACTCCAAAAAATCCCACATACCAATTTTGAATAGAATCGGACCATAATAGAAAAACTCGACCGCCATATTAAATTTTGGAATATTGACGAAAAAAAAACAAAAATTGTCCGCCATATTGGAGCTGCTATTTTGTTTTATTTTTCCTTACAAAAATCACATGATGCAATGTCACCGGAATTATGTACACCTGCCAAATTTCAAATCAATCGGACGATTAGAAGTAGGTCAAATTCAACTTGCATGAGTTGATAACAGACAGACACAAAGACAGACAGACAACGGAACAAGTGAAAAATGAAAGTTCTAAAAAATCACTGTATGATTCTCACTCAATTGGATTCATAGAACCACGACACGTGTTTCGCTATACAATAGCCGCTTCAGGTAGAGACAGTTACAGTTTATCCCCAACCAATATAGTGATAACTTCATAGTGTTTTATGTCAACTTGAAAAGTCATTGAGTTCATCAAGAACTATCAATTAGCCAGTAAATTGTCCCTCACCATGTATATGCCACATCAACCGAGCATATTCGACAGATTCTTGCTGATTTCAGTCAACAGAGTGCAAAACTGGAGAGTCTGCAGATAAATCCAAAGATCTCCCAATAACAGGACGAATATGATCCTTACGATGGGGTGGGAATTGCTTTCCTTGAATTCCACAGGTAGGCCGTTCTCTCGCACATTCAATCGTTATTCAAATTTCGTTTTCTCCAGATCAACCATTACATGAACATAAACGCGAGGCATAACTGTGGCATAAGACCATTCTCTTACTCCGTAGTTCCATTCTTATTATGGCCTCGGGGGTATTACCTTCGTCAAGTACATTCATGAAGTGCCACCTGTTTTAGTCATAATCCAGCATCGCTCCCGAAATGGCCCTCGGGAATCTTTGTCGTTTTAGAAAAATCTCATTTCACTTCCATTCCGTGTTCTTCAAATTCTTTAATTTTTTTCAGCTCTTTAGCAATTGTTGGGTTCTTCAAAAAGCCGAGTAATTCATGAAATATTTGTTGACAACCCTTCGAGGTGAATATAATATAATGATTATTTCAATATTTAGTATTGAAATTATCCACATTGATATTCATTGGTTGAATATGAATTTAAAAAAAAGATTGGATCAAATACTTTTAACTTCTGAGGTATCAAAAGGTACCGGTAATTGTAAAACTTTTTGGTACTTTTGTATTTGTGTGTGATTTTTATATTGGAGCGGAATGTAGGTCTTCTATATCACTCATTTCTAGCTTCTATAATTCACCTCTTCGATATGTACCACTAATTGCGACAACCATTACAACTACAATAATGAATATTCAATTCATATTGTCAAATATTTGAGATTACCTTTGTTATTTGGTAACACCTGCTGTCAAAGATATGTTAAATTAAATAAATATCCCACACTTTATAACCTATTAAGTATCTTTCAAGACATAACACATGATCCTGTACCACATATTATATTCATTTTATTAATTACTGCAGAATTTTAATGTGTTCTAAGCATATATATATTGAGTACCAATATTGATAATAGAGACAGCAAATGTGAAGCCAAAACAAATGAAGCGTGACCATTGCTCGGACTCTTTCTAATCGGCAACGTTGAATTGATGCGCATGCGCGGAAATGGAGGCGTAACATGTTCGGTTGCCATAACTACTATTTGAATGACATTTTCCACTATATGTCTCCCACAGGATGCGTCTGTTATGCTGACGACACAACACTACTGAATTCTCATGAAGACAAAGATACTCTGAATAACCTCACTGTTAATGCACTTGAAAAAGCAAACCTATGGTTCTCTAGAAATAAACTGAAATTGAATCAGGCTGAGACGCAAAAAATTATCATCTCCACTCACAATAGGCTTTTTTTTGAAGCTTCAGTGAGTCTGTTAGGTATAGTCCTGGATGATAAATTCGAATGGAATGCACATGTTGATCAATTATGTAAAAAATTGTCCTCACAACTATTTTTATTAAGACATTTGAAAAAGATACTAAGCCCCACCAGTATATTAACTTCATATTACTCATTATGTCATTCGCACCTTAACTACGGCACTCTTCTCTGGGGAAACTCATCCCACGCGATTAGAGTGTTCCGGCTACAGAAAAAGGCCATCAGAATACTGAATGGAAGCGGCTACCGTGACCATTGTCGGCCTCTGTTTCTCAAATATAGTATTTTTCCAGTGCCGAGTATTTACATTTACCAAACACTACTGGAAATAGCTCATAACAAAGAATATTACCGAACAAATGTAGATGTTCACAATCATGAAACAAGGTCATCCAGACAACTAAGACCAAATAGACACAAATTATGTATCACGAAACAAAATTCGCTTGATGTAAACCTTTAAAATAAACTACCGACTGCAGTGGAATCGCCCAACTACATTGAATTTAAAAAATTTATAAAATCCTATCTCCTTGCTCACTGCTTCTATTCGATCGATGACTACATCGCTACACCTTATGATGCTGACACTAGAATGCTCATTTCCAACCACTGAATGTCAACTCATTTTTAATTTCCAAGTGTCTTCCACTTCTAGCTGTATATATTTTAACTGTAAATTTTTTACAAACTATGTTTTTAAATCTGTGTGTATAGTATAAGTAAAAGTAAATTTATACTGAATTTGACAACAATGACCTGCCACAAATGTAAAAATAACGTAGTCAAATAAATATCTATCTACGCGCTGCCAATATGACAAGGAAATACATATATAACTCGACTTCACTTTCATTGCATTGCTCTTATGGCCAGTTATCAGTATTCGTAGTTAATAAATATATGGTTCTAAGTGATAGACAATTTTAAATCTGTTTTCAACTTCAAAGCTCAGTTCACCTTACAAAACATGAAGAATATTCATGAACAACCACAACTAACCTCAACAAAGCTGAAAGTTGATGAATACATTATAGTCCTAAGGACATAACTATTGTAATTTTTTTCAATGTAGTATTCCTGAAAATGGAAATAATAGAACATTTCGAAAGCTTCGACAAACTTTGGGGAGTACACTCTTTCGTTTGCTGCACACCCCAATATTTAGGACTGACCTTCCAATAAATATATAAATATATATATAGATCTCGCGAAGGCCTTCGATACAGTGGACCACAAACAGGTTTTGGACGCACTGAATGATATGGGATGTAGAGGTAACGTTCTAAATCTATTTGAAAGCTATCTCAAAGATGGCAAACAAATCGTTAGAATTGGTCACCAAACGATGAGGTGTGGAGTACCTCAGGGAACAGTCCTAGGGCATATCCTCTTCTCAATCTATATCAAAAACTTACTTTCCCTAAATACCATTGGAAACATATTCAATTCCGCCGATGATACCTCAGTGTCCTACACTCCAGATTCCTGGGTTGAACTGAAACACAAAGTAGAGCTATACTTCCAAAACATTAACTGGTTCGATCATAAACTATTACCAATCAATTTCAAGAAGACTATGTTCCTTCCAGCAACTCAAATAATCTACCAGATTATAAAAATCTCAAGACAACGGATAGAGTCAAATACTGAGGGGTCACCATTGATTGTCGAACTATGTTACATAAATTCAAAACCCCCAGTCAACTCATGGAATTCCCTCGACTGAAAATAGTTTACTATGCACTAATAGAATAAGATTGACACATGGAATACTAGAATGGGGGGAGTAGCAAATTTCTATTTGGAGAAACTAAACATCTTGCAGAAGCTCTTTTCCAAATTATATGAAAAAAGGAAGATACCCCAGTGTTCTCCTGTATGAAGGAATTGGAATATTTGACATACGCCAGATATATTTCTACGAAGCAGCCATACAGTGTCATCAAAATGAACAAAAATTTGGTTCATATACACATTCTAACGGAACTCGAAATAAAACAAATGAAACCTTACCAATTGCCACCAGCACAGAGACTGTTGGACAGAGAAATCATATGTTTCTGTCTTCCAGAATCCACAATTTCTAACACCTAACCATGAGAAATATAAATATCAATTCCTGCGCTCCGTGGAGAGACTGAGAATTCATCAAATTATAAATAATACAGTCACCTTGTTCCATTAAACTTAATTTCCTTATTTATTATATAGCTCCCACCTCATCCTAATTCAATCCATCATCAAAGCTTTCTCAATAACTTCTCGATGTATCTCACCAATTTTCCCCAAGTTTTATTCAATTGTATTTTCTATTATCTTAGGCGTTATTTGCTATGGTTAATGATTTAGTGATGTAATACTTAATTAGGAATTTATTATTCCATAAATCACTCACACCGCGAACAGCCAATGTCTTTGCGGTTCCCCTCCTTGTTAATTCGGTTTCATAGTTAATAAGATATATTGTTGAATTTGTATATGTATATATACAGGGTGAGTCAGAATGAGACCGACAAACTCCGACTACAGATTCCTCGCCTCATTTCGAGGTGAAAAGTTGCTATCAAGGTATGTCCTAAACTGCATCCCCTCTGAGAGACAGGGTGTCAAAAGTAAGAGAAAAATTGAAACTTGGTACACTAATCAAGGTTTATGAAGGTAATTTTTTTTATTTCCGTGAACCGGTAGCGTATTTACGATAGTATGTGTTCATATGTTCCTCAATATTTTCTTGGAAAAATGGGCGTTTGACATCAGTTCGGCTCATCGATTAACCCAAGAGTCATTTCCATGTGCCTTGAAGTGGAGGTTTCTGAGATAATTGAGAAAAACTAAAGATATGTCTTTAGTAGAGACATAATTTCCTATGTGGAATAATCGCATAATACTAATTTCTTACAACATATCGGAATATGTGTCAACCTCCTGAACATTTTTAATGTTGGTAGAATCGGGAATATAGTACTGTTGAGTCAGAATGAGACCGATAACTCCATTTTTCCATTCATCATATTATTTGATCGAATCGATGTCGCGGATTGACTGATATGTTACCATACTTTCTTACATATGATTGACAGATCAACTGACAAACAAACCCAACTTCAAATTTATAATACCGCACTTAGATAAGGGTTAAGGTTTGAAATAATTTTTGCGAAAAACTGAAGATAAGTACTCTTAATGTGTTGAAGTTTATGTTGTATTATCATCATCAAAGCCATTTATGATTGAATTAAGTAGGAAAATATTATCCAATAACATGATTTTGATAAAGAAAAACAATTATTGTGTATTGATATCTACTTGAATGATTCCTTTTTATTCGTGCTAGCTAGTTGAAAAGTCGAGCTTTCATGCTAGTTTGTGGTAGGCTGTTCAGTACACCACTGATCAACGCATAAAACATATACGAAATTTGGAACTAAAAGAACGTAACCTTTTTTCATTGTTCCCGATAGAACCACACTAATATATCGTTACATTAGACATAATTGACAGTAACACGAAACAGTTTGTATTATTGTCAAGTCATCTGTCATCATTTCAGTCAGTGAACATTCATTTGAAGAATATACAGATATGCATTTCGTTTATGGTGAAACAGGGCGAAATGTCAGAGTCGCTGCTGACTTATATTAACATGGATATCCAAACAGACATCATCTACGTTTCACTACTTTTATCAATCAATCAATCAATGTATTTGCTTATTATCAGTACAATAGATTCAGCATCGTCAAGGTAAGTAAATACAGTACAAAACAGACACATCAAAAAGGCAAAGTATTATACAGTACAAAACAGACACATCAAAAAGGCAAAGTATTAAAACTTGCAGTTGAGAAATTCACTAACGTCATAAGGGCAGAGATCAACCACCAGCCCTTTTATACTTTTTTTTGAATTTATTCATATGTAAATTCCTCATTTATGGTGGTAGATGGTTGATGAGCCTTATCGTCACAGTAAGGAAGCTTTCATGAGTAATTGCCAGTCGATGCTGTGGCATAAGAAGATTGTGGCCATTTCTGGTCAGATAGATAATCGTGGTTGTGATTAACTTTAGGGGTGTTATTTTGTGTTTTGATATAGACGAGACATTGAAATATGTCGCAATGGTTAATATATAAAAATAAAAAATAGAGGTCTACAGCTGCCTGCCCCCAGGATTCTGATAGCCGTTTTTTGTAGAATAAATATCCTTTTCCAATCAGTTCAGTTCAGCAGCAGATCTTTCTACCAGCACTCGGGCTATTTCGTAAAGGTTACAAGTATCACAATCAACAGTAAGTCGAGTAGCACGTGAACAACTATTGTATCCATTACGCCTACAGAAGGTGATGGCCTTAGATGCTGGTGATTATGTCCCTCGTGGATTTTTTTGTGAATGGCTTTTGAGGATGTATGAAGGACTTTCCTAGAGATGAGGCATGTTTCCCAAGATCACATATGGGTGAACAAAATCTGCATGGAATGTTTCGAAAAGGCTACCAACAAAAGTTTTCAGAGAATATTTGGGTAAGAATTATCGAAAATCATTGAACCATATCTTCTTCCTTCCCGTTTGAATGGGCAGAACTACCGAGTGGTTGAACATGTTTCACCTTGGCTACTTGAAGACGTACCTCTATTGATTCGTCAAAGAATGTGGTATCAATATGACGGAGCACCGGCCCATTTCCAACAAATCGTTCGTCAATTTCTGGATCAAACTTTCCATGATAGGTGGATAGGTAGACGTGGTCCCATACATTAGCCTGCACGTTCGTCTGATTTGACTTCAGTAGACTTTTTCCGTGGGGGTACCTCAAATTCCTAGTGCATGAAACACCTGTAGAATCTGTGGAAGATTTAACGGCAAGAATTTTAGCAGCATGTACGTTAATACAGGATACACCAGGAATATTCAAAAGTGTGCGACAGTCGATGATACAGGGATGCCAATTGTATATTGAAATGGTGATCCATTTGAACATTTGCTTTGATGCCTTGTTTGTTTCTATGTAGTGTACCCACTCAACAGTTTGTATCATTTGAGTAGATATTGATACACAGAAATTGTTTTTCTTTATCAAAAACATGTTGATTGGATGATTATTTTCTAGATAATTCAATCTGAAATGGCTTTGATAATGATACTCTAGCATAAACTTCAACAAATTAAGAGTACTTACTTTTTTCGCAAAAATTATTTCTGACCTTAACTCTTATCTAAGTGGAGCATTATGAATTTGGGATTGGGTTTGTTTGTCAGTTGATCTGTCAAAACAATTATATGCAAGAAAGTATGATAACATATTAGTGAATCCGTGACATCGATTCGATCAAATAATATGATGAATGAAAAAATGGAGTTATCGGTCTCATTATGACTCACCCGTTCTAAGTTTCCGATTCTCCCAACATAAAAAAATGTTCAGCCGGTTGACACATATTCCGATATGTTTTAAGAGATTAGCATTATGCGATTATTGCACATGGGAAATGATATCTCTACTAAGGACATATCTCCAGTTTTTATCAATTATCTCAGAAACCTTCATTTTTAGGCACATGGAATGTTGACTTTAGATTGAGTATCGATGAGCCGAACTGATGTCAAACGCTCATGCGTCCATTCATTTGTCCCAAGAAAATATGAAGGAACATATGACTTCATACCATCGTAACATACCATCGTAACTGGTTAAAGAAAATAAAAAGTTATAACTCCAAATCAGCACGTTGAACCTTGAATAATGTACCAAGTTTAAAAAAATTTCCTTCAGTAATTTTGGAGAAAACAAATTGAATCTTAATTTTTTTCGTACTTTCGACAACCTGTATCTCAGATGGGATGCATTTTAGGACATACCTTGATAGCAACTTTCCACCTCGAAATGAGGTGAGGAAGTCGAAGTTTGTCGGTTTCATTCTGACTTACCCTGTATATTGAAGAACACGAATGAATTTAGAGGAAAACAAAATTATGTACTATTTCCCCCAACTGATCAACAGACAATATTTATGATGATGAAAACAAGAAATATGACCAATTATAGAGACAACTTTCCATGAAATGCAATTCAACTCGTAAATTCAAATAAAGTAATTACCCTGCAATTCAGTTGCATGCACCCTAATATTTCAGTTACTGTTTTTCTCAGATTTTCCAGCTGAACAACTCGTGAATGTCACGTTTTCTTGCACTTGTAGTAACTTGAAGGTTTTTTAATTGTCAGGTCATTTAAAGAAGTTCGTTGCACATTTGAAAGTTTTCTCAAGCGAAAAGTTGGAGTTTTATTCCAATGGATAATTTTTGTTTTTCCAGTGCCATGCGAATCCCTCTAAAAGTTCATTACTTCAGTTTCACTTAAAAAACTCAAGCTCCTGTGATGAATACTATTTATAGCCTTGAAGTATTATAAGTTACTACATAGTGGCAGTTATGGATGGGGCAGAACATAATGCTGTTTCAGTTCTTGATTTCCATCGAGTAATTCTGGAATTCTAGTGAATATTATTTGGGAAACATTTTATGACTATTTGGTTTCAGTGTCTACTATGAGTTCACGAAAATAATGAAAAAATGGAAATAAGTTGAATAAATGAAATGAAATTTGAAATTTTAAAAACCCACGACAAGAAAAAACCCTTCGAAAAGTGAAAAAATAATATGTATTGGCCCTTCAAATTTAATACAATATTTTGATCTAAGCGTCGATGTCGTCGCGTCAGGAGACCGCTGATTAAGACTTAGACTCAAATATTTGATATTTGTTATTGATGTAGTTGCCGAAGTAACTCACTTGTATTTAAATTTCATACCATATCATTTTGAGTTGTATTCTGTTTTTATTTCATTTACTTGTATTGAATTTAAAGTGCCAATACATATTATGTTTTTACTTTTTAGAGGTTTTTTGTGTCGGGGGTTTCTCAAATTTTTATTTGATTTCATTTAATGCTTTTTAACTTTAAATATACTAGTGGACATGCTACGATTGACACTCTATCCCCACATTCACACCAATACATTATGCGAGGAAACCCGAAATTGCGTCACGAAATCTCTACTCGCTGCGTATTTAGACAATAGTTGTATTTTCAATATCATTACAGTTGCAGGATTTCAGCAATGCAATATTGCACGTGTGGTTTTGAGTTTCAACCTGAATCTATGATTCCAACGTTTTTCTTTTCTTTGATGTTTTGGAAATAAATGTGATTGAATTCAGTTCAGTGGGTGACTTAGGGTAATTGATTACGAACAACTTATCAGTTTCAATTTCCTAGATTGAATTTTTGGACTAATTCATATACTCGTTCTAGGTTAAGTTCAATTATTAATAATAGACTCCTGCTAAGGTGATTATTTTCCAGACTTACTTCACGATTGCTGTACTAACGTCATTACTTATTAATTCATGATCTCCGACCCCAAAAAACAATACCAATTTTGAATAAAATCACACCATAATTATAAAACCCGTCCACCATCTTGAATTCAGTAATTTTGACAAAAAATTCATAATCTCCCACCCCGAAAAGCTCCACATACCACTTTTGAATAGAATCGGACCCTAATCAAATATATCGTCCACCATCTTGGAGCTGCCATTTTAATTAAATTCACAATCTTTGACCCCGAAACACCCACATACCAATTTTGAATCAAATCGGGACATAATACAAAAGTCGTCTGCCATTTGGAGCCGCCATCTTGAATTCGTTAATTTCGATAATAAATCCATAATCTCAGACCTCGAAAACCCCCACACA
The DNA here is from genome assembly GCA_018342105.1 of Gonioctena quinquepunctata. NCBI lineage: Eukaryota > Metazoa > Arthropoda > Insecta > Coleoptera > Chrysomelidae > Gonioctena > Gonioctena quinquepunctata. The sequence goes on along the minus strand of JAFIRS010001852.1, from coordinate 166,092 downwards.
CCAAGTTTGAATAGAATCAGACCATAATCACATAGATAGTCGGCCATCTTGGAGCGCCATTCTAATTAAAAATCATAATCTTCAACTCTGGAAATCCCCACATACCAATTTTGAATTAAATCAATTGGACCATAAACACGAATCTCATCCACCATTTTCTTTTTTTCTTTAACTAAAATCCCATAATTCATTTATTAAAATGCTAAAAAAAACATAACAGTTTTCAAATGACGACACCTATACAGTTGAAATTGTCTTACTGGAGGATAAAGGGTAAAAAAAAATCATCTCACAACGGACCGCTTGACTCTGTGACCGAACTAGCGTGAGGTATCCTGTGTCGAATTATTCGATGGGTTTACACATTCCATCCAAATATTAAATAATTAATTTGAATGCTTTTTTCCAAAACTTGCAGACAGACTACAATGAAAACATCTTTATCATAGATTCAAACATTTCCCTATCACTTCTCAAAAAATAATTTCGTACGACTAAGGGCCGGTATTATAAATATGTTTTGAAGTTAACTTTAATTTTATCAGTCAAGTTAACTTGAGCTTCAAAATGTCAGTTTTATAAAGTTCCATTTTTTAAATAAAAAGAAGAAGAATGCAAAAAGGTAACCTACAATTTTTCTCTTGGCAAAACAATCCCGTTGAACTGGAATGAGTTTTCATCATTTTCCATGAGAAAATTAACGTAACGTTCTGGTGCAGACTAATCTAGGATTGAGCGAGTTTTTAGACACACGATGGGCTCTTGAACAAGAGTTCCCTTCCCAAAATCCTCCTGTATCGTCTGTGGGCAAGATAAAAGTGAAAAAGAGAACCTTCAAAGAGAGTTGTGAGGAAAGAAAATAGAGTTAAGAGGAGAAAAAAAGAGAGATTATTCAACATAGAATAGAATATTAGAATATTTTATTCAACTACGTTACATAATACATGTTTGTAGCAAGTCATGTTTGGCTTACGTCTAAAAATCACATAAAAATGTAGAAAATGTACAAAAAGTGTTAAAACTAACAAGCAAATAACATCGATCACAAATATAAAAACTTTGAAAATCAAAGAGAAATAGTGACATGTGTGATACCACAAAAGTGTGTTCTGAAGTCATCGACAGAATAGAAGCAATGCCTCAACAAATAATTTTTCAATTTCCTCTTGAAAGTATTCAGACTGAGCTCTTTGAACTCTTGAGGCAAAATATTGTATAGAGAGTAATCTATGGAATTTTTCTGCGATAGGTGAAGACGAAATCGGTTTAATCTAATGTGGTGATAGTTTCGTGTGTTATGTTCGTGAATATGACATTGTTTCGTCAAGGATGATTTCTTCCTATGTATTTCAATCAAAACATAATATAGGAATAAAGTTGGCAATGGCATAATCCTGAGTTTTTTGAAATTTTTTTGACAGTGGTCCCTGTATCCAATATTAGCCAGTATTCTCAATGCCTTCTTTTGCATCCTAAATATTTGAATGGAATGACATGAATTTCCCCAAAGTTGTACACCATAACTAATATGGGATGAAATAGTGAAAAATATGAGGTTTTCAATATATCTGCACTAGTGATGTTCTTCAATTGGCGAAGAACAAATAGAGAACCCGAGAGTTTTCTCTTCAGTTGGGAAATATGTGCAGACCAGTTGAGTCTATTATCTAATGTAACGCCCAGTAATTTAACTTTATTAGTTTCACAATTAGGGATGATTTGATTGTTAGCAGGAATCTGGATGTATTGTGTCTTCTGACCATTTAATTTCAGCTTATTAGATGAAAACCACTGATATGCACTATTAGTTACCACGTCGAGATGAGACTGTAACATATCATTATTTTATCCGACAGAATGAAAGTGGTGTCGTCCGCAAAGAGGACCGATTTTATCGGCATCATATCATTACACAGGTTATTTACATAAATGACAAATAGAGCGGACCCAAACAGATCCTTGCGGAACGCCATGCTTAATAGTTTGAAAGTTTGATAAGGTACCGTTGAGCATCAATGCTTGTTGACGATTAGTGAGATAGGTTCTTATTAGTGAAGCGGAATACCTCTTACCCCGTAATAATTTAATTTTCCAACAAAATTTCATGTGAGACGCAGTCGAACGCTTCCGATAGGTCACAAGCATCAACGCAGTGTGATTGCCCTGCTCAGTTCTTCAACCACGCCAGACACGATGTCAAACACTGCATTTATTGTTGAGCGATTTTCTGAATCCATATTGAGAGTTGCTGAAAAATTATTATTCTCAAAGTAGGCATAGAGCTGAATCTTAATTATAATTTCAACCACTTTACTGAATATAGAAATAATACTTATTGGTCTGTAATTATCGATGGCTTCAGCATCACCTTTTTTAAAAAGGGGCAGTACTTTCGAAAACTTGAAGATGTCTGGAAAGATACCAGTACATAAGATTAAATTGATCAGTATAGTAAAAGGTTGGATTATTATAGACGAGGTTTCCTTTAGTATTCGACTATTGAGTTCATGGGTATCCGAACATTTGGAGTCCTTCAGTGAATTAATCGCTTCTAAAACTTCTATCTCTAGAACGGGTCGGAAGAAAATGAATTGCACGGAGCAGGAAATTTTTAAAACTTAAAAGATCCTCATTTGCGCATGTGGAGAGAATTAATGATATTATCAGCTATGTTACTGAAAAAGTTGTTCATCTCATCAGATGATAATTCAATTGTTGGGTTCAAATCGAGTTTATTTCTCTCGGAATTTATTATTTTCCAGCAAGCTTTATATTTATTATTGGACGAAGAAATGTAGTCATCATACGCCATTTTTTTGCAGATATCAGTTTGTTACCATATTCTTTCTTGACCTGTTTGTACGCTATGAAACCATTTGGATCCTTGGTTTTGTCGCTATTTGTTTGATGCTGTGCATATTATTTCTTAACAATCTCAGATCATCTGAAACCATTGAACCAATGATTTGTTCGCTTTTTGTTTACATTTTTTCATAGGAACAAGTTTTAATGTGAGAGTGTTATAATTGTTAACTAAAAAATTTGCTAAGTAATTTGGATCAGTTTGGTCGCTAGAAAATATTTGCCAATTGATATCACATAATAATTTTTTAAGCTTAGTTATACCGTTAGCTGATAGGTGTCTTTTATATTCATGACAATTTTCATGGAGTTTATTCTTAAGATTGGTTTTGGCAAATTGGCCTCTATGGTCAGATAAACAGGGTTCATTGACGCCCGTAGTAAGCAATTCTTCAGAGATGTTTGTAATTATATTGTCAATGCACTTAGAGGAAGTAGCCGTTACTCTGGTATCATCTCTAATCGTGACAGATAAACCAAATGAAGTTAACAGGCAAGTAAAGTTCGAGAGGACCTCAGATTCAACTTTGAAGTTTATATTGAAGTCTCCTAGAATTATTATCTTATCATATTTATTTGTGAGCTGATGTAGAACAATTTCAAAATTCGTAAAAAATACATCAATATCGCCCAAACCGGATCTATAAACAAGTACGACAGCCATTTTCAACTGAGCTAGGTAGATTGCAGTAAATTCACAATCTTGTTCAATACTGAGTTCTTTCAAGTCGATAAGAGAGTGTTTCAGGTTAGAGTCATTACTGTTATTTAGGTAAATGGCTAAGCCACCATGTATTTTGGTGTCCCTGCAAAAATTGCTAATCAGCAAAAATTGCTAATCAGCAGTCAGTACCGAAAATTATTCATACAGTATGGAAAAATGTATATCTAGGTGATGACACATTGTTTACTTTTCGAAAAATTAATATTTATATGATTTTAGCCATTGTACACTTGTCGAATCTCTTGTGATTGTTGACATTCAATGAAATTCTGGTTTACCTGGTGAATATTCTGTTGACTATTGTGTGTGTGGCCAAGAAAAAAAGTGAAAAAGAACCTTCGAAGAGAGTTGAGAAGAAAAAAAAAAGAGACTTGAGAAGAGAAAAAAGAGATATTATTCGACATACCGAAGATTATTCATACAGTATGGAAAAAGACTATATGTTTATCTAGGTGATAAGGACACATTTTCACACCATCTTGTTTGTTTTAAATGAAATAACATAATAACATTCGACGATAACAATGCAATTTCCCCTGTGACCTTTCTAATAACACTGCTAGCAGTTGACTTGTGAATACCCCCAAAATCTCCAGCAACTACCAAGAATGAACCAGTTGCATAAAATCTGAATGTAATCAACACTCGTGTTACTGGCGATAGAGGATGATTTCTAAAAATAAAAATATTTATAATTCTACAATAATTAAAATAGGTACTAGAAATGCTGACCTATTAGTTGGTCTTTGTAAATTTGCTTCAATGTGCCCCATTAACAAGCGTACAGACTCTCTTGATGGTCGAAATCGGTTTTTAAATTCTGTTTCGTTCCACAAGGTGAAATGGTCTAACCGATTCCTAAATATCCTTTGTCGCCGAGGGGCTTCAACAATATTCACAGCATATTCTGCATCATCGGTTAAAAGTTCCTCAAAAATAACGTGGATATCGTTTGCTAACATTTTGCGAAAACGAAAAATCAAAACAATAAAATTGAGGTTATATGACTCATATGCAATATTGACAGGAGCAGGAGAATTGTCGACGATCGAAAACCACCATTTTCTACAAAGTTAACTTCAACCGACACCCGTTCCACCCGATAAAGTTAACTGCTACATTTTGAAGTTAACTATAACATGTGACGTCATCCACAAGGTTAACTGACTGGCCGGCAGTATCAGTTTTCAAATCTGACATTTAAGTGACACTTCAAACTCGTTATCAATTGTTTTCATCACCAGTTGCGAAGTAAATTTTCAAGTGTTATAAGGTAATTCACCACCAGTTGAACGAAAAATACAGGAATAATTTTCTTTATAATTTTGAGGCTAAACTACTTTGAAGTACTTCTTCATTATTATTATATTCTCTGTATCATATTATGAAGCTTAAATTTTATTCGAATTCAATTCATAATATGTATGGTTAAAACTTATTATAAAATAATAATATTATAATTTGAACAATTTGATATTGACAGCTGACAACGTAGTTTTCTATGTAGCATTAATTTCTGCGTTGGAAGTCTCTCATGTGAGGAGAACATCTAACTACTGAAAGAGTTAAAATAATTATCAATATTCAATGACTATGCAAAGTTTTTGTACAATTGTGATAATCCAGCTGACCTAACTAGTTTCAGGCACCCTTATTTCCGTTGAAGTCTTCCATGAAGATACGCATACGCTTCTCAACTACACTGAAAATTAAAATGATATTTCAAATTTCAAGCACTTGCTCAAATGAGTAGTTTTTATGTACTTCTGTACCTGATACCTGTAAATGGGCCCCGCTTTTGAGCTAGTAAGTACGCATACGTTCCCAACTACATGCCAATTTATTGATACTTAAAATTTCACCTTTGCTAAAATGAGGTAGGTTTGCCAGCTTTGAGATCTCACTCAAAAGTATTACTCAAAAATACGTTACCAAAAAGCACCCCATGCTTTTCGGCACAGTCGCTAAATATTAAAATTATTTCTAGTGCGTTAAAAGCATGTTTTTCAGTCTTTTTTTAATGTATATATTTTTAAATATTTTTAACTTGAATTAAAAAGGATCACAAATCAAAATTATAAAAAATATTGTGTGCAACACGTTGTGAAACCATATTTTTAGTAACTCGCTTTTTTGCGGTACTCGCTTCGCTCGCTCATTAAGAAAAATTGTGCTTTTCTCAACTGGTTGCACAAATAACTATCATATAATGCCTTGGAGGAACATGCACGTCGAAAATTCCGGTGTAAAAATACACACACAACTTAAGCCATAGAGTGATTGGATTCCATTACAGATTCTTCATAGATGATCTCATAAAATCGAATAAGATGAAATCGGTGTGAACGACTCATTAAAAACGAATTTCCTTTGCTTTTACAGCACAATCCAGCGAAAGAACAAAACGATTACCATTTCTTCCGATTCATTACCTCCTTCCCCAATCTCATTGAGCCCTAGCAGCGCTAATGAAATTAAATTACATCTGAGTCCGCCTCCGTGTGATCATTAAACCTAATTGGCCTCTCAACTATTATGACCGATCTGGCGTTTCACCTCTAATACACTGCAGAGTTATATTTCAGCACGCATTTCTCGGCGATGTAAAATTCCAGGAGGTCCCCGGAGTGATGTAAAGCACCATTTCGTGTTTCTCGCTGCCATTAATCACTGATATGGATTGCATCTCGAGGCGTGAAACGTAAGATGACGCACTTTCCTTCTACACTGGTTTCATTGCCGAAATGCTTTTCAGCGCCCCGCTCAATTTGTGGACCAACTCGGTAAACAGTTTGAAGTATTTGGGGAATCGAATTGCTTCATAGCAATACGTCTCAGGTGAATTATTATCGAGTGGTTTCTCCGATTTAAAGAAAACTTTTTTAAGAAAAGCTTTAATTTAAGCCATGTACTAAAACGTATAAAATAAGTTTAAGTCATCGCTGACAATGATTCAATAAGTTTTTGTTGAATCATTTGGTTTTAAAAAACTTGTCGCGCGAAGTGTTCATAAAAATAGGTACCAATTGATTTGATTGGGCAGTGAAAGGTTGGTAAGTGAGAACTTGTCAAAGTATTTGATTTTTACAATGTGTTCATGAATGTATGTACCAATTAATTTCATTGGACAATGATTGGTTGGTGAGTAACAAGTTGTCGAAGTATTAATTTTATTACAATTCGCGCGACAAGCTTTTTGAAACCAAATCATCCAACAAAACTAATTAAATCATTGTCAGCGATGACTTTGAATTATTTTAAACGTTTTAGTACACGGCTTACATGAGTGCTTGCCTTCAAAAAGGTATTTTATTGGTTATTTTATCTTTTGGTTTTTAGTTAGTTCGCCTCAATATGTTCCTTTCTATCAGATCATCGTTATTACATGGTTTCTTCCCTGTAAGTTTTGAGCTGAAAGAAATCATGATCTCCGACCCCAAAAACTCCCACACACCAATTTGAATATCATCTGACCATAATAAAAAAACTCGTCCGCCATCCTGAAGTCACCATCTTCAATTATGATTTTGTCATAAAAACCCTCAATACAATTTTGAATAAAATATGACCATAATCAGAAAACTCGTCGACCATCCTGGAGCCACGATTTCAAATTTATGAACATTGACAGTGAATTCAAAATTTCCGACCACGAAAACCATCGCATACCAATTTTGAATCAAAACGGACCATAATCACAAAACTCGTATTCCATCTTGGGGCCGCCATCTTGAATTTATGAATTTCGACAGAAAATTCATAATTTCCGACCCTGAAAACTCCCGCACACCAATTTTGAATCGTAATGGACCATAATCACGAAACTCGTCCTTCATCTTGGAGCCGCCATCTTGAATTCATGAATTTTGACAAAAATGTTATTCTCTCCGACCCCGAAAATCCCCACATACCAATTTTGAATCGAATCGGACCATAATCACAGAAACTCGTCCGTCATCTTGGTGCCGCCATCTTGAATTTATGAATTTGGACAAAAATTCATAATATCCGACCCCAAAATCTCCAATATACCCAATTTTGAATCGCATCGGACTATAATACACAAAACTCGTTCACCATCTTGAAGCCACCATTTCGAATTTATGAATTTTGACAAATAAATCATAATCTCCGACCCCGAAAACCCTCACACCACAATTTTGAATCAAATCGGACCATGATAACAAAACTCGTCCGCCTCTGAATTTATAATTTTAACCCCCACATACAAAGTTTGAATGGATAATCACAAAACTCCTTTGCCATTTTGCAGCCGCCATCTTGAATTTATGAATTGTGACAAAAAAAAATCATAAACTCCGACCCCAAAAACCTTCAGATACCAATTTTGAATCGAATTGGACCATAATTACAAAACTGTCCGTCATCTTGAAGCTGCCATTATGAATTTCAGAATTTTGACGAAAAATTAACCATCTTCGGCCCCGAAAACCCCCACATACCAATTTTGAATCGAATCGTACCATAATCCAAAACTTGTCTGCCATCTTCGAGCCGCTATCTTGAATTTGAGAATTTTGACAGGATGTTCATAAAATCACAGAATACTCTGTAATGGCTTCACCAGTATTCAAACTCATCGTAACCTTTTCCAAAAATGGGAAGATTGCATCAATTGTATTTTTGGAAGTTTGAAACCCGAATTGACATTCATTCAATATATTCCTATTCGATTGAAATCGCAACAATCTTAGGCAGTGATGGTTCAAAGATACTATAAGATTCGATGAGGTAATCCACTTTCGATTGCAATAATATTCTATGCTCATTCACAAGTCTGAGAAAGTATGAGAAATGTGTGGAAATTCACAATTTATAATCTTATTGGGTATCGTATGGAGAGAGTGGGTTCAGAATTTGATGGTCTGTATCAGGAATTCCGCATCTAATTTTATGCGAATCGTTTAAGATTTCACGTGGCTCAAAATAACAAAAATCCACAAGTTTCCACGAGGAAGCTCGACTTTGAGTTTTTATAAGAGCAGTGTTAGGTTTAGGAGGCTATGAGGTTCAATAAAGTATCCCAATTTCAATGAGAAATGTGTGGAAAATCACAGAATATTATCTTATTGGGTATCTTGTGGGGAGAATTGTTTCAGGATTTCATGGATTGGATCAGGAATTCCTTATCGAATTTTATGCGATTCCTATAAGCTTTCATACGACTCAAAATCACTGATAAACCACAAGTGTCGATAAGAAAACAAGGATACAGAGTATGAGAGTTTTATTAGGCAGTAGTGATTCGAAGAGACTATAAGATCGATTAGGTATTAAATTTCAATTTCAACGATATTCTATGCTCTTTCACAAGCTTGAGAACCTAAGAGAAATTCACAAATACAATCTTATGGGGTATTGTGTGTAGTAAGTGAGTTCAGGATTTGATGGTTCGGATCAGGAACTCTTAATCCAATTTCATGCGACTTCTATAAGCTTTCATTTCAATCAGAATTATTGATAATTCACAAGTTCATAGAAATTTGGAAGGTTAATTCTATAAGATTCGAGAGGTAGGTAATCAACTTTTGATTACAATAATATTCTATGCTTATTCACAAGTCTGACAGAGTATGATAAATGTGTGGAAATTCACAATTTATAATCTTATTGGGTATCGTATGGGAGAGAATGGGTTCAGGATTCGATGGTCTGTATCAGGAATTCCGAATTTCATGCAAATCTTTTGAGATTTCACGTGGCTCAAAATAACAAAGAATCCACAAGTTCCAACGAGGAAGCTCGACACTGAGTATTTATGAGATTCTGTATCATGCAGTGTTAGTTTCAAGAGGCTATGTGGTTCAATAAAGTATTCCTATTTCAATGAGAAATGTGTGGAAATTGCAAATATAATCTTATTGGGTATCTTGTGGAGAGAGTTGTTTCAGGGTTCCATGGTTTGGATCAGGAATTCCTTATCGAACTAATTTTCCATATGATCTTTGAAATTGTGGACAACAACAAAATTGGTCTGAAGTTTGAAGGATTGGTGGTCTTACCGTATCCATAAAGAGGCATCTTCAAACCGGAGAGAAATACTCCAGTACAGATAGGGCTTTGAATGGATGATTCTGTAAGAGTCTTCTAGTTGATTTGATCCACCCAATCCGGACTATTTTCCGATTTTTATTGTCATTATTGTTTGTTTTATCTCGTGAACATTTGTAGACATCAATATAAAATACCTATGGCATTGAGTATTGTCATGAACGCTCAAAGGATCCAGTTGAGATTCTAGATTGACTATGAAATTTTTGGCAATCGAGCAGTTGCATTCGTTCAAGGTATTCTAGTTGATGTTAATAATCTCAGCTGCTGTCGATATACCACTTTTTCCTTGTAATTCATTTATGGCCCATTTTTTTTAAGGGTAATATCTTTTAGGAAAAACAATGCATTCATAAAATTCCATCACTATATTTCAACTCAAAATCAACACATTTGTGATCAAAGAGGTAGGAGGGTTAAGGCGTGGGTGTAGAATTGTCTGAACCGCTGGTCATTAATCAATTCTTATCACTCCGTTTCTAGATACAATCCCTTGAAAGTCCACACTACACTTTATTCAGAAAACGATGCAACATAACTTTGATCAACATACCTACGATGATCTGGTGACCCTTGTAGGTCATACCTTATGAATAATATTATTATTATTATATAACCAATAGCAATGATAGAATACTGGATCTGATCCTAACACAAGAAGGACATAATCATAATTTTTCAGAACTATCAATACCTGAATTTACGTTGGTACCCGAAGACAACCACCATCTTTCCCTTCATGTGCAAATCGTTGTAGATACCCTGAGAACTGACCAACACCCAGAAATGACAGCTAACGGATTGAAGTGTGGCTTTCCAGCCCTTACTAGCATGATGAGAGATTTAGATCGGACGCCACTGTATAAAATCAAAGGAGTCAACGAAGCCGTACCCTTTTTAACACGCTTCATATTAGCTTCACTTGTATGTTTGTTTGTAACCGACTTCTTTGGGCGCGATTTTCACCCACTTCCAGACGTCCGAATGAGTTGAAATTTGGCAGGTATAGATGATTCCGGTGACAATGCATTAAGAAATTTTTGTGTGAAAAAAAAGCGAAATGGCGGCTCCAATATGGCGTACGAGTTTTGTGATTATGGTCCGATTCGCGTCAAAATTGGTATCTGAGGGTTTCCGTGGTCGGAAATGATGATTCTGTTGTCAAAATTGAAAAATTCAAGATGGCGGCTCCAAAATGGTGGACGAGTTTTGTGATTATGGTCTGATTCTATTCAAAATTGGTATGTGGGGGTTTTTGGGGTCGAATATTATGATTCTCCTGTAAAAATTGAAAAATTCAAGATGACGGCTTTAAAATGGTGACCGAGGTTTGTTATTATGGTCTGATTTTATTGTATTAAAAAAAAAGCGTGGGGTGCATGGTATCAATAATCATATAGTACATTACACACCTAAGGCAGTGGAGTAAGAAATGTCTCAGATCACAGCTGTTTGTTGGCCGAGGCGATACCATGCACCCCACGTTTTTTTTATATATTTTTTTTTCTTATTTTATATTTTTTTAGTCTGGTTTTCTATGAAAGCGTGTTTTTCAGTTTTTTTAAACTATTATTTATTTATGACAAACTATACAATATTTCAAATACCACTATTCCCTGTAACCGCGTGAGACATTCTAAGTACCCTGTCTGGTTTGATGAAGAGATAAGACGTTGTATACAAAGGAAAAAATAATTATATTCATAACGACAAACGACACCTCTCTGAATATCATATGGAACTATTCAAAGAAAGTAGGCGTGAACTGAAAGCGTTAATTGAAAAAAAGTATGATGAATACACGGAAGTTATGGAAAACTCTATCAAAACGCCTAGTAGAAACTTTTGGACTTGAAAAATAATAATTACGTCCAAACTTGGAATTCGAAAATAGAAAAAATCCCCTTTGCGAGATGGCTGACTATTTTGGAAAATATTTCGAGTTCGTCTTCAAAATAGCGGAAAATAAATAGCATAAAACTGGCATTCGTTAGTGAGGTATCTATCAGGCGATGAAAAAACTCAAACCAAAAAAAAGTCGGCTGGCATTGACAGAATCTCACCTAACCTAATCAAAAGATGCGCAGAGTGGCTTCTGGAGCCAATTGGGTTCATTTTCAATCTTTCTATAATACTGGGAATACCTCTGATATTAAAAACTATAGAGCAATTTCAGTATTATGTGCAATAGCTAAACTCTTCGAACACTTTATATATATATATATGAAAGTGTGGGACTCTGTCAAAAACAAAATACGCGAAGAACAACACAGGTTTACCCCAAAAGTCAACAGCTACAAACTTACTGGTTTTCTCACTCACTTACTGGTTTAATCCAAGACTTTGCTTTTCGTCGACGATTCGAAATTCTACCAAAAAACCGGATTGTCTTGGCCTCCAATCAGATATTGACTCAGTATTCCGATGGTCCGAAGAAAATGACCTCCCTTTCAACAAATCCAAGTGTGTAGTTTTGTCCTGCACGAGAAAAAGGAGAGTGATGGGGTACCCTTACAAAATGAATAATGACGATCTAGCGAAAGTCGACATGGTCAAATTTGGCATTGAATATGACCATGCCCTATCCTATAAATTACATATTGAACATACAATCGCGAAGGCACTCAGGACTTTAGATTATGTGTGGAGGAACTCTAAGAACTTCAGGGACTGTGAGATAATAATATTATACAATACCTTTGTGGCCCAAGCTTGAATATTGCTCTGTAGTTTGGAATCCTACTACATTGGTAGACTCATATTCAGAACCGTCTGTTGAGATTCCTCTACCGGAGGAAACATAATGGTTACTCCGACTATAATATAATTAGAACGACTAATCTTAGATCAGAATTTCAAATCACAAGCCTGAAGACCAGGAGAAAGATAACAGTGGTAGTAATGTGCTATAAACTCTATAACATAAAATACAACTGCCCTTACCTCGAATATGTCCTGAGAGAGAGATAGAGAGAGAGAGTTCCTCCTCGTGCAACAAGACTTACTCAATTTTTCCAAATTCCTCTCACCCAATTTTCCAGCATATGTTCACCTATCATTACAATGTTAAAAACAACAAATAATGCATTGCATCTATCTGAACACAGCTTTGACCTATCCCCCAATTTTTAGTGACCTGTATAAATACTTTTCCTAATTCTCTCCTAGAATTATGAAACGTATTAGTGTAGTGAACTTAATAGCTCCAACTAATAATCAATATTTACTTCAAGAATTATTGTGTTTCTCGTGTAATAAGGTAACCTGTTTGAGAAATGAAATAAATAAATAAAGAAATACCTGATACCTGTTGAAAGAAAATTTATATGATTTTCATTATTTTCACTACCTTATGAGATTTCCCCAACGGATATACCGAACTTCTTGAAATAAGGCCTCCATCGACGCGCTCAGACTTCAACGAAATTGTTTGTGCGGGTCTCACTAACTTCGAATTAAACAAGATTAAAGAACTTTTCGAACACAAACGCGGATGGATTCCTTTATAATACCCGACACTCTCGAGTCGAGCGGCATATTTGCTCTTGCAACTCCATATTTCTAAGTCTTATCTCAAGTTAAATTTGAAAGTAGTTAGTGTTCACGTGAATACGAACTGGATTACGGAAAGATGGCAAAGGAAAAATGTGTTCTACATCTTCGGCGTAGTGTGAGCTATGCCGCCTATGTTTGTGTACAATTCTTTTGGTTGGCAAATTAATGATTTGCAAAGTCGTGGGATAGGCCGGACACATTCCATATTGAGTGAGTGCAAACAGGATAAAAATAATGAGAGCATGTAGGGTTGCGGAGACAGATATATAAAATAAGTTAGAAAAAAATTTAGTTGAACGGTTTTATTGTAAAGAAACATAATAATGATGCAGAAATGTACACATCACTTTCCTCATCAATATAGGGTATTGATAGACTTAAATGAAATCGTGGGGCGTAGCGTAATCTGAGTAAATATGAAATGTATTTCTGTGTTGTCGATGATAACGACGGATTCACTTTTATACACATTTGGCATAAATTGTCCATTGAGAAGATGCATCGAAAGCATGATGATATGAGCGGTTGACTGTAGATAAAAGAAATTCGACGCGCTCCACGATTTAATTTTCGTCTGATCAATGCCCTATATTGATGAGGAGAGTGGTGTGATGACTGGTACCTGGTACCTACCTAATTATTTTCCAGCTTTTAGTACATTATCTGCATTATTATTATGTTTCTTCACAATAAAACCGTTCAACTTGATTTTCTTTTCATTCTCAAGTTTTTAGTTTTTTATTTATTTACTAAATATTTCTCATTCTATTTAGTTCATTTAGTGTCTCATTATCACAAGGTTTCTTTCCTGTCAGTTTGTTGCAATCTGACTGTCCATTACATAATCCTTCCAAATACTTTACTCGACTCAGTGCAACTGCGTGGTGTACAGTGCATTTTGTGGACAGTGGACGCCCATGGCAAAATTAAGGGCAACATCCTTCTTTCAGCCGTCCCATAATTGAACTTTGCTTGGAAACTGTATGCCCAAGTCTTGAGGAGAAAACGCTAACGATATATCTTTTCTATTCACCCTGATGTCCTCGGCGCGCTTTAACCTTTTACATTAATTTGGGTTGTGTACTGCTAACGACGTACCATTTATAGCCACTCTAACGCCACACAGTCCTCGACACGATACGAAATATTGACTTGGGGGTGGGGAATTCATGCCTGAATCCAGATTCTAAGTTAACAGAGTCCTTTTGTTTTGATTAGATACCTAGATTTCAATTTAAATGTATTGACTGCCTAACTCTTGATCCACCATTTTGTTTTGGACGCCATCTTGGATTTGGAATTTTTTCATGGTGAACTGTATTCTACTAGTCGAACCGTTTTATTTTGAATCCATACTGGGCGTTTTATTGACTGTCTGAACTCTATGATCTGCCATTTTGTTTCGGACGACATCTTAGATTTGGATTTTTTTTCATGTTGTACTATATTCTACTAGTCAAGCACTTCCATTCAATATCCATATTGAGGGGTCTGTAAGAAAATATGTATTCCGCCATTTTGTGGCGGCGGCCATATTGGATTTACGATGATACTGAATACACGTAATTGTATTGTCATCAGAACTGAAGGTGTGTATAATTCGACCATTTTCAATGGCGGAAACTGTTTCTATAGGGAGCAATCAAAAACTCACTTCGCTAACACGAGCGTATATAAGAAGAAACAGAACGAAAAATAATGTGTGCAACTTGTAAACAAAGAGCCGATAGTCGACGTGGGTTTGGGTGACAGCTGTCTAGTTTTGCAGCAGCCAATCAAAACGGACCGCAAACTAATGATAATGCTTGTAGGTGTGTCTATACGTTGAGATAAATCACCAGTTATATACGTGTTTCAGGAGGTCTGAGTGAATAGAAGCCAGTAGCGTCTCTGGTCTGGGATCGAAATAGGTTATAAAATATTCATAGTTGTGTTGTGTTTTGTTGAAAATATGGCTTTTTTCCGACCATGGGAAAATGAAATTATGATGATCCGATTCCTATTGTTACAAAATTCCTCGTTTATGGCATATTTTTTTATTTTAACGTATTTTTTAAATATTTAAATATCTAAATGAAATTTGTTATCTCCGCCTCTGCTGCTCAAAGGATTCCGCCTCGAGACTGGAAAACTTGTTTTTTAAGCTGCTGCAATTGTAAATGGTTTGACTCCACCAAATTCCAGATAATCGGTTAACAGGAAGGGGGTTAAAATTCCAATTACTAGATTTGACCGGCAAGGCAAGCTAAAAAACCTGTTTAAAAATAATAATAAGAGTTGGCAACCCAGAATTTTCAGGGGCGAGGAATAATTTGAGGCGCAGAAGACAGTATCTTTCCAATCAAACATAAACTCTTCACTTGAACTATATAAACTCCAGAAATAAATCTTAATTCTGTTTAGGCCATATGATATATTGTTTTTTTATGACCATGCTATCTTGAATGATTACCTTATCTATTTTCAGGACGATAAATTGTGATAACTAGTTGCGGTGATAACGCGACGTTATAGTACCTATATTGAGTATCAAGAACAATAAGGATGGGTTACTGGTTTATGACAATGTTTGTTTCAATATTGTCTGAAACCAGTGAACCTTACCGTTTGTGAGGCTTATACTATTTTCTGTACGACCAATATATGTCCAAAAGAATTCGTATCAATCAATCTTCTTGAATGATATATTTTCCATCGATTGTGTCCAATGCAGGCGTGTTCCATTGGAAAAATATTAACCATAGTTCTATTTATATTATGGTAAGTTAGGTGATCCACAAATATGTTCTTCAAATGGATTGGTTGGGATTGAGATCGATGTTATTGGAGGAAAACTATTGCTTTCTTGCCAAAGTTTCGAACCTAATACAATCATCATCAGGGCTCTGTTGTATTTATAGTTGCAGTTTTTGGAACGAAGTTGCTTCACGCGGCTTGTGGTAGGTGTCGACTGGTAGAAATCGCCACGTAAGAAAAAAGCGTTATGCATCCTCCACGTTACTTTGTTTCTCTTTCTCTCTCTGTCTCTTTTTATTAACAAGTATGTGCGACAAGCGTGTAGCCCTTGCTCATACGATTCCGAAGATGTACGAAACCATCCGAACTGCTATTTTGCTAGATTAATGGTTCAGATTGAATATGTGGCACGTCAATTTGATATAATAATAGAATATTATTTAGTAATGAAATTCTTAGTATAATGTCAATAATAATAATAATAATTTATTTATTTCACTAGTTAAAAAGTACATGATAGCGAATAATTCCATCAGTACAGTAACAAGGAAAACGTCATGTGAAGTTGTCTACATACAAACTGTTCCTTATTTATATATACTAATTAATTATTTCAGACACATTTACCTATATATTTTGTAGGATTTGAATAAAAAAGTTAAAAACGTGTGAGGATGCTAGTCAGCAGGTAACAAAACACTTCAAATCCATAAAATAATAGCACACACACTTAACAGTTAAAATTAGATTTCACAGTAAAAATTGCAAATTCATGGTCAGGTTGAAATTTAAAAATTTAAAATTCTAGTAATCAGAGAGTGGCACCAAAGGGAGGAGAAAGCACTTAACCTAAAAATTCCTCGAGGGTGTAGCAATTCTTTTCTATGAGAGCAGCTTTCAGTCTGGATTAGAAAATATTGACATTTGCCGAATTTTTATCGATTCATCAAGCTTATTATACAGTTTTGGCCCCTAGGAAAAGATGGCTTTTTGGTATATGGTAGTTCGGTGTATGTGGGGTATCAATAATTTTTGGAGCGAGTGTGGTATTGATGCTGAGTTGCAGCAAAGTTCTGCCCGTTCTTGTACATATACATGCAGAGTTCATATATATATATATATATATATATATATATATATATATATATATATATATACCCGCAACAGATAGTATTCGTAGCTCTTTAAAAGTGCTTCTGCATGATTGCCTCCATGCGATGTGGGCCATGATTCTGATAGCATATTTTTCTAACATAAAAACCCTCGCTGCAGATGCTCCTGTGCCCCAGGTGAGTATTCCATACCGTAGATGGCAGTGTACTGTTCCATAGTACAGATTCAACAATACCTGTTTACTACAGTGGTTTGACATAAACCTCATTGCGTAGCAATTCCTACGGAGTTTATCACGAAGGGTTTCTATATGAGGGGTCCAGGTGAGTTTGTAGTCTAGCGTGAGGCCTAGCATCTTTGTTGTTGAGCAAGATTCGATGTGCAACTCCTCGTTCTCAAAAATGCTGAAGTTCTCATGAACATTATTCAGTGAGAACTTCATTAATGTTGTTTTCGAGATATTTAGTGTCAAATGGTTTTTATTTGCCCATGTTACTACCCGCTCATATATATCCTGAGTTTTTTCTGCCAGAGCTATAGAATTCTTGTCCTTCATGAGGAAATTGGTGTCATCCGCGTATGCAACTACATTCCCGTGAGACTATTCAAGAATTTCATCAGGTCATTGGCATATATGAGGAAAAATAAGGGGCCAAGTATTGAGCCTTGGGGAACGCCCTGCTCAATGGTTACTGGCTGACTGACTGTTTTTTGAATGACTACTTTCTGGGTCCTGCCCTGTAGATATGACTTCATCAGTTTCAAGGCAGTACCTCTCACGCCATATCGTTCCATTTTTTTGGGCAGAAGGGTGTGATTTACATTACTGAAAGCTCTGGAAAAGTCTATGAACAATCCACAGATGTTTAGTTTGCCATCGAGAGCATTTATGACGTGTTCATGGAAGTCATACAGTGCAGTTTCAGTACTTTTGTTCTGCGAGAAGCCATGCTGGTTTGGAGAAAGCAGTTCATTAGCAGAAAAAAAGGATATCAACTGCTTCTTGATATTCAATTCGAAAATTTTTGAAAAGCTTGGAAGTAAACTTATTCCTCTGTAGTTCTCGTACAGATTGAAATCTCCTTTTTTAAAAATTGGAGTAACAAGTGCAGCTTTTAATTTTTCAGGAAAAATTCCACATTCCAGCGATAGATTCATGATGTATGTCAAGGGTTCACATAGTTGAAAAACACATTTTTTCAAAATATTATTTGAGATTTTGTCATGACCACATGCATTGGAATGCTTCAGAGTTCTTGCAAGGTCTAGAACGTCATGCCCAGTTATAGGGTGCAAAAAAATGGAGTTTTGGCAGATTTTTGTGTTATTTTCCAAAAAACTCATATCATTAACTTCTTGCTTGACAGCATCAGAAAAAAAATTGTTGAAGTTGTTAGCCATGTCAATTTCAGGGACACTTTCACCACCTTCATTAATTATAATATTATCGGGATTCTTTACTTTTTTCTGAATTTGATTAAGAGTTTGCCACATAGTTTTTGATTTATTTTTAGAGTTGGCTATTCTATAGTCAATACCCTGTTTGTAACTGTCTTTGAGTTTTTCTCTGTACGTTTGCGAATGTGATGGAATTGAAAACGTCAACAGGTGAGTTACCGATGAGGCCCGAAGACTTACATCAGAAACTGGACATGTTTCAAAGGATTAATTCTTCATCCTCAGCAAAATGGAATGGGTTACAAGCAGATCTAGAGGGAAGTGGAATGCTTGTAACCCATTCCATTCTGCTCAAGGTGGAGGATGTCCAACATGTCCAGTTTCTGGTGTGAGTCGTCAAGAACATATTTTAGAAGCCTCGAACAAACCAAAACAAGTAAATTATCGAATAGGTAGAGAAAAAAAAAGACATCACTGAAACTCTGTTGGCGGGAGAGTTTAATGAATATTCCGTGAATGTGGCTGGAGAAATAAAAAATTATATTCCAGATTCAGAAACCCTCTGTATCCTATTTGGAAGGAATTACAAATAACAACAGTAATTCAGTATTTTAATATCCTACGACAGAAACACAAGTATCAGATATTATCAAATCGTTCAAAAATTCCAATGCTACTGACATATATCAACATTCAGTATGCAACTACAAGAATAGTCTTGAATCACTGAAAAAACAAATTGCTCATATTATCAATATTATTCTAACGATGGGTATATTACCAGACAAACTAAAAATTGCAGAAATTATACCTATATATAAATCTGGAGATACTAACATCTTAACAAATCATAGACCCATTGCTCTCCTTCCAGTATTAGGTAAGTTGGCCAAAAAGGTGATTGCTTTGAATAACTTTGTTGCTTGAAAAAACGACTTATCCACAAACAGGCAGTTTGGATTCAGGAAGGGGAAAAACACAGCAAAAGCAGTTTAGGAGAACTTGAACACTATGCGATCAACATTATATCATCTTACCTGTCAGGTCGTGAACAAACAGTGTTTTATAATGATGAATACACTAATCAACTGTTATATAAATGATTCACCATCATCCATGAATATTAATACCATTTTCTTTGCGGATGACAATACTTTCTCGATGAGAATAGATAGGAACGAAGCTGATGAAACTGTGGAGAATATCATTGAAACGGCTTCAGATTGGTTCCGTGCTAATGAATTGAGTCTCAACAAAATTAAAACGGCGTCGATGATATTCACAACCCAAAAATGTGATTCACAATCAATCAAATTCCTAGGCATCCACTTAGAGTATGCTCTTTCTTGGAGAACACATACAGAAAGACTAGCGATTAGGTTATCTAGGCAATAAGACATGTGAGACTGAATATTGGTAAAGTAGCTGCACTTCTAACATACTATTCATCATTTCATAATGTAATGACTTATGAATTACTCAACTGGGGACATTTCTGTTACTGAAAGAATATATTCATACTCCAAAACGGACAATCAGAGCTATCGTAGGAATAATTCGGGTAGAGAGCTGTGGGCCCTGGTTTATTGAACTTGGAATTCTCTATTTACCATCTGCTGTACTATATATCACTTAACTATATGTGAGGGAATACATCACACAGTTCCAAAAATAGGACTCTAATCATAAATATAGTACTCGATACAGACAAAATCTTCTTTTTCCCAAACACAGATTGGGAACTTCCATTGCCCTTGTCAATATTTCGTTATATAGAATAGTTCTAATTAGTGATTTGAATTATCATAAGTGTAAATCTCATTTTCATTTATATCTATATCCGTATACATGTATATGTATGTATGTATGTATATCGCAGCTTTCCTATCTATGTATTTTTTTAGGCAGTTTATTATTTTTTTTATTCATACTTCTGACTTATCCAGATACCAAGGTGTACTTGTGACCAATGAAGATTATGATTATGATTATGATAATGAAGTCCTCAAGTCGGTAGAATGTTTTTTCATATCTACAAGAAATCATTTGAACTTGCATGAGAGTTTAGTGCCAGTAGTCATCCATCCTTTGAATTGTCTGTTTTTGTTGATTTTGATATTTCTTAGAGGGAACGCATATTCGAAGCATTTTTTGATCTATTCCTCAAAGTACATAAATGCTTCGTTCACATCGGAAATTTCATAAAAAGAATGGAGGTCTACCTCTTCCAGACGATTTGTGGAAGCGTCATTATTTAATTGCTGACGATTCTACTCTTGTAATATTGATTTTCGGAAGTAGATTTTTTGCACGAACTGAACTCCAGTAATTGTGGTGTAGGTAAGACATTAATATATACATCTCTGGTGTAAGCAGAAAAATATTCACTTATAATACCACAAGAGCTTCAAAATTATCGGGTATTTTCCGATAGGTTCGTTGCAAACAAATTAAGGAGTCAAGTTTTTCAGGTTAAAAAATCACGAGCGCGAAGCGCGAGTGATTTTTCCTGAAAAACTTGACGACTTTATTTGTTTGCAGGGAACCTTGAGGGAAATGCCAGATAATTTGAAGCTCGTTGGTATTCGGGATTATTTTTCCGTCCCAAAAAGTAGTAAATTGGTTCCAAACTGTTTTTGCCTTCTCCGTATTAATGGGAACATTTCCTTTGACTTTTTTATCGATGGTGGACAGAGAACAAACTCCAAATCGACTCATTTTCATGCAAAATCTCCAATTGTCACAATTGAATTCAACCTGTCAGTTTGAAGTGTGGTTAATTTGACTGGATCATGTTTTGTTTTTTATATATAGCAACTACCAGAGGAAATTTTCAAAAAATTATCAGTATAATACCATGTAGGTTGTACCACGTGACGTCGAATGGTGCAATTCTATTGGTCGATATTTGGGTCGGAAAAATAATCAAAGGAATTGTTGATGAGTATGTTGTCAATGGTCTCTGATCCATTTTTTGTTATTCTCGTGGGACTAGTAATAGTTATGGTCAAGTCAAATATGTCTTGAAGGTTTTCGAAATCTGTTAGATTTTCACTGGATGTTTTGAAGTCCAGATTGAAGTCACCACATTTAATGTATTGGTGATGTTTGAATTCATTGAAGAGCTTGACTTATAAGTGCCAAAGATTTTCTGAGAATATTTCGAACTCACCCAATGGGCTCCTATATGAACATATGATGACAAATCAGTACTGTGCATTGCTGCAAATTCGAATTCTTCTTCAATGAGTAGAGTATTTATGTTGTGGATACATTTGAATTTCACTTTATTGTCGGCGAATATCACTACACCGCCATGTGCGTTATTTTTTTTAGAAAAAAGTGTGACAAGTTCAAAGTCCTCAATTTTACATTAATCGGTCTCATCTTCAGTGTTATTGATTTTTTTACTGCGTTTATTTTCGTATTCATTCAGAAATGTATGTTATCATCTATTTTGTTTTTCAGTGACTGAACATTTAGGTGCAGCAAGAGACCTTTTCTGAGGAGTTTATTCGTTTGCTTTCCTTATCGTATTTTTTTCTTCACTAGACGATGATGATGCTTGATCTGCTGGAAACAGTCAATTTTTGATGTCCCTGACCATGATCTCTTTGTTATCGACGTATAGGAAATTACGTTTTAGATAGGCAATCTTGCCCGCGTTTCTTTCTTTAATCAAGTGTAGAATCAGCACCCTCCTTTCTTTCATGACTCGTTCTGTGTAGTTTTCGGATACTGCATAGTGCATATGGTAAATTTTTCAGAAGCTTGGCTCTTTGGAATATATGATGTTTGATTTGCACTTGACTCAGTTTGACTAAAACGGGTCTGGTTTTGTTTTCTTTCACTGTTCCCAAACGGTATACATTAGTTGAATTATTATTATCAAAGTTGATACCTAGAGTTTCATTGATGATTTCTCTCACTTCAACTCTTGATGAGTCAATTGCATTATACTCATTTCCACCGATGTCATACGAAATTATGTCCTCGTCTCGATAGGGTTTCTCTATAGCATCAATTTTGGCTTCGAGTTTAGATACCTTTTCTTTCAGCATTCGATTTCCTTGCTACACTATCTCTAGATTGCTCTTCATTTCGCTCGTATCTTTTTTATTTTGGCCACGGTTTTTGTGAGCACTTGGATTGAGTTTAGGAGAGAGTCCAGTTTTTGCTCAATTTTTTCAGATAAGGCAGTCGCTTGTATGTTGGTTAATTTTTCTGTTTGAAGCACTTTTTTATGCACTTCTGTTGATTTGATGGTTTCTGATATTTGTCGATGGTTGAAATACACGTAACACTGTCACTTTGTGAAAATTAAAAACTATTATCGATGTTTTTACCTCTCAAATCCTAGTATTACTCAGAGCTGCGATTTACACGACTATCTTGTTTGACGAAAAAGTTGACTGAGTGTAACAGAACCCACTTTCTTGATTTCATTTAACGTAGTGTTAGATATGTCAATCACATTCTGAAATTTCATATAATTTACACAAATTTGATGGATAGGAGAAAACAAGAGTAGATTCGTATTGGGTTTCTAGGTACATATACAGGGTGATTCAAAAGTACTTCGATAAACTTCAGTAGGTGATTTCTCATAATATTCTAATATGATGTGTCCAAATAAATATATGTCCGCAAAAGCTTCGTGTTAGTATTATTTCCATTTTCGTTTGTTTGAAATGACATTCGAAATACTGAATTCAATTGAACGAACATTGGTATTGAGAGGTTTTTTGAGGTGTCAAATTCGAACCTGATCTGCTCTGCTCTGCTCTTACTCGTAGGGAGCGCCACCTACATGTCTTTGTGTTTTTTGAAGATTCATAACTTCTTTGAGCCTACTTCTAGCACATTTTTCATTGAAGAAATCCATTCCTCTATCATATCAACGTAAAGAAGCTACACTTGTTACAAGTCGCAATGAGCAACCGTTTCCTATGTTCTTGGACTTGAAAATTTCAAGTCGATTATTTGATGATCGATGCGTGAAGTTATTACCATTATTTTGCATTTTTCACAAGAATGCTTAGGAAATGAGTTTGACGTTTAAGTGAGTAGTTTCGTTTTTTTGTAGGGGGCGCCACCTATTCTATTCATTTTTACTCGTTTGAAATGGTGAAAAATCTGTATTTGTTTTAATGAAATTTTTTCAAGAAATATCGAAATTTCCTTTTAAGAAATTTTGAATATGTAGAATGAAATAAAATGAAGGAAACCGAATTGTATTCAAATGAATCATTCAAAATGTTCACCTTCAGCGAAGATACAGGCATTCAGTCTTTTAGTCATTGAATCTCGTACCCGCTCAAAAATTATTGGTGTGTTTCTCATTGTTTCACAGGCGCCGACTATTCGGTTTCTTTGATCTTCCTCGTTCGCTATATTATAAACAAGTGACTTCAAATGTCCCCAAAAATAAAAATCTAGCGGGACCTTGGTGCCCACGCCTGGTTCTTCTACACCCCTACCGATCCAGAGATTTGGATAAACAGTTTCGAGGAAATCCCTGCCTACAACGCTCAAATGGGCTGGAGCCCCATCATGCATAAACCTCATGCGGATACGAATTTCTAATGGTACATTCTGAAGTAGTCCCGGCAATTCATTTTCTAAAAAGTCTCTGTAAGTTGCGCCATTCAGTCGGAACGGAAGAAAGAAAGGACCTATCAAGTAATTATCAATTATTGCTGCCCATACATTTACTGAAAATCAATACTGATAATGTCTTTCACTAACTGCGTGCTGATTTCCCAGAGCCCAAACATGGTTGTTATGAAAGTTTGTGATAGCATTTCGGGAGAAGTTTGCCTCGTCCGTGGAGAGTACATATATTATAAATTGGGGATTTCCAGCCAATTTTCTCAAAAACCACTGACACATAGTAATGCGTTGGGAAAAGTCTCGTGGCAAAAGAGCTTGTACTCTTTGAATATGGTATGTATAAACTTGTTGATCGTGAATAATTCTCCAAAGTGTGAACTGAATAGAATTGAGAGCTTCAGCAATTATTCTTGTACTTTTTTCTGGATTCTTCTCGAGAGTGTTCAAAACCGCTCCTTCCAATTCTTCGGTTCGGACTGCTAGGGTCTTCCTATAATATCAGCTGCCCTCTTAGAGCTACCTGTTTCTGCCAAACGACGGTGGAGACTGGTAAATGTTGGAGCTGAAGGCAGTACTCGATTAGACAATTGCTCCTGGTAAATACGCCTTGCTCCGCGCGCATTGCTATCCGCAAGGCCATAAACGAAATGCAAATCCGCTACATGAGCATTATTTGTGAAATAATCCATTTTTTCAAAATTAGTATTTTTAAACTCACAGAAACTTCAACAAAACAACAAAATATTGTGGGGAATCACCTTCTGAAGTTTGACAAATTACTTTTGAATCACCCTGTACATTCAGCAAAGAGAGTGAGTGGGCAGAATCTATTCTGTTATTCAGGAGTTTGGAAAGGAAACGTGTGCTGTGAGATGTACGACGTGTCTGCAACGAGTTAAAACCAAAACGTTTCAATAATAATTTCTGAGGGAAACCTCGTGCAGGATATATAACATATTGTTTTGAGAAAACATCTTTGCACATTCTCGATATTATTCAAGTGCACATTATAGCCCGGAGACTGAATAATGGAGGCGTATTCAAGTTTAACGTTAATTAATTGTCAAATTTCACTACTAAGGGCCGGTATTATAAATATGTTTTGAAGTTAACTTTAATTTTATCAGTTAAGTTAACTTGAACTTCAAAATGTCAGTTTTATAAAGGTACCATTTTTTAAATAAAAAGAAGAAGAAGGCAACAAGGTAACCTACAATTTTTCACTTGGCAAAACGATCCCGTTGAACTGGAATAAGTTTCCATCATTTTCCATGAGAAAATTAACGTAATGTTCTGGTGCAGACTAATCTAGGATTGAGCGAGTTTTTACTCGTTTTTAGACAGACGATGGGCTCTTGAAGAAAAATCCAGTCCCTTCCCAAAATCCTCCTGTATCGTCTGTGTGCAAGATAAAAGTGAAAAAGAGAGTTGTGAGGAAAGAAAATAGAGCTAAGAAGGGAAAAAAGAGAGATTATTCAACATACCAAAAATTATTCATACAGTATGGAAAAAGGGTGGCTATAAATGTATATCTAGGTGATGACACATTGTTTACTTTTCGAAACATTAATGTTTATATTATTTTAGCCATTGTACACTTGAAACTTGTCGAATCTCTTGTGATTGTTGACATTCAATGAAATTCTGGTTTACCTGGTGAATATTCTGTTGACTATTGTGTGTGTGGCCACGAAAAAAAGTGAAAAGGAGAACCTTCGAAGAGAGTTGAGAAGAAAAAAAAAGATACTTAAGAAGAGAAAAAAGAGATATTATTCGACATACCGAAGATTATTCATACAGTATGGAAAAAGACTATATGTTTATCTAGGACACATTTTCACACCAATACATCTTGTTTGTTTGAATTGAAATAAAAAAACTGTTTTTGTTAGTTTTATTTTAATTCGAACATTCGACGATAACAATGCAATTTCCCCTGTGACCTTTCTAATAACAATGCTAGCAGTTGACTTGTGAATACCCCCAAAATCTCCAGCAACTACCAAGAATGAACCAGTTGCATAAAATCTGAGTGTAATCAACACTTGTGTTTCTGGCGATAGAGGATGATTTCTAAAAATAAAAATATTTATAATTCTACAATAATTAAAATAGGTACTAGAAATGCTAATTGTGAATTTACAATTTACAATTAGTTGGTCTTTGTAAAGTTGCTTCAATGTGCCCCATTGATGGTCGAAATCGGTTTTTAAATTCTGTATTGTTCGACAAGGTGAAATGGTCTAACCGATTCCTAAATATCCTTTGTCGCCGAGGGGCTTCAACAATATTCACAGCATCTTCTTCATCACATAGAGAAACTAAAAATAAAGAGAGTTGTCAAACCTGCAGAAAAAGTTGGCACCACGTTTAGACAGTGGCGACATAACTCGCAACTGGCCGAACTAAGTTAGTACAGGTGGGTTTTTTAAATGTATCACTTTTATATGGTTGATATATATTTCATTAGTGATCGATTTGCCATTCCTGTATTTCATATGAATGGTTGTATCATATGAAATACAGGGATGGCAAATCGATCACTAATAAAATATATACAATAATCGATTCGTAGACTGTTAGTTCGTGGTTGAAATAGAGTTTCAAAATAAATCTTTGTTTCATGATATCAAGAACAAAATAAAAGTTCTTATAAAATAAGAATAATAAGTTTAACACCATAAAAAAATATTTTATTTTTTCTAGGACAAGGTACAACTGAAGACAAAACAATAATAAAACTCTAAAAAACAGCAAAATTAAAAATATTCCTCAATCTTATCATGAAATCAACCAAAATGAAAACAAATTACATTTACAACATACCTTCAATAATTTTGTTAATTTATTAGCACAAAGGAGAACGAGTAGGTATAACAAATACTGCAGTTTGATGATAATCATTAAGTAGACCATGTACTTCGTACTTCCTCAAATGGTGATAGAAAATGGAAACTTTTGGATGGAAATAAGTACCAATTTGTGAAAAAAATTCTGCAACTGATGGATGGAAATAAGTATCATTTGGTGAAAAGCAGCTTATATTTTACCTTGTAAAAGACTATTTCCAGGAATTTCAGCGTCAAGTGGAATAACAAAGCATTCTATTTTCGATGTTGGATTCCGAATTCAAGTTCATAGTATAACAGTCTCTTTATTTTTAATTTGTCTATGCTTCATCATCGGTTTAAAGTTCCTCAAAAATAACGTGGATATCGTTTGCTAACATTTTGCGAAAATGAAAAATCAAAACAATAAAATTGAGGTTATATGACTCATATGCAATATTGACAGGAGCAGGAGAATTGTCGACGATCGAAAACCACCATTTTCTACAAAGTTAACTTTAACCGACACCCGTTCCACCCGATAAAGTTAACTGCTACATTTTGAAGTTAACTATAACATGTGACGTCATCCACAAGTTAACTTCTAGTTATCTGTCGAAATAGTTTTATAATACCCACCCTAAGTCTGTTAAACTGGTGCACCTTGCCATCAAAATGATGTTTTCCACGCAAATATTTTGATTGCTGTACTGCTTTGATCATGTTTCGAGGCATCTGTGGAAATTTCGTGAAAATCCGGGCTGACCTCGTTTATACTGGTTGAGAGGTGAGCATGTTGTTGAAGCTCGTATGTTGATTTCGTTTTTGGCGTGTGTTGGAAATTTGTAATAATTATATGCGAGAAATTGTTCACATTCAAATATCAATATGAAAAATGTTGTGAAATTCAGCAACAAGATATTTTTTTCAGGTCAAAATAAGACTTTTTCTTCTTTAAAAATGTGTCCGCAAACGCTTCCTTACCGATCTACAGAGCGGTAAAGTTTCAAGATTTTTTTATTTTTTCTTCATAGCTCCTTCAGTTTTTGCGATAGTAGGATCAAATTTGGTAAACAAAGGTTACGTTTTAGGGTTAACATTATCCACACTATCCACTATGCCAAGTGATTGTAAGAATCTACAAGGAGATATTTTTTCAGGGGTCAAGCCATTTTTCGCCCCATAAACTTTTTTGTAGTGCGCCGCTGGTGAATTCCAACATATGCAATGAATTCTTTGTTTTGTTTGTAATTTTTTTTTGTCTCTTGTAATTTTTACGCATCTGCGACCGTTATCGAGAAAATTAGTAAAATTAAAATATTTTCTTAATTCGCTTAATACAATCGAAATTTTCAACAAAAGGGGGAAACCTATTATCACAATGAAAACAAAAAACGCTACTTATTTGATTCGCGGTCTGAATTACAAGTTTCCTGAAACATTACCTAAAAAATAAGAAACCCAACGAACCTTCACTTTTTATAGAAGGTGCTGGAAATGTCCACTTCCTTCTGCGATACAACCTTCCACTCTTCTTCTCATAGACTGCCGTAAACGTTCTGAAATTCCAGAAATGTTTCTTACGGTGTGGAAGGCATCCATAATTCGTTCAGTGAGAACTTCGATGGAAGGCACTGTTACTGCACCATAAACTAGGCCCTTTACTTATAAAAAAAAAAAACCAGCGGGTTGCAATCTGGAGGCCGTGGGGGGCAAGCAATTGGACCTGCTCTGCCAATCTATCGATTAAGAAACACTGTGTCTGAATAATCGCGGATGATGACTTGAGAATGAGGGGGAGAGGAATCTTGCATAAACCACATTTGTTGACGAACGCACGCCCTCCACTAATGCAGGCAATTCGTTCTGTGGGAAGTTCAAATTTCTGGCACTATTTGAAATTCGCGGTCGAATAAAAAGACCGATTGAAGTATCTCCGACTATTCCTGCCCATATCTTCACGCTGAACTGTTCCAGGTGTCGAGATTGTCTGATCATGTGTGGATTTCCTAGTGCCAAAATATGAACGTTTTGGTAATTCCCCACTTCGTCGCGTGCAAAATGAGCTTCGTCGGTAAAAAGGATACGAGATGAAAATGCAGAATCCCTGGTACTGATGCGCAGTATCCATCGGGTGAACTACAAGCGACGTGGAAAATCCAGCGGAAGCAAAGCTTGGACGCGCTGGATATGATATGGGTATAGCATGTTTTCCAACGATAACATTTTTAATTCCTTCATCTCTTACTGGGTTGCATGCTTGTCGCGATCTGCCAGTATCGTGCCTTGGAGTCTGAAATCTGCCGAATTCCCGAATGTGCTGATGGAAATTTATAAAAGTTCCACAGCTGGGAAGCCGGCGATTAGAAAATCTTGGCGCGTACAACCTCCGAGCTTCAAGTCCATTACCACTAGCCCGACCATAAACAAAATGGAAGTCAGTCAGATATTCAAATGAATATGGTTTATTTTCCATTTCAATGTTGAACAAATACACAATGAGACATCCACCAACTTTCAAAAAATGTCACATGCTCCAAAACAAACATAAAGGTTGAAATAAAAATAGTTGTCAAAGCCTACTGATTCTCTTTTTCATTGTTTCGTTGGAAAATTCAATTTTTTTCTCGATAAAGGTTGCGAATACGTAAACATTACATGAAATAAAAAATTCATAAACAAAACAAAGAATACATTTCATATGTTAGAATCCACCAGCGGCGCACTACAAAAAACTTTTTGGGGCGAAAAAGGTCCTGACCTCTGGAAAAATATTTCCCTGCAGATTCTCACAATCACTCGGGGTA
Organism: Gonioctena quinquepunctata; assembly: GCA_018342105.1. Classification (NCBI taxonomy): domain Eukaryota; kingdom Metazoa; phylum Arthropoda; class Insecta; order Coleoptera; family Chrysomelidae; genus Gonioctena; species Gonioctena quinquepunctata. The sequence goes on along the minus strand of JAFIRS010001852.1, from coordinate 136,384 downwards.
CTGGATGATGTAAACCCTGAAACGTGAACTATGTTTCAAATTTGGTGCAAGAACTGGAAGAGCTATGAAGAAAAAAAAACTTGAAACTTTAACGCTCTGTAGATCGGTAACGAAGCGTTTGTGGACACATGTTTATGGAAAAAAAAGTCTTATTATGACCTGAAAAATACTCCCCTGAAATCTTCATACTGAATTATGGAACAGCCTGTGCATCGTTAACGAATTGTTGAAATCATCAGAAACTACAGTAACCGTCACATGCGGTTGTATTGATACACAGTTTGCATCTATCCAATCCATAAACAATAAACCATTTGAAAAACATACAAATATTCATATTGATGAATGAAAAGCATGATTCCTAGTACGAAAATGATAGAAGTATGGAAATCAACTACTATTGATATCATTTACATCCCCACTAATCTCAAACGATTGGTTGGGAATGATTTTATCGTTGACCTATGTTATTTTCTCTCCAATTTGGCAATTGTCAAAATTAGTATGTGTACGAACTACTCAAATAAACTAGATGGAAGTTCACACATGAGAATCACCAGGTAATGTTATGGAAAGCTTCAACTGAAATTCCAATAATCCCATATTAGCATAACCAAAAAAAGCAATAACATTGAAGTATACTCTGAAACTGAAAGACAATAATGAAACAATTTTGAACTGTAGCCTGTATCCATGAGTAGTTTCATATTGTCAACAGTTATTGGCTCTGAAAGATCATGAACGATATTAAGGATCTACCATGTCTATATTACTCCCCACTCGTGCATGGAAAATGTAATAAAAAATTCAATTTCACATATAAACAAGCTTCAGTCGATCCAATGGAATTCCATTTGTTTGCAGTTCTGGAGAATCACCGTGGGATCGTAAAGTTTTTACAACTCCTTCAACTATGTTGGAAAAGGGGTCATAAAATAGTTTACGATCCATTTAGAGTTGAGAATGATCAGGATGTGCTTAGTATGTATCTATTGGACCAGGTGTCCTGTATCTGTCCTAGAAAACGATGAAGGATCTCTCTCTTCATAAAATACATTAGCGGCAGTAAGAAACGCAACATTGTATTATAGTATACAAATTATTTGAGACAAAAACCTTCTGAGTATTCTCACTAATTATGAATTTCAGGGTAGGATTCGCCAGTCTAATAATATTTTTCTATTGAATTTTTTTTCAAAACGCCCAAATTTGGTGTATTAAATATTTTCAGAAGGTAATTCATCTGAAAGAAAACAGTTTGTCAAAATGAATTCCCACTTAAGCAGCGAACGTCACTTATGGGGTTCCTCACGAAACCGTCTTAGGACTTCCTTATAAATCAATAACTTGTTTATTATGAGTCTCGCTAGAAAAATGAATAGTTCCGCGGATGACACAGCAATAATTTACCAAGGAGAAAATTGAAATGAATTGAGAAGCAAAGTAGAAAATGAGCTGCAAAAAAATACAGATTGGTGGTTCTATCATGAATTGCTAGAAGCAAATCACAGGAAAACTGTAATCATAACATTTGCATGCGATTAAAGTGGTCTGCCAGATTATGATCGATTGAATATAACAAAATCAACAGAGGGATACAACAAAATGTTACGTGTAATGATAAATTTCTAAAGGATATACATATGAATCATATCACTGGAACGCTAAGCAGTCTGTTATATGAATTCATATTCCTGGAGACTATTTTAGATTTGACACAAATGAGAGTAATCTATTTCGCTCTCATAGATTCAAGACTAACTAACGGAATTCTTAGCTGAGGTGGAGCAGCAAAATATCATCTGGGGAAACGAAAATTATTTGGAGAAGATGTACCAGAGAGACCAAAAATACCCTCCAGAGAAACTTTCCAAAAAAAGTCAGGCACTTGATATCAGTAAATAATTTTTTCTGATAGTTGTTTCGTTACTATACGGAACGCTTTATCTAAATTATTCAGATCATTCCTATGATACAAAAAAACAATATCATATTCTACCGACTGACATCAAAAGAAGAATAAATTCACGTGAAATTATCAAACAAAGAGTAAAGAAAATATTTGCTCAAATTTCAAATTGACAGATTTCAAATCCATTAAATAATGAAAACAAAGAATTGCAATTCACGCAACTTCTCAAACAAATGATTTTTTTGTATATTCAATTTCTTTATAGTTTCACATTGATTCTTCATTCATATACTCTTTACCTTTTTTTTAACCGACTACGGCGAAGCAGAAAGGAGGGGTTATGATTTTGACCGGTATGTATGTATGTTCATCTGTTTCCTCATAACTTCTGAACTACTTATCATAATTTGACAAATGAGGTATCGTTGGAAGCGTCTTGATTGTCCGCTGGTTAAAGACCATGCGACGTCACATTCCATCAAATAAGGCGCTCTCTAGAAGACATAAAGTCTTTTAAAAAATATGCCGTGTTGGGTATCAAATGAAAGAGCTTAATTGGCACATTTCAAAAAATAATAATAATAATAATAATTTTATTTGCTCAAAATACAACAAAACATTGAATCGTGCAACACATTCAAATTATAGCAAATAAATAGAGTAGAAAACCCATAAAACCTTGTGCATGGGTATACTACTTATGATATATAAGCCTAAACTATAAAATATATAAAATATAATAGGATAATGTTAAATTGTAAAACAGTAGGTAATTCATTGACAAATACATTCAGTATGTTTATTACAGTTTGAATAAAATAAAATAAGTAAATAAATAAATAAAATGTTTCTGCCATTTATTGTTTTGGTTTTCATCTTTGTATAAGAGCTATTTTGGTGCAGAGCTGCGATAAATTGAAATTATTTCGTGACTTTATGTCTCATATGGAATACATGACTAGGTTTATAGAATATATATTTTTTTTTGTGTTATATAGGGTTTGATTTATGATTCTCTCTGAAATATTTGAAGAACCTGGTTGGGAGCTAAATTCAAGAGCCATATTTTTATTTTATTTTTGTAAATGCCAGAACTATTGATGTTTTTTATTTTATTTGCGATTTTCCTGTAAATTATAGGGCTCAGGTAGAAGAGAAATCTTTGGTTTTTTGTCGTTCCAACCTTTGAAATTTTTGTAGTTTGATTTTTTAGTCTAGTGTTGTATGGATAGTCAATTTGGGGGAGCTCATATTTGTGTTTATGATGGTAACATGCAAGGTTCAAAAAGTATAACTAATGGATTGTGAGCAGTTTCGATTCTTTGAAAAGTTGTTCTGTTGGGAACCTGTAATCTTTTCCAAACATTATTTTCATCAGCAATTTTTGGGTAACTTCGAGGTTTTTAATATAATTGTTTGTTATTCCTCCCCAAACAAGTATACCATAGTTAATATGTGTTTGGGCTAGACTGGTGTACAGTATTTTCATTTGTGGTAAGTTGAACAATTTTTTGTATAATTTAAATTTAGTTATTAATGATCTTAGTTTTTTGGTAACATATTCAGCGTGTTTATGCCATCTGAGAATTTGATCTATGATTAGACCTAGGTATTTTATACTCTCTTTCATTCCAATTTCAATGATGTTTTTGTTGATGTTAATCATAATTTTATTATATGTTGGTAAGTTATTATTATATATTGCGAATGGAATGAAGTGAGTTTTGGAAAAATTAATCGTCAGTGATTTATTGTTAAACCAATGTTATAGGGTTACCAAATCTCTTTGAACTCTAGTTTTCAGGTTGTTCCAGTCACTGCCTCGATATAAAAGTGCTGTGTCGTCTGCAAAGCTGATGATATTCGCTTCCACACCAATATTGAAGAGATCATTTATATAAATATTAAATAGGATCGGTCCAAGGACCGTTCCTTGGGGCACTCCATACTCAATAATATGGTCTGAGCTATATGGTTATTGATTTTCACCCTTTGTTTCCTTTAGATAGATACTGGTGAGAAGTTTCAATGGCCCATCTCTAAAACCTATATTTTCCAATACTTTCAGTAATTTATGGTGACACACCGTGTCGAAGGCCTTCGCCAAATCAACAAAGACACATAGTGAAGTTTCTCCTTTGTCCATCTCTTCGTAGATATCTTTTGTTAAGTGGATCATCGCATCCTGTGTTGATTTGGTTTGGCGGAATCCATACTGGTTATCTGAGGGTTTCTTATATTTTTTGGTATAATTATCAATTTTTATTTTGAGAATTTTTCCGAAATTTTTTGCTAGATGGCTTATTGAGGAGATAGGTCTGTAATTAGTAAGCTCCTTTTTGTCTCCCGTTTTATATAACGGTTTCATTACAGAGTGTTTGATGGCATCTGAAACAATTCCCAGTTCGATCGACTTGTTTATGATAAATGTTAATGGTCTCGTTATATAATCAACGAATTTTATTAGAGTTTCAGATTTAATATTATCTAGTCTGGTAGCTATAAATATATGTATATATTATATTGTTAGCTGTTGCTCGCGGTTTTGCTTGCATGCATCCTATAATTGGAAATTATTTCTAAAATCACGCCTCAGATGTGAGTCAAACATATTTTCTTTCCAAACCTACCCAAAATACATATATAATAAAAACGTTTTTCATTATAGACTATGGTATACATGTTGAAATTGTATAAAAAAAAAAAAATGTGTGTAATAATAATGACATAAGCTGGGAGTACCTCCACGCAGTGAAGGCGGTAACAGTCATATTAATGGCTGAAACTCATATTTAATGACCATGTCATTGGGCTTATGTTGTTCATTGCGATATTGAATACTGGTTGTGTCGTGCACCCGTAAAGTGTCCTTATAATTACATTTACAATCTTCGTTTCGATATTTAATGTTGATACTCCACGTTCAATTTGTATATAAGGATATTATATGGTAAATACGTTATAGGTAATTCTTCAACTAATATTTCTTCATTATATATTTGAAGTTTCTAAATTAATTCGTTACGTTGCAATTATAAATTACTATTTTCACAGCTGTAGTGACACTTAAAAAAAATCTAAACTTCATAAATAATTACATCTTCAAACAATTGGTTAGTAACTATGAATTTACATTTCAAAGAAATACATATTGAATTATAGATAAATAAGAAGTAAGTTCAAAAACTGAAACCCGACTATCGAAGAATCACGATCTAAAAAATACAAAATAAAAAGTAAGTTCCATAACAAAGAAGTTCAAAAACTAAAATTTGACTACTGAGAAATCACGCTTCAAAAAGTATGAAATAAAAAGTAAGTTCAAAAACTCATACCCGACTACTGAAAAATCACGCTCAAAAAATTATGTAACAAGGAAATATTCTCATCTGAAATCGTTATGTACAACTTATTCAATATTTATCGTCAATTGAATAAACAACGTACAAGTAATATATTTCAATGTATTCAATGGTGATGTTCAGAGGTCTTATGCCCTAAAGCTTATGATCGCTTACTACTATTAGAATGTATTGTTTTGTTAGGGTAGGTGGCATATGGCCACGGCTATTCTCTGAACATTACTATGAATATGTATTAAATACATTAAAATATATTACTTTTAAGTTGTCTGTTTAATTGACGATAAATATTGAATAGTTTGTACATAACAATTTCAGATGAGAATATTTTCTTGTTTCATAATTTTTAGAGCGTGATTTTTCAGTATTTGGGTTTCGTTTCTGAACTTACTATATCCAATTATTGATTGGCCAAAAACAAAATATATAAAAAAATAACCGCGTCACAAATGTAATCTCCGATTTTGTGGGTTTCTTCTTTCTATTTGTATAGTTTTATTGTTTCCGATGTAATTAATATTATATGTCTCATTATTATTATAAGATTTGCTTCTCATCATAGCGATTTGTGTAGTTCAGTAAAAATCACAGTTTGTTTGTTTCCAATATTGGATTGCATTATTTCAATTCACCATCAGATTCGGTGTTACTATCTTTCACATCAATTATAATTTTGTGTGAACTTGGAACATTGCTGAATTTTCATCACATGATCCTTCTTGCACGATTTCCACTTTTATATCTGATCCCATGCTGCTTTAACAATTTTCACAATGTTATTCCTGTACAGTCCAGTTGTTTTCCGATTTTTTAATACCAAATTTTCCTCTCCCATCCCTATACATAAAATGATGCGCAGATACTCACATAATATTGATGTGTTTTCAATTTGGTGTATTATTGAATTGAATGTTTGAGATGGCCGCCACTTGACAAGCAAGGCATGAAACTACAATATTGTTTAGTCGATCACCACTTACTTTGAAATAATTATCAAGAGGTGTCAAATCGAGAGACCGAGGGGGCCATTCAATACTTCCAGGTATTGCAATTTCATTCCACCAAATGGTTTCTCAGTATACGTGAATAATGCGGTGGAGGTCGATCAACCAAATAGAACTGTGGATTCCATTTGGATAGTCAACGTCTGCCCTTCATTACAGCCTCTTCTCTTAATTATGAGCCATCTTCCTATCATAGAATAACTCACATCCTGTGCATAATCGACATACTGAAAAAACTTGGACAAACGTGATTGGAGACTCGTGTCCTAGTGACATCTAATGAAGGTCTTCATTTGTTCCACACCGAAAGTACGTAGGATTGACTAGCTATGTCCTTTCTCTATAAACAATACGTTTACTGTATGACTCCAATCCAACTCATAAACTATGTATGTAGCCAAGTTGCAAGTTCAGCGACGATAGTTTCAGATTCCAATTTCAAAGAACTTCTTGAGATGGTTTATTTTTGCTTTATTTTTTTCTAATTTGTCGACATGTTTCGTGTCATTTTGGATACATTTTCAGGACATCGAGATGATAAACTAAAAACTTCCAGGTGAGATTTGTCATACGAACATACATAAAAAATACTAACTGGATTACAAATTTCACAATGTGTTGAGGTTCGTAGATGAAAAATGAACGAAGAACCCCTACTGGAGAACATGAGGTTCATATCTTGCAACAGAAAAACATAAATGGTAGGGGGAGATGTGAGGTTAAGAAGGAATGAGACAAAAATTAAGATGAATTGGAAGTGAGTGTGTATATAATAAGACGAACGAGAAGAGTGAAAGCAGATTGTAGAAGAAGATGATCTTGAGTTGGGTAGACGAAGAAGAAAATCAAATGTGTCATCACTCACGACATTTGCTATCACAACATAATCTTAGATATGTAAAAATTCCATCTTTGATTTCCTGAGGTTATGTTGTGATAGCAAATGTTGTTCTTCTTCTTCTACGAACTCTTTGTCGTCTTCTTCTACAAACTGATTTCACTCTTCTCGTTCCTCTTTTTATATGCACCCTCATTTTCAATTCACCTTCATTTCAGTCTCATTCCTTCCTAACCTTACATCTTCTTCTACCATTCATGTTTTCCTGTTATGTGTGTTGCCAGATATGAACCTCATGTTTTCAATAGGGAATTCACAATTAGATGCCAGCGCCAGAGTGGCGAACCTGCAAACCAGACATAAGTACATTGTTTGTCTGTTTTCTTAGAGGTTATACAATTATTTTGAGTTTGAAATCTATCTTGAAATATTTACATTTTGTATTCGTTTTCAGTTTTTTTTTGTGTAATTTTATTCATTTCGGAACTCTAGTGAAGTGGTGTATTTGAATCTTAAGAAAATATCGTTTGCAAAAACTCACTTTGAAGGAGACGAAGTATGTTCTAATTGGCTTGTAAAAAAATTCCAAATTTTCTGGACAGCTTAGTGAAATTATCTGGAGTTATTATTATGAATCATTTTAAAAAAAAATCACACTATTTTTGAATGTTCGAATTGAAAAAAACAACAAAAAACTGTTTTTTTTTCTTAATTTCATCTAAAACAAACAAGATGGTGAGAAAATGTGTCCTTATTGTTGTGAATGTTCAAAGTTTGAGCATAAAATGTCATTTGTGAGTATTATAAGTTTGCATTACCCCATCACTAGTTGGTAAAACAATTAGTCTTGTTTTTATTCATTAAATACATAACACTTATCACCTAGATATACATATATAGTCACTTTTTTTCCATACTGTATGAATAATCTTCGGTATGTTGGATAATATCTCTATTTTCTCTTAACTCACTTTTCTTTCTTCTCAACTCTCTTTGAAAGATCTTTTGTCACTTTTTTGGCCACAGGCAATACAGGAAGATTTTGGGAAGAAACTGTATTTTTCTTCAGGATCTCAAGAGCCCGTCGTCCGTCTATAGTCTCACTCAATCCTAGATTAGTTAAACCAGAACGTTACGTTCATTTTCTCAGAGTCAAGAGTCACATTGGGTACACAACAATAATGATTTGAACTTGAATCACTATTTTTTCTCGAGGACGTATAATAGTCAACAGAACATTCACCAGGTAAACCAGAATTTCATTAAATGTCACAATCACAAGAGATTCGACAAGTTTCAAGTATACAATGGCTAAAATCATATGAATATTAATGTTTCAAAAAGTAAACAAAGTACTTATGTCTAGTTTCAAAAATTGACACCAGAGGGAGTATCCGTTATTTTGAATTCCCAATTGTGATCAATTCAATGGAATGAGGATCCTTCGTTAATTTTTCATGTACAAACCTCAACACATTTGTGAAATTTGTTATCTAGTAAGTGTTTTTTTATACATGTTCTTATACCAAATTTCAGCTAATTATTTTTAGATTTTCATCTCGATGTCCTGAAGATGTGTCAACGTGACACGAACATGTCGACAAATAAGAAAAAAACTTAAAAAAATAAACCATTATAAACTACCTCATGAAGTTTTTTGGTATTGAAATCTGAAACTATTATAAGCTATGTATCATATATACGGATTATTTGTTATATCCACTCTCTGAATGAGTAAATAAACAATGTAATGCGTAATGCGGACTGTAAAACCCACATATGGAATATGATTATTGGCGTAAAATATATAATTCACTATGGTGGATGCACAACTTTATTCATGAGTTTGGGATGGTTATCGAACATAATGAATGAATTCCAAATGATTCTAATGTTTCAGTATGCGTGATTACAGTTAATTACATGATAATGAATGAAACCATTTACAGGTACATTTGATGACAGCACATAACGTATAGGGGTGTTAATAACAAATAACGCACGAACAGAAAAGCTATTCGCGTAGAGGGTATTATTTGATTTACAATTCATGGTACGTGCTATACTTTTTCTACGAATTTATGTGATCGCGCATCAATATTTCCTAGTAATGAGTGAATAAACGTTTTTTCTATCATATCAATGATATATAGATCCCACTTTTTCTTGTTTTATAATGATCAATCAACATTACATTGGATAATGATAGTTTCTTGAAGATCCCGCAACAAACTGCATATTTAAAATTTCAGAATAATCAGAATGACCACAATGAAGTACGTCAGTTGTATATTGTTTATGTCTAGCTAACGCGACGTGACATTTCATAAATGTCGCGCATCTGACTGACTGATGTCACAGCGGGCTTCCCGATAATACTATTAGGGGGATCGAGAGTTTTCCAAGAATCGAGAAGCTGCCAATAGGAATTTCAAAGGAGATAATGACCTATATACTGAGCAGCCTATTACCAAAGAGTAGAGGACAAGAAAAGCCACTTGCCCCATTCATGAGTGAAATAGTAAAATCATGTTGGATTCCTTGGGAGTTGACACCCAGCCTGTCATTCACGTTCCTTTCATAAAATTCAAGATCTGGTTTAGTTCTGGTTAAGCCAATAACGAGCAAGAAAGGCACGTCATGTGACAGACAGTGGGATGAGAAAACGCTTCGGGTATTATTGTATTTGCTATGTCGATAAAATAATTATGTTTTGGGTAGAATTAAAAATATTATGAAACTAATTTGTCATAATCAGTCAAAAAAGGATTCCGAGATTCCTTTGATTGGGATATTCACATGTTATATATATTTTCAAGATGATCACTGCATTTGTAATGCATTCTTTGTGTTACCTAATTGACAATCAATATGTGTATTCCATTGTTTATCATTATTGTCCATATTTATTTTGGAAAAAATGTTAATTATGAATATACAATACACTGGGAAATCCTTTCAAGGAGTGATGATATCGGTATAGATAAATATATATGTGCTAGTAATTTCAATAAGGAAAATATTTTGAGAAATTTGACATACATGATGGTTCCACAATTACAAAGGACGTTTGCTCATAATGAACATCTTATGATGGAGCAGATAATGCTTTTATTAAGTGCTGTAAATTACATACAGATACTTAATTCAGCTTTCAAACCAATGGAAGTACGGAAGATGAAATCTATTGCTTACTGAAAAATATATATTCTAGTCTGAAGGAAGTGAGCGCTGCGGTGTTTTATATATCTAAAACTTCTGACTGTAACATAGACTTCATCTCTACAGCTTCAGAGGACCAAGTTTCAATTGGTACGAGTGACAGAACCCAAATTTGGAAAACTGATATTCTCTCAGCTTTTGAGAGAATTAAGAGGTGTTCACTATTTTGGCAGACAACACGACTTGTCATAGAACTCAAATTACCTTCATAGTATATGTATAAATCATTTTGTATCCTCTCTGAACTACCTTTGCCCATTGTATTTTTTTTTTCAACTTGTGCTTGTAATTTACTTACATATATTCATTATAAGTTTATTATTTATTTTCTATATCATATATATTTTATACAGAAATTATCCCATGAGATGTCAATCTTCTGACTATAAGTATATTTGATTTGGAGTCCACCCTTACTTGTTGAATTCACGTTTTTATCAAAAAGTGATGAGTATACTAATAAAAGTCATTAGCCTTCGATCCAGGGAGCCTTGTTCTTTCGACCAACTGCTTGGTTCAGAGCGCCCTCCTTCTCCTATTATCTCATGCGGGGTGTTACGAAAAAATAAAAAAGAAGCTGATTCAGATCATTATTTTCTCCCCTAACCTTTGATAGTAGGGCCCACCTTTTCCGGATAAGTCATTCTAAGATAGCTGGAAGCAGCCTATACTCTCGCATACCCGGATTCATCGATTTCTCAAATTCATCAAAAGATTTTATGACATCTACAATGAACTCTCTGATTTTGTTCAGGTCAGAAGGTTGTAAGATAGGTATCAGTTCGGCAGAGATGGGCAGTGAAAAGCTTGGTAATAGTTTGTATCGGAAAGTTTGATGGAACAATTTCATCGGGGACATTTTCCCATATCCTCAATTTTCGAATCAAGAGACATCAGTCTACTTTCCTATATTTTCTCCTTATTTCGTAGAAGTTCCCAACATCCCAAAAAGGCTGTTTGAGAAAAAGTCACTTTTGAAAAATCGACAGGTGGACTTAAAAAAATCGAGCAATCATATGATTTTTGACAGACAGATGTAAACATTGTAGTTAGTTTCAAAGATTTCATCTCATTTTCGCGCCAACTGTACTGTGTGGGATCTTGTCCGTAGAATCTTTGGTATTATTCATGAATAATAATCAATTCAGTGGATAGCAGTGATTTGCGCGGTTTTTTATTCGTGGAGTTTTGTGAAAATTCATCGTTGTTTTTGTGTGAATGAACAGAAACTTATTCATTTAAATAGCTACAAATCCTAGATTCGTGTTCCGCCGAATGTTCAACAGTCAACCCAGAAAGAGTGAACTTGATAATTTCCAGCAAGAAACGCAGAATAGAAACTCTACCCAAAATACCAATCTCACGAAGACAGCTTGAAGTAATCATAGACTCCAAGCTGACCCGGAAAGAGCAGATTGAAAATTTCACCAATGAGGCTAACTGCTTCTATGGGGCATGCAAGAGACTGACACCTGAGGCCCTACAATGGATATATATGGTAATTACTAACATAAGGCTGCATCATTTGGTGGACCGGGATACTAAGAGCAAGTACCAAAATGAACTGGATGAAGTAATACGACCGACTCTTCTAGGAATGACACGAACCATTAGAACAACGCCTACCAGAGGTCTAGAAAATGTACTAGGACTGGGCGCAAGCCAATGGATCGGCACTGAGGGAAATCATGGTCACTCCGCCATTTAGAATGGGCGAGGGGAGGGCTGTACAATATTATTGATGGAAAGTTTTGAATTCCAGAAAAAAGTCACGGTCACGAGGATGGAAGGGAATCGCTGCGCCTGACATATTCCCCATCTACAGATCAACCTGGTATACAGATTGATCAAGATGTGGGGGAATGACCAGCGAAGGAGTGTGGAATAGAGAGAGACATACCAGTTCCTCTAGGCAAATATGCCCCAGTGTTCCAGGCCGAAGTATATGCTATACCAAGGGCAATTTCGACAATAGGTACGAGGACCTAATATCCTCGGGCAGGAAGGCAGCAATTATGGTGTAAGGATCAAATAATATTGCATCTCAATTGGTGTCCGAGTGTAGAAACGCCATAGGAAGTTTGTCAAAAACAAGGAAAGTGAACCTCTTATGGTTCCCAGGACACTCTACTGATCCCGTCGAATAAACGTCGGGAAATAATAACTAATAATTTTGTATGAGTTCAACTTTGAATTCAAGAAATATCATACTGCGCCAACATGTTCAATTGGAATTTTTACCATAGACAAAAGTTTTATACTGATATAGACCGCGAACTTAATGTCAAAATTTCCAGACTGATTTTAGCACCATCTGCGTTGTTGTAGTCATGAACAAATCAATAGGCGGCAATTCTTGAATTCGACTTGTGAAAATAAATTATGAGACCACCGTACTCAGCCAAGGAAACCTTTTTTCCGAGAACCCTCAACCACCGTTTTTTACGTGGTATTGAAGATTCCTCAACACAAAAAATTTCTCAGCATAGTGTGGTGCAAACAGGCAATATTCAATCGAAATGACAAATTCAGGTATCACCGTATCAAAAACTAAAACCAGTGACTAATGGATTTTTCTCCGAAGAAAAACTATTTAAGGTGATAAGCTGAAAAATCCATCCTCATTATATCCGGTGTGCTTGGTAATGGAAATATTTAAAAAAATTGTTTGAAAAAGATAGCATCTGTATGAAAATTGTCGGTATGATCACTTTATCGTACGCTTATCACTAACATTCCTAAGTGCACCATTTGATGATAAGTTACCATTCAATGTGTGAACTACATATTTTTACATATAATTAGTGCAGCACCCATGTAATGGAAATAGTCAGATAGCAAACGGTGCACAATTTGAACATTTAATTGGAGCGTTGTTTGAAGTTATCATTGCCATAAAATTTTGTATTTTCATATTTCAAATTAGTTCTTCTCATTTTATTTTCATTTTACCCATACTTATAATCGCCCTTTCACATACCTTAAGAAAAAATAGAATTGCTATTAAAAAAATACCGATGACGTCATTTCTCCTACACGAATCATTCTGTATGTATTAATTTAATTTGAAAGAATTCCCAAATGAAAATAACATTCGACGGCTTCGAGCGTTCTTTCCAAAAATTATTCCTTCAATTTTTTACAAGAGCAGTGAAGTTAACGGACGTACTGAGTACGAACCCTATGTGTGATATATTTTTGGAATCAGCTTTCCATGGAGATTTCAAAAATTGAATAATATATAGAGTGTTCCATTTGAAAAAATCACGTCATTTGTTAAACGTGGATCACCCTGTATATTAAATTTTTCCTTATAAATGTGTCAAATTGAGATTACAATCGACCTGATTCAGTAGATTCCTCAGAAATGGATGGTTCGGCTAAAAATGAATTTATTCAGTACTTTACGATAGCACTGTATATAAACAAGCCATACTCTCAATTCAAAGCATATTTAATTTGACGAAGAAATCCTTTTATGTGTAGTTGTGATTCACATATTGATTATTGGTACTCCCAGCTGTAATCAATGGACTAGTAGGCCAGTAGATATAGACAATCAATCAATATTAATTCCAAAAGTTTTCAAACTTCAATGGTATGTTAGTCCATCAATGAAAACAAACTATAAAATTTTGCAGAAGTCTGCGATGAACGGAACCTTGTTTTAATTGCAGAAAATGTTTTCCTGCGTTATTATCGCACTGAGAATTGCAAGAGTTCTGCAAACTAGGCATACCTATAGTAATGGTGTTTTACTACATGCATTGAGTTTGCAGGCTTGTTAAAGTTACGAACCCTTGTTTTTTGTAATTTTTTTAAGTTTTTCATTCATTTGTTTAAAAAAATTACAAAAATTCTGCAAATTGGATAAGTGAACGGAAAAAAAGTTTAAAATATCCACGTACAGTTGTGTGCATAAAAAAGTTGTACAGCAGTTATAGGCTATTGTGAGTCAGGCTTGTCAATCTTAATTAAACTTCTTATCGACTTTGACAAGTCTTTGACAAGTAGTGTCGAAATTTTTGTCAAAAGTGTACGTGTACTACTTTTTTATGAAATCTGGAACATCATAGGCAGGTTTACACCATACAAACCTTGTACGACTTTTTTATGCACACAACTGCACATTTGCAACCATTTCTGAAAAATGCATCATTTATTTATCAAACTTTTTTATCGACGCTCCCATTTTCAATACACACAAGCATTGAAAAAATCACAAAAGTTTTTCATTGTGGTTGCAAATAAAGAAAATATCGGTCTCAGTGGATATGTAACTTTGCAACCTCATACAAAAAAAGGAACCTATTTATTCACCAATATATTTTTTCACAACTTCTGAAATAATTGCAAAAGTTATGCAAATTGCAATTAAAATTACGACTAATATTTTACGTGAAGCAAGAGATTTGCAACCGTCATTGTTCAACGGGCCAGTTTTTTTTTTATATTTGGACATAAAATGCAAACATTGTGCAAATAGGTTTAAGATATATATATATTTGACCGACATATCTACAGTTGTCCAGTTGAATACTTGATTATCCATCGCGTATATCTGTTATATTTTGTACTGGTTGATTGAGATTCCACCCGAAGAATAATACGGTCAAAAATGTTGAAACTGATTATTGATCTCAGAAGCAATCACTGTTTTCGACTAATCAGCGAAATAAATTTAATATAATATTTTCGAATGCAACAATAGAAATAATACAAAATTCTGCTAAAATACTATTTGAAGACATAAATTTTTTATCGCATTAGAAATGACATGCAATCATTGTTCACTTGAATTCTTCACTTGTCACAACATGACTTATAGCAATCGACGAAATTTTAAAATAAATAATCGATGCTGTATGGAAGGAAGGATATCAAAACGTTATCGATTGTTTATCCCGCAAGTACATAATTTTCATCATCAAACATAAACGTTGCTGGAAAATAAAAATGTATGAGATCGATATTACATCTCAAATTTAATTTTTACAGGTATGTATTTCTAGAATTGAAGTAAATTATAATTTACCTATCCACTCGATTTTCTTACTCCAATTGTGGTTTCGCATGGAAAATTCTATTGAATCCGAATGGAGTATTGAAATGTGATCGACACGTAAGAATCATTTTCTTGATTTATACAATTTTTTGAAAATAAAAATGGAAAAACATGTTGGTAGGCAATTCTATGTCAGTTGTAGCTCCAGGACTATTAGATGAATGTGCATTGTTTTTGGTCAGTTAAATAGTTGATTGTCATAAAAATACAACTGTCAGTCTTCTTGTTATTCTGGTAATAAATCATGTTACTAAACTGCTGTGCATTCATTACTCTGTAAACAGAACACTGTGACGTAACACAGTTGTAGGTTAATCGTACTAATGTACGAGTGTTCTTAAAATCTCAATATCTCCTACATTTTTTAATGAATCAAGAATATTATGAAAACGGTCAAGAGATTCTTGATCCTCCATCAAACGACTCAAGAGTATTTTTTATGCAAATTCCTGATTGTAATATGATGTTTTGATTTCATATCGAAACATTGAATGATTTCACCTACCGTTGACGATCTTCTTGGTCGATAGTTAACTTGGTAGAACAATGAATGACATTTTTGGGTATATAAAAATCTTTATTATTCAGATAACACAAGTTTTGCAAAAATAAAAAAAAATTTAATCCCCAATGTTCCGCATTGTTACATAGTTTGCAAATTATTAATTGGTGAAATGAGTTGTCTGTCCGATTCGCAAAACTTTTCCTTTTTTTGCTAGAGTACAAGTACGAAAATATTTATCTTTTGATTTTACCTTCATTTCCGTGTTGCAGACGAGGAAGCAAATTAATGAAAACATTGTACGTCAGGATATCTCCACTTGCAACCATTATTTGAAATTTTTGTAATAATTCCGATACTTATTTCAACAAAAAAAATAAAAAAATAAAGGAAAAATACATTTTCCGTTTGACGCAAGAGGTTGCAAATTGAAATTCTTGTCGACAACATTATTTTAGTTATTTCTTCGAATTTGCAGAACTTTTGGAATTTTCATAGAAAAATTAGGACTAACAACAATTTTTTTTCGATAAAACAGACATTTCCGTTCTGTATGAATGGTTGCAAGTTCATCAGAGGATGTAAATTGTTATTTTTCAAAACTTCGAAAGTTTGCAGAACTTTTGCAAATTTTTCCGCGCTAATAATGTGAAAATTCATTAAATCCTAATTTTCAACATTTTCCGTTCAGAAAAAGGGGTTGCAAAATCAGACTACATATCGTATGGAAGTCCTCTTCACTCAACTGAAGTTTTGAAACTTTTGTAATTATTATTAAATATTGGGAAAATCATGTCTATCTCTACTGGCCTATATATGAAACGGAAAATTTCATGAGAAATGAGTAATAAAAATGTTTCATAGGTATTGTGCTAACTTCATGGCCAGCCACTTTATATTACACATATTTTCCGTGTCGGATGTTGATTGAAAAACGTAAAAATCAACTCACCTGTGAGTTATGGGCCCAATAGATTGAGGGAGGCGGTTCGGGACTATGTTTTACCATACAAGTCAGATTCATGGTGCTGCCTTTGTTGATATACATTTCCGGACCACCGAGGAGGGTTGTTATCGGTTCTGAAACAACATGTTACACGTGGTTAGACGTCTCGTCGGGGCATTTCGATACGTGGTGATGAATTGCCATTGTTCCGATACAACAGAGGCGTGTGTGACAAAAAAGCGGACAGTCAGCACATAGAAATATGGATAATGACATTGTGTTCATAACAAAGAAAAAATGCAAACAATGGAGTCGATTCAAGTGGATTTGGAATACATTTTATTAAATCAAAGTTTCTCGAAGGAGAACGAAAGAAATGGTGAACACATAATACAGGTTACTTCAGATTTCAAATATTATTTCAAAATAATTCATTGTAAAAATTATAAACTGGACATATTAGATTGATGCAATTCAACTAATTTTATCCTTCGAACCATCAAGTGAATGATCTTGATATCCAAATCTTAACTCAAAATTTTAAAGGGGGGGAAATGCAAAAATAATTATTAAAAAACCTTTTCAAAGGAAAGTTTTTATTTAACCGGGAAATGAAACAAATTTTTGTTTTGTTTATTTATTTGGTTTCAAAAACCTTGTCGCGCGAAGTGTTCATAAAAGTAGGTACCAATTAATTTCATTGGACAATGATTGGTTGGTAAGTAACAACTTGTCGGAGTAATTATTTTATTACAATTCGCGCGACAACCTTTTTGAAAGCAAATAATTCAACGAAAAATTATCAAATCATTGTCAGCGATGACTTAAACTAATTTTATACATTTCAGTACACGATTTGAAAAGAAGCTTGTGGGTATTTAAAGAGGTTTTCTCTTAGTTGTTTTATTTTTTGATTTTTAGTTAGCTCGCCTTAATCTATTCATTTCTAATAGAAAATCGTTATTACAAGGTCTCTTCCCTGTGAGTTTTGAGCTGGAAAAAATCATGATCTCCGACCCCAAAAACTCCCACACACCAATTTTGAATAGAATCTGACCATAATCACAAAACTCGTTCGCCATCCCGAAGTCGCCATCTCGAATTTATAGATTGTGACAAAAAATTCATAAAACCCCCACATACCAATATTGAATGAAATATGACCATACAGAAAACCCGTCCTATATCTTGGGGCCGCCATCTTGAATTAATAAATTTTGACAAATAATTCAAAATCTCCGATCGCAAAAACCGCCGCCTAGCAAATCTTAATCGAATCGGACCATAATCACAAAACTCATCCTCCATCTTGGGACCGCCATCTTGAACTCATGAAATTCGACGAAAAATTCATAATCTCCAACCCCGCAAAGCCCCGCATACCAATTTTTATTGCAATTGGACCATAATCACAAAACTCGTCCTCCATCTTGGGGCCGCCATTTTGAATTTATAAATTTTGACATGAATTTCACAATCTCCGACCCCAAATAATCCCGTCATTCGAATTTTGAATCGATTCAGACCATAATTACAAATCTGGTCTGCCATCTTGGAGCCGCCATTTTGCATTTTCCTTCAACAATTCCATAGTAAATTTTAAGCGGACTTATGGAATTTCAAATTGATCGGACGACTAGGAGTCGGTCAAAATTCACTTTCAAGATTGGACCCTAACTAACGAATATATAATGAATTGACAAGTGAAACTATATGAAAGCTTGTAATGAAAATAAGTTCAAAAACTTAAACTCGACTACTGAAAAATGACGCTTTGAAAAATATGAAACATTGAAATATTCTGACCTGAAATTGTTATGAATAAATTATTCGATATTTATCATCTATTAAATAAACAACTCACACGTTATATATTGTAATGTGTTTAATACATATTCATAGTGATGCTCAAAGGACAGCCGTGGTCATATGCCACCTACCCTGACAAAACAATACATTCTTACAGTAGTAAGCGATCATAAGTTTTAGGGCGAAGTGGCATTAATATGTATTAAACACATTAAAATATATTATAATGTAAATTGTTCATTTGATAGATGATAAATATTGAATAGTTTGTTCCTAACAATTTCGGATCAGAATATTTTTTTGTTTCATACTTTTCAAAGCGTGATTTTTCAGTAATCGGGTTTTAGTTTCTGAACTTATTTCTATTTCATAATTTTTAGAGCGTGATTTTTAAGTGGTCGGATTTTGTTTTTGAACTTATTTTTGGAACGTAGTTCCTTATCGCGCGTTGTGAAAGAGGGCTAGACGGAATAAATTAAGACCAAAAGTTGTAACGAGACTTTCGCTATGGTTATAAGCCGTGCGGCGTGCGCGTGTTTCTCTGTCTGTCTGTCTCTCTCTCTCTCTCTCTCTCTCTCTCATAGAAAGCAAGTCAGTTATTTTCGTTTCGTCTTTCTATTTCACATTGAACAGTGTGGTGTCGCGACGATTATTTTTGTTGAGTGTATACAGGTTTCTTGTACATAATAAATAATAGAAAATGATAACAATAATGAATCCTGACAGCGTTTCTGCACAAGTTCAGGATAGTGCTGATGGAGTTAGGTAAGTAGAGATTTTATACAGACAATAATAAATGCTTACGTATTTTTAGCAAGTACGCATTATAACCTCTCTTTACTATTGTGCTAACCAAGTCATACGCGTTATAATCTCTCCATTATTGTGTGTTTAGCAAGTGTACGCGTCATAACTTTAATAAATTTAAAAGCAAATTATATTTTAATATTACAATATCAATGCGTATGTATTTAGCAAGCCGTGCGTGTTCTAACCTATACGCTGTTGTGTTTACGAAGTCGAGAGAGTATATATATATATACACTCTGTTGTGTTTACAAAGTCCCGCGCATCAATAACGTGTACGAAAGAATAGACAGACAGAGTGCATATATATATATATATATATATATATATTTATATATATATATATATATATATATATATATATATATATATAAAATATTATTATAAAAATAAAATTTTATTACAATTCCTTCACTAATTAATCGAAAGGAACTACGTTCCATCCGGGTGTCCCTTGACACCTCCCAAGTTTTTTTTTAATTCATACTTTTGAGAGTGTGATTTTTCAGTAGTCGGGTTTGAACTTACTTTTTATTCAAATTACTTTAGGGTTATAATTTCGTGATAAAGTATTTGCAGAGCTGCTTTACATTTTTTTTTGTTTAGGTTTTTTTATTAATAGTTTCTCAGAAAATTTAATTCTGAATAAGAGTTGGCGCATTCAATTTGACTAAATACGCGCATAGCCGTTATTATCAGAGGCGTGCGGTTAAGCGGAAATCGGCCGTAATTCTAAATTCACTAAAGAATAAAGTGACATTAGTATGGAAAATATAGAAAAAAAAATTAAAAAAAATTGTTTACAATTGAGAGATATTCCCAGTTATCCAGACTAGTCTATCAATGACTAATTTCAATAATTGCTCAATGAGCTGACCTCATGGAGAAATCAACTCATTGAGCAGTTATTGAAATTAGTAATTTGTAGACTAAACTGGATATCTGGCAATTTCTTTCAATTGCAAACAACTTTTTCCCATACATTTTTTCGATATTTTCTATAGTAATGTCAGTTCCCGATATATTCCCGCTCAACCGCACGTCACTGATAATAACGGCTATGCGCGAACTCAGTCAAATTAAATGCACCAACTTTTATGAGAAATGATATTTTCTGAGAAACTATTAAAAAAAAATCCTCCCATATGGTTCCAAGTTTTTGGCGTATACTATATATATATATATATATATATATATATATATATATATATATATATATATATATATATATATATATATATATATATATATATTTATATATATATATATATATATATATATATATATATATATATATATATATATATATATATATACATGTTGAATGTATGTTAAATTATATTACCGATGTCAATTGATAATAAACTCATACTTTTGACTCACTCTGTGATTAGAATGATACAGGAATGGGCTTAGGACTTAATCTGGATTATATAAAAGTTTGATTCACACAGGTTGAATATAAAATTGCACACATAATCATTTCTTACTAATCGCAGAAATATATACTTCTGACACACCCTGTGCACGAAAATAGGCTATGATCCCACCCTGGGTCTATGATCATTATATTGCATTCAAGTTGGTAGGACAGTTTCCGTGAAAATAGCGGATATAAATGATTCTTCTTAATAGTTAGGTTAGGTATAGCACGTGGGATAGACATCGCATTGTCTGGCACATTAGATTGGCAATTTGCCCTGAATAAAAAATTCCGAACCAATATTTTTTTGAAAAGTTTTGTGGGGGTGATTGCGTGAAAAAAATCCAATTTATTCTGGAAAAATCTCGGTGAAAATATTCTTATACTCTGTGTATAGAGCTTGGAAAAGAATAATGAACTGAAAGAATATATTCATTTAGAAAGTTCACATTTAAACTATGGAAAAATCCAGTATTAATATATAAATTCATATTACGTGAGAGTTATTCTATTTTATGGACCCAAAAATTATAAAAATAACACCATATATCGGTGCTGGGGACGAAAATATTATTATATACTAGACGTGGGAAGCAATGAATTTTGGAACAGGGGTTCCTAAAATAACCGAATCGAGAAAATCGTACATAAATATGAACTCCAGTAAACTACCAGTTCATAAGCAAAATAGATTACGTATTTATAATCGACCCCCAAAAAGCGACACAGCTGCATTCAGTAGGAGAGACAATGTAATTATATTTAAAAATAAAACAAAGCCAACTTGATATGTGAGATTATAATCGGTTATATAATTTTCCTTCATGGGGGAACACGAAGATATGAAAACCGTTTTTTTACCAATCAGAGTCATTCCATTCGGATATTCTTTTCAAAGTAACTTATTATTCGTATCGGCATCATCAATTGAGTTTATTTGATTAGACATGATTTAGTCAGATAGATGAGAATAATTTAGTCAGATAGATGAGACGTTGAAAATGTACCAGTCATAAGGACTCACACTGATGAGTTTGTTCACCTTTTTATAAGAAGAAAATCAACTTCAACATCGTAGCTACAAATAAAACGAGTCGATCTACATACATTGATATGTAGTTAGAAGAATTCATCCGAATTTCATCATTTGCACCACCAGAAGTAAATGAAAAATTAAATACTTTGCGGGATTTTTGAGGATGAAACTAAAAATCACTTGAATAAGAATATTTACCAGATAAAATACCGGAAATGATTTCAGTGAAATGATCTACGTACCAAGTATACATATTTTTTCTCTTTGATTATATTGTGTTCCAGGTTCCATGTAATGAACATTTTTCCACATTCATACTCTACATTCCTCAGAGTTTAATTCAACTAATCTGATAAAAATTTCTTCATTTCATTAGATTTTTATGGTTTGCTTGTTCTAGAAGGATGTATGATATACTTCATACTATTCAATGTTTATAACTGAAAATTTTGCTATTATGTTTTCAAGTCCAGTAAAATATTAAAGTTTATAGTTTAAAGAAGAAAAACAATCACAATGATAATTGTTTCAACCAAGGAAATTGACTTTGGTGTTTTAGATTTGTGTACCTTGATAAATACAAAATTATAGATTATATTGATGAACCACAAAAAGAAGTTATTAAAACATATTGCTACAATTTATTGAGAATACATTGTTATTGCCTTAAAATCAAAGAACATTTTAACTGATATGATATTAATTTCTGCTATGGTTCTATTGCTATCTTATACTCATATTTTCTGGTGAATTTATATGAAATGGTTTTAAAAGAAATTATTGATAGTAGATCTGTGTAATTTTTTTGAGAATTGATCCAAATGATATCTTTTAAATTTACAACTATATTATTATTAAATTTTTTCTTATAACTTGAGATATGACCAAGTACATATGTTAAAACGAACTTCAATCACATACCGAGTGAATTACTCGAATAGGCCGTTCTTCGAGAAATTCTACTTGTCAGATTTAGTTCACAACATTAGGTATAGAACTTCTAAGGACTTTTTAAGAACGCTGCTGTACTGTCAAATGGTGTGAAAAGGATTAAGTGGGGATTAGAGTGACCAAAATAATTCAAGTATAGTTATAGATCATTGAGCGGAATTTGTATAATCCTTATATTGGGTTTCTTGTAAAAGTAGATGTGAGGTTCGACAAACAATTGGCTAGGCAGGAGTGTGGTTTTTAAATGAATAACATCCTGTACAAGTCATAACAATGGTATTAGAGATGTGGTTTGTGAATTCATAACACCCTGTATATAGCCATGGTTCAACAATATTTTGTACTTCTTTTCAGAACATATAAAAAGTTAAATGAATTTTCAGTATATGATGGTGTATAATTGATGGATAAATGTTTTCCAGCACGAACAATATTCAGACAGCCCAGCGGAGTTAGTAGGAAGGGTTCAGTGGAGCTCATAAATTTCAATAAACTAGAGGGCAGCTTGAAGTTTAATTGAATTTTTCCCCAGAAAAACAAAAAACCTTTTTTATAATGCTACAGTACCTCACACCCCCACACGAAAATGATTAAAATTCCCTTCACACGAATAGACAGAGAGCTATGAAAATTCATCAGTTCATTTATTCGTGAACAGAATCTCGAATGGGTTTCTTTATGTGGAATCCTGTCCAGTTGAATGGAATGACTCAATTTTGAGAATCTGATAGGTTTGAACTTCCGTGGGGATCATGAAATGTATATCTTTGGAGTGCATTGTTGGGGTCACACATCCTTGTTTGGGAGAGAATTCACTAGAAAAAGGTCATCCAATATGCTTCCGTGTATTCTTTCACATTTGTAAGAGTAATGATTTGCCAAAGCTACGTATTTCTCATGATATATTATAAAAAAATATAATAGTTGTATGTCACTGTGACGCCACAATGTATTCTTTGTGTTATACGGAATTATTCTGTAACTGTATCAGTACGTTACATTTCAATCTGTCTCAAGAGAGTTCGAATATATGGAAACTTGTTATTTCACTTGGAAGCATCGGCACACGTCATCACAGAAAGTCACGAGGGTCGAGCGGCTGTCATTGATGAATGAGATCGACTAACTGAAAGACCAGTAACAAAGGCGACTCTGAGATTTTGAAG
Organism: Gonioctena quinquepunctata; assembly: GCA_018342105.1. Taxonomy (NCBI): domain Eukaryota; kingdom Metazoa; phylum Arthropoda; class Insecta; order Coleoptera; family Chrysomelidae; genus Gonioctena; species Gonioctena quinquepunctata. Next base: position 112,341 of record JAFIRS010001852.1, on the reverse strand, counting down.
AATTGAACAAATTAATAATAAAGAATATAAAGGATTCCGAAATACGGAAATTGAATAATGGATAACGCTGAGTAATTTACCGAAATAAAAATCAATGAATTGATAAGAAACGATGCTGCGATTCAAATTCAGGGCAGTACACAAGTTGTTTCTCCTAACCTGACCCACGTGTATTATTTATGCGATATAATTATCAAATAATGACAAGAGATATGCAGTCTAGGAATAGAAGTCATCAATTTACCTTAGAAGTTTGTTAAAATCATTCGTCTGGTAGTGAAAATGATTCAAGTCATTCAACCCCAAATTGAACGACGAATAATCATTAAAACCTTAACTTCACCTTCAATATATTAAACATCGAAACTGGTACACTGAAAGAGTAGCCAATGCAGCTTTCTCTTTGATGCATTATTATTAGTCCAGTCATTATAGTAAGTTCACCTCGGAATTCGAGATACCCCGCTGTAAGTCTGTAAATACTTGTATATTGACACCCTAAAAGTTGTCTCAAAACCTACATATGGTAGGGTGTAAGCAACTAATAAATTTCAAGGTCAAAGGTCACAAAAATCGGTTTTTTGCGCTTTTTTTGAAAATATCTCATTTCCTATGGGTTTTTTGCTGTTTGTATTTATGATCAATATTGTAGAATACAAAATTCTCTACAAATTTTGTTTCAAAAATTTTTTATGCGGTGAACCGTTTTCGAGATAGAGGGCGGAGAGCGCGCGGTCACCGCATCACTTCAGGTCAACCGGTGCCTCCAGTCGAAAACGCGCCATATATAGTTGATGAACGGCGGATTTCTTCTTCATCATGTTGTATGGAGCAGAGAAGATACTTTTTCTATTATTTTCGATAAATACATGAATTATTTACAAAGGCATTACAGTTCCAAATTAATTGTTGTATTTGACGGATAGTCTGAATATCCGTCAGTAAGAACGTAAAAGCTATGGAGCAGCAGAGAAGAACTGCTGCACTTTCAAAAACGTACGAAGTCTGTTTCGATGAAACAATGGTTGTACCAGTTACTCAAGAAAAATTCTTATCAAATCAAATAACAATAGTTAAAAATTTTATGTACAAAAATATAAAAATAAATAGGAAATTGATTTACTTGTCATTTTAATTGGGCGTACACTGTCTTACGAACAAGAAATTTTCTTTAAAAAAGTTGGGAAAGGAAATGTAAAAACGGAGATATACTCGACTAAAAGTTTTGATAATTATCCTCATTCCAAAAAACATATTTCATTTCTGCACGCATTAAGTGGCTGTGACACAACTTCTGCGCTTTTTAAAAAGGGAAAAAATCATCATTTTTAAAAGTTTGACAAAACTTGAGACAAATGTCGTTGAAGACGATAATGAGACCAGTTTGAAATTTACCAGCAGCCAGAAGACGACGATGAAGAGGAAGAAGATGCATAAAATTATAAATTGTAGTTTTTGTACCCTTTATTCCATTTTTTTACTTTCAATAAAAAAAAATTATTCAATGATATTTTTTAATAAAAAGATTAATTCATAATTTATTTGTTTTTTTTTTCATCATGTAAGAAGTTATTAATATTAATTAGGTTAAAATTAAAATTATTCAACGATATTTTTTAATAAAAAGTGTTTTTAAAATATTTATTAAAGTGGATAAGTTAGGAAAAAAATGATAAAATATAATATAATAGTTAATAAAAATTGACAAATATTTATAATCATTGATTTATTGATAGTTCATCAACTATATATGGCGAGTTTTCGACCGGAGGCACCGGTTGACCTGAAGTGATGCGGTGACCGCGCGCTCTCCGCCCTCTATCTCGAAAACGGTTCACCGTATAAAAATTTTTTTTTCACAAAATTTGTAGAAAATTTTGTATTCTACAATATTGATAATGAATACAAATAGCAAAAAACCCATAGGAAATGAGATATTTCCAAAAAATGCGCAAAAAACCGATTTTTGTGACCTTTGACCTTGAAATTTAATAGTTGCTTACACCCTACCATATGTAGGTTTTGAGACAACTTTTAGGGTGTCAATATACAACTATTTACAGACTTACACCTGGGTATCTCGAATTCCGAGATTCTTACCTAATTTAAGCTTAAATGACTGGAGTATATTGTTATATCAGCAAGTAACAACAATTTTTGTCATACATTGAAACAAGAAAAGAAGATTTGATTCGAAGCCATGTTTGTGTACACGTCGTGAAATAGAGACAGTTTAATCTAGAAGATGTTTTACTCCCAGCTTACTGAAAATTAAACTAAATGAACCCTGAGGTCATAACAGACGTCTTCCTTTTGATATCAGAGATGTTCTCCTTCACTTGCAAGACCATCAGGTACCATGGAAAAACGTCATCTCTGTGGAAGAGCTCGAATCGAAAATTCAAGACACAGCTGTATGATTTGTCATAAAAACCTTCAACAAAGGCATAAAAGCCAGAATTGTACATTTCTATTCTTCAATATCATCGTCAATATATTTGAGCGAGACTCAGCAAGTTTAATTCTATTTCCGAAGAATTATACGAGTTTGAGTGAATGTCGTAGCCAACACACAATTTTGTGGTTATGTTACCTCAATAATTTTTCACGTTACTAAATACTGGAATGGGATGGAAAAACTAAATCGCGTCTTTGAGCAAAAATTCGATTTTATCTTGGTGCGTGTACATCTATTTGAAGACACCCCTTTCTAAAAATTGATGTCGAATTGTTCTGGCTTCAGACAGGCTATCTTCATAATCATAAATCGCATTCTAGAAATGAACGGATCTCAAATATGAGTTGATAAAGCCTGAGAAAATCGCAACCCTGTTTAATGTATAATCGTGATTATTTCAGAATGGAACCATTAAGAAGCAAACGAAAGAATTCGACAATGGCTCCACCTAATATCTGTATACCCCAGAATCCCGCTCAGCATTTTAATTTGCATTCAAATAGTGGAACATTCAACCGATATGTACCCAAACACCCTTGAAGAGATGGGAAAGAAATGAATTTCATTATTCTGGGGACTTTAGTCAAAGCCTCAATAGATTTACGACTCGAATTAAATTGGATTTTTGAATTGAAGTGGCTTGTTGAACTGGATCGTTCAAAGAACGAGCCATACACATTTAATACAGACCAGTGGCGTGCAAATGTCATCTTTGAATATTACCACAGATTTACAGATTTATATAGTTGAAAAATTAAATACCAACTTTGGAAAATATTGAAACGTGCACGAACCATTTGTTTCCTTTTCCATTTTTGGGCCTAACGCATTTTGTCAATGTTTACTAGCTTGATTGATAATAATTTGAATCATTTTTTCAAGGAAATCGGCACAAATTTCACTTCTCTCTCGAAAAAAAATAGCTGAGATCCATGTCCTGTGATAACTTCTGTCATGGAATTTTTCAAATCTCGTTTGGAATGGATCGTTGGTTCACTTATGCCCGTTTATGCATTTTTTTATGAGTACTGATGATTATGTGGTCATTTTATGAGAATTATTGGTTGTTTCATTGAATGATGGAACTGTTATTGAAACAAACTTTGTCGATGTAGTTATCAAAGTTACCCGTTTAAATTACTGTTTGTTTACTATTGTCCCATAGAATTTGTAGAACTTGAAGATATTTATCTGAGAAACTTCAAATATTAATCCACTTGATATATGATTATGGGGGTTCGAAGTTGATGATTATTGCTTTTTCAACATACAGTGCTTCTCAAAAGTCTCCTCCGCCCCTCTTATTTTTGGAACGATTATACATAAACAAGTGAAATTTGGAAACTGAATATTGAAGGTTGTGAACTTCCCTACTAGTGATGATAGATGACGATATCATCAAAGATGACGTCACAAGGCCAATGTGTCCAATAACTTTAAATGGAACCCTACGGCAAGCGACACCTCTTTTAAAAGGTATCGAAAAAACCTATTCAATGATACTGATTTTGTTTGTGTTTATGGCAGTTCCAATGGCTCATTGGTAAACATTAAAATTTAAATTCCATTCAGTATGATATTAATTACAGATTTAAGAATCAGTATCTACTTGAAGAAATTGGTCGAAGTGACCTCCATTCACTTTCTGACAGTGAAATATCCTATTTTTAAACTCTTCTCGTACTTTTGCAAATGTGTCTGCGGAAACAGCCTCACATTCTGCAACAATACGTTGTTTTCAAACGGAAATATTGTCAGGTTCAGTGGCGTAAACCTTCGATCTGAGGTACCTTCACAGAAAAAAATCCAAAAGTGTGAGGTCCGGTGATCGAGCTGGTCATTCCGTTGAACCTCGTCGTCCAATCCATCTACCACGATACTTCTCATCCAAATACCGTCTTACCGCACCGCAATAGTGTGGAGTAGCACCATCCTGTTGTAATGTTATTTCCAAATTGACGAATTCATCTGAATCATCTTCTGAAATTTCAAGGATTAACGGTTCTATTGCGTTTTGCAACAGCTCCAGATAAACCTCACCAGTTGAATTAGTATTTGAAGAAAGAGGCTCAACGATGTGGTTTCCCAGGATACCTGCCCAAACATTCACCTTCTGGGAAAATTGGGTATGTGTTTCACGAAACAGGTGAGGATTTGCGTCACTCCAATACCTCACACTCAGTGTATTTACATTTCCATTTAGATAGAAAGTACTTTCGTCACTAAAACATATTGTTTTGACATAGTCTGGCTGTTGGTTAATTTTAGTTTCCATATTTTCACAAAATTCTAGTCTTCGGTCTTGGTCGTCTGAGAGTTGATGAACCATTTTTAATTTGTATGGATGGAATTTGTTTTTTTTTCAACACCCTGTGTACTGTACTTCGACTGACTTCACAGGTAGATGCGACGTGAGTTGTTGAAGAAGTAGGATTAACTATTACTTCTGCCAGTATATCAATTTTTTTCTCATCAGAAATTTGTGGTCTACCAGATCGTTTAGCATCATCAATACTACCCGTTGTTTCAAGCTTACGAAGAAGCCTCTCATTGAAAATGCGTTCTGCGGCATGAATATTTTGTCCAGTTTCACCAAGAATTAGGATCGCTGCTACTTTATCACCTAGGGGCACGTACCATTTCGCTCCTTGAAGCACTTAAACGTTCGGCTCACAACACTTTAACAAATTATTGAAATGTACAAAAATATTAAAGGTACCAAAAGCTGCTTAAACAGTTGAACGTTTGATCAACAATACACAAATTATTAAATGTACAAAAACTTGGACAATTACAAAAACGTCGAATTAGGGAGACTAACAAAAACGTCAGATTATTTGACAACTATCCAGAGGCGGAGCTTGAATTTGGAATTTTAGTATCAACTGATTTAATTCATTACAGCTTTGCGTTTTTTGAAAGCGAGTTGCCAAAACTGCCATAGACACAAATGAAATTAGTATCATTGAATAGGTTTTTTCGATACCTATCAAAAGAGGTGTCGCTTGCTGTAGGGTTCCATTTAAAATTATTGGTCACAATGGTCTTGTGACGTCATCTTTGACGATTTCGACATCTATCATCACTAGTAGGGGAGTTTACAACCTTAAATATTCAGTTTCCAAATTTCACTTGTTCATGTATAATCGTTCCAAAAATAAGAGGGGGGGAGGGGACTTTTGAGAAGCACTGTTTATATTGTCTCTGGCATTGATGTATTTCAGAAGAAATTTGGTGTTATAACACCTTGAAAGTGGAATAGTTCAATCTGGGCTTATATGCATTTCTGCTTGGTATAATTTTCCTTTAATCTCAATTGAAAAGTCCAGCAATCAGGTACTGTTGCGACAGCGACTGGACCCCATATTTGCTCTGAAAGGCCCATTCTCGGGTTTCATCAAGACGATAAGTATTCAAGAAAAAACATGAAATATTTTGATTTTTATATACCCAAGCACCCCTGCACAGTAGATACATGAAAGCAGGAGTCCAATAATAGAGGTAAGAGATACGATCTTGAGAACTTCTTTTCGCTAGAAACCAATACCCAGGTTCATTCCTCCATAAATTTGTTTTATCTTTCTTGTTAAGAGTCGTATGATAGCTCAGATATGTCTTGTTCCAATGAATTCATCATCACTATGTCACTACATTCTCTTTAGGATTATTTCAGGAACATATACATACATACCCGTGTTACCGAAAGCACATAAAAAATTACCAGAAAATCAGAGTACTCCGAAGGTTGTCCCCATCATATAAGTATTCAAACTATTATATATTATATAAAAAAATGCAGTGTTGGAAATATTTGACAAGAATATTTGGGTTGGAAAACTCCCAATAATACAGTTTCATTCCAATTATTATGTTATGTTTTCAAAACACCACTTCCTTCAGAAAGCGTTGAATAATGCCCACAGTCAATTTGTCAGATATAGCAAGCTTGTTTTCTCTTGAGACATTTATCAATATTTTACTGCGAAACCGGGTCAAATATCATATTAGAATGAATCAAGTAATTGGGGAAATTAAAATTCGATAATCCGCAGTGGACCTTAGATCATATATGCTTTGCTAGATGCGGCATTCTGAATTGTTCGTTTGGTATTCGAGGGGTACAGATGAGAGTAGGTGAAGGAGACTTCGGCGTACCATACGTAATAGCTAGTAGCGCATGCAACTATCATTAGCTTGAGTATGCTGATTCCCCCTGGACCTCCAGAACGATAACCTAGGTGCCGTTTCTAGAATAGCATAAATGATCTGAGATACAGACCAATACTGTATCCACATTATTACACTCAATTCACCAGCCAGCGACTTTTGTACTCCCCAACTATAATATTCCAGTAAAATAACTGAACCTTGGATACCCATCAATAGAAGATTTCCACAAACGCCATGATTTATGAACTTCTCATCCCAGAATCATGACCGGAAATAAAAATTTATTTCAGTTCTCAAAAACGTGTTGAAATCGTGGGCATTACAGTATCAATGAGATCAACGCCCACTGTAGCCATGGAGACACTGCTGGGAGTGCCTCACCTTCACTTGGTGATAAAAAGCGAGACTAGACCAGGGACGTTCTAGACATGTGATCGGATGACATTGTGAAACGATTCTACTTTGACAAATCATACTGGGTATCTATACCAGACAGAACTTCATGGTAGTCTTGCATTATCATAAACATGTTCCCCACACCCCCTGGATAGTGTCATTTGTCTGAATACGTTCTACTATTCAAATTACGGTCATTGGAGATACAGGTCGAAGTCACCTGTCGCGAAAGACGCTTTTCAATTTGCAAAGTCGACAGTAATCAGGGGGTTTATTTTTTCGGTAAAAAGTGGACGTAGTCAAAATATAGAGCAATTTTTTTTAGGTACCTGAAATAAACTTGAGAGTCATGGAGTAGGAAAATTCATTACCAAAATAAAAACCTGGTCATAGAATTTTTTTAGGTTAGATTGAAAAACCCAAAATTGTGCAGATTGTAGATTTGGTCGCCCATTTTCACAAATTCTGAAGAAAAACGTCTTGCATATGTTTTCTTGTTCTCATACATTCAAGGAACACAGAGAAGCAAACGCAAGACGTTTTATACTCCTGGAATTTTTTTGGCAAACCTTCAAAAATGTTTTAAATTTACGAATTTTCAAAGCAGAAAAAATGTCTGAGTACCTGAGCACCAAGCCCTATGGAAGGCTTGGAGCTTCAGTAACTCTTGAACTGGAAAAGGGCTTATCTGAGGCGATTAAATGAAATTGAGAAACGTAATAGATTCGTTTTCTACTACATTATTTTAATTTTTTTTTTTTTTTCGTACAAAATTTTTTTTTTTTTTTTGAAATTTCCTTTCTCTATAATGAAACTAGTTGAAATGAGTTGTATTTTCTATAAGAGAACTTTGAAAATAATATTGTTGTTTCACGTTATTAATATAAAAATAACATCAATTTAATTCTCAAAGTTCTATTAGAGAAAAAAATCACATCACATTTCAACAAACTTCATTATAGAAAAAATACATTTTCAAATAGATTTTTAAAATTTATAGTATGAAAAAAAAAGTTGAAGAAAACGAATTAATTACTTTTTCTGATTTCATGCAATAGCCTCCCCCTCGAAGGAATTGTGGAGGGTGGTGGAGGTGGCGCCACCTTGGTAGATAAGCTTTCCAGATACCAAGACATGGAATTCACTTGAATGAAATCACCAGGTAAGCTGATGTAGTCCAAATAAGCCCTTAGGGGGGAAAGCTTGGTACTCAAGTACTTAGACATCTAATTAGGTCAAATGTAACTCTCGGAAAGCATGCTGTGTGTAAATAAAAATTTACTCTGACAATTCGTGAATTTTCCAAATTTCTCAAGGTTTGCCACAAAATAAGAAAAAAATATGGGGACAGTTTTCTTCAGAATTTGGGAAAACAAATCTACAATCTGCACAATTTTGAATATATAAGTCTTACCTGAAGAATTTCTATGAGCAGGTTATCGTCTTGGGAATAGATTTTTCTACTCCATGACTCTCAAAGATCAAAATGGAAAAGGTTTACTCCAACACAGTGGATATTTTTTTTTACATTTTAGCTCTATATTTTCACTTCGTTAACTTTACGCCGAAAAAATTGAACTATCAATTTTGTGAATTGCAAGACCTCCTTCACGACGAGTGATTTTGACCTGTATCTCTAATGGTCATAATTTGAAATGTAAAACGTGTTCAGACAAATGACACGCACCAGGGGATTTGAGGGGGGGGGGAGGAGGAGGATGCTCAGGAACTTTGTTTATCATAATGCAAGGCTTCCTGCAATACAGGTCATTTTTTGTTATTACAGCTCTCTTATTATCAACATCTGGTATATAGACGGGTCTGAGATGGAGAATGGTCCGAGAGCAGGAGTGTTTATCAAAAACCCAAGGACTGAGTTCAGTTTCTCACTGGGTAATCATACCTTTGTGTTCCAGGCAGAGGTCCACGCAACTTTCCAATGTGCGAAAAAAAATAATAGGAGAGAAATAGTAGAGGAGCAGATCTATATTGTTTCAGACAGCCAGGCGGCATTGGAGGCTCTGAGTAGCCAGGAAGTCCCAACTGGTATGGACCTGCAGAGAGCAACTGACAGTACTGGCAGAACGAAACCACGTCAAGCTGATTTGGATGCCAGGACATCGGAGATTTTCAAACAACGAGAAAGTCAACAAACAAACTGGAAGAAGAGTGGAAAACGAAACGGATCTAGGATAGGTCTTCGGGTTTCTGAAGCGCAGAGTACGGGCGTCTATGAGAGGCTGGATTCCGAAAAATCACAACTAATACTGGAATGATATCCCAGGAAACAGATGAGGAAAATAATACATTGGAGGCTTGTGTCTGAGAAAATTGCCAACCCGTTGACTTTGTACAGGAAACAATTGAAAACTTTTACGTGGCTCATAAATAGACATGCGCCAGTGAAAGAGCACCTTGATGAGATGGAACTGTTTAATGACGACCTAACATAAAGATTATGTGGTAATGAACACACATACTGTGCAACTACGGTGCTTTGGATCGCAGAAGACCAATTGGTAATACTTAATTATTCAGCTCACACCCAGTGGAGAACTTGTACAAAGTCGAAAGTGTACTATGAGAGAAAACAACAGGAGAGATACAAGGGCGGAAAGGACCAAGTGTCATCGGTGGTCACGACTAGACGAGCTGAAGGATGGATTATTTTGATTCCTTGAGTTGATATATCAATCACAACTAGTGGTCTGAATAAAGTCGTGAAAATCGAGGTAATTTCCATAGTCTTCTCCAAAATTTCTTGAAGTTGATGATATGATCTGAAGTGGAAGTAATCTGATACTTCACACATAAAATATTTGAAATTGTGGCTTTCATGGCATATTGAAAAATATCAGAAACATGACTGATGACAAATTTGGCGATATGGAGGTGTTACTAATATAAACTCCTGATGAGCAGGAAAGTGGGTTGAACTTCCATAGCAGGGATGAATAATATTTGACTTTCTATCATATTAATCAATTTACTTTGGCATTTATGGATTCCAAATGAGATTTTTTGGTCTTATTCGTGGATCATACAACCTGTTTCATGAGTTTGGAGTTATGACACTTCGGAAGTCACACAGTTCATCAAAAATAGTCGGTTCGGACTTTTTGAATGCATTCCCGCTGGGTACCATCTTGATTAAGTAGTCTAGCAATGCTATGGTGGAAAGTCATCAGATTTATACCTCGAACGAAGTCCCCAGTAATGAAAATAAGTTTATGTGGTATTTGATGGTTATAATAAGGAAGAAATATCTAGTCTACTCGACAAGTTGAAAATGGTCTAAAATAGAGATACTGCTCTTGAAATTATGTGAGATAGCTCATTGGATCCGGAATAATGCCTAGAAAAATGTGCCAGAAGCGTGTATTAGCTCATAAAAAATTGCAAAAGTTATAAACAATTGAAGATGAGAAAAAAATGGCATTTCGTTTTTTGCCAATATTTCATAAACTATCAATATTTGAGAAATTTCAAAAAAATATTCTGGAAGAGGAGGAAACTCTCCCTTCATTATTTATAATTTCAATTTAACACTGAAAATGGGTCTCCGAGCGACATTTTTAGGTTGCGCGCGCGGCGTCAAAAGCAAGTACGACACATTTATTAATTTATTTAAGGTATTGAATATTTTTTTTTAGATTTGAAAACATTATGGTGTATTTGGGACACTATGAATAATTCATTCCCGTTGGAAATTTCACTTAAAGTTGATTTTCCAACAAGTTAAACGATTGTTAACTAACAAAATTTTCTCGAACTTCTGTCTTAATTGTAAATGAAAAAAAATGGTTAAATAATTGTCGTAGAAATTTTTCGCTCCGTAGAGCCTTTCTCATATACATACCTAACAATATCACTCCACAAAAATTAAAAAAATATTCATACTTTGTTTATAATAATTTTTGTACTTGAACAAAAACTAAAAAATCCAAGTTGTTAAAAAATTTCATATCGTTTCATATTATCGTTTCTTTCATTGATACAAGATATAAATTGATTTGCAAAAAAAATTTTCTCGTCATTTGTTGATATTTTTTTTATAAACAAATAGATTATTTCAATATTTTTGAAATTTTTTTTTCACAACTTCATTATATCACAATTATTTTGATTTTTGAAAACAAAATTTTTCCTCAATAACAATTTTTAAAAAATTGAATTTTTTTCTTCTGAAAATCATAATTGACAGTCCTCTATGAAGCTACAAAAAAAATATTTTTTTCATCAACAATTCCATTATTTATTAACCTACCAATTTGTTATAAACAAATTTCAAACACGGTTAGATTTTTTGTCTGAAACTTCTAAAATTCACAAAAACAACCATATATAACGAAGTATAGCAAAAAAAAAATTTTATTGTACTTTGGAAAAATTTTTTTTTTTAAAAAAAATTTAAAAATAAAAAAAAATATATATATAACAAAGTATAAAAAAAATTTTTTACAATTTTTTCCAATTCCAATTCCCAAAGTACAATAGAAAATTGGAATTTTTTTTTTCTATACTTCGTTATATATGGTTGTTTTTGTGAATTTTAGAAGTTTCAGAAAAAAAATCTAACAGAGTTTAAAATTTGTTTATAACAAATTGGTAAGTTAATAAACAATAGAATTGTTGATAAAAAAAAAATTTTTGTTACTTCATAGAGGACTGTTAATTATGATTTTGAGAAAAAAAATTATTCCATAACTAATTATTTAAACAATAGAAATATAAAAAAAACGATTATAAACAATAAAAAATTGTTATTGAGGATTTTTTTTTTTCAAAAATCATAATATTTGTAATATAATGGACTAGTGCAAAAAAATTTTTCAAAAATATTGAAATAATCAATTTGTTTATAAAAAAATTATCAACAACTGTCAAGAAAAATTTTTTTTGCAAATCAATGTATATCTTGTATTGATGGAGAAACGATAATTTGATGATTGAGAAAAAAAAATTAACAACATTACTTGGATTTTTCAGTTTTTGTTCAAGTACAAAAATTATTATAAACAAAGTATGAATATTTGTTTAATTTTTATGTCGTGATCTTGTTGAGTATGTATATAAAAAAAACTCTACGAAGCGAAACATTTTTACGACAATTATTTAAATATTTTTTTTCATTCACAATTAAGACAGAAGTTTGAGAAAATTTTGTTAGTTAACAATCGTTTAACTTGTTGAAAAATTAACTTTAAGTTAAATTCCCAACGGGAATAAATTATTAATAGTCTTTCGAATACACCATAATTTTTTTTAATAAAAAAAAAAGGATTTAATACCTTAAATAAATTAATTAATGTGTCGTACTCGCTTTTTTCGCCGCGCGCGCAACCTAGAAATGTCGCTCGGAGACCCATTTTCAGCGTTAAATTAAAATTATAAATAATTGAGATAGAGTTCTGGAAGCTCTCAATTTTCCATTGGAAATTTCCTCCTCTTTCAGAACCTTTTTTTGAAATTTTCAAATATTGATAGTTTATGAAATATTGGCAAAAAACGAAATGCCATTTTTCTCCCATCTTCAATTGTTTATACCTTTTGCAATTTTTTATGTGCTAATACACGCTTTTGGCATATTTTTCTAGGCGTTATTCCGGATCCAATGAGCTATCACACATAATTTCAAGAGCAGTATCCCTATTTTAGACCATTTTCAACTTGTCGGGTAGACTAATCTTGCTAATAGCAAAAATACGAGCAGATTTATAAATAAAACATTTTCACTTGTCAAGCGGAATACGATACGTTAAATTTCGAAACAGCTATAAATATAATATCGGGAAATGTAGTTGTAGATTCTGAGGATATCGATGTCCTAGTAGTGTCTTGTCTACGATTCAGACATGAATTAAAAAAACAGCAAATGGAAAAGTATTGCAAACAGCGTATTCTTCTAAAAGCTTGAAAACAGCACTTCCTATGTTTCACATGCTTCTACGGATGTGACACTAACTCAACTTTCAATAATAGGGGCAAAAATAATTCTGCAAAGATTTTTGAGAAAAGCGGAGATCTGCAAAAAGCAGCTCAACATTTTTCGAATGAGAATGTATTTCTTGATGATATTCGTACATCTGGAAAAGCAGGCGTTCTTGCATTATACAATGCACCGAAGAAGACGGAAGACTTGAATATATTCCGATTCAGTTCATTTTTCGAAGCTACAACTGAAAATAGTTGTGTTCGATTAGCATCATTGGTGCCTACACCTGATGCAGTCTCCAAGCATTTGAAGAGAGTGTACTTATCGGTGCAATTATGATTGGGAATGATATTTTGCCAATAGAGTGGGGATGGAAACATAAACGTGGGACGTTGAGACCAATAACAATAAATCATTCCCTGAAAACCTATTTTGAATGTATTTTTTGAACATGTACGATAGGATGGGGAACTGCCTGTGGATGCAGGAAACATTGGAATAAATTGCAGTGCAGCTTGTTTGGAGTGCAGTGGTGATAGTTGACGGAGTTGAAGACAAAGATATAGAAGAAAATTTGTATATTTGTCATAAGAATAATGTCTGATGATGTTTTCCATCAATAAATATGTTTGTATAAATAATATAACTTTTTTTGTATGAATTATACCTGGTTACAATGTTTATGCCCACCATTTTGGTTCTTTTCGTTTCAAATTTGCAATTTTTGATCTTGACTTGATATTTACCAACTTTAAAAACGTAAGTGATGATAATTTTGTATCCATATGATTGAAATTATTGCAGTTACTTTGGATAAGTCGTTAATTTATAATTATTTCTTGAATTTTCTACGGAACTATGAAATAAACGAGGATCGGCAAATTCTAATTAATGAACATTTCAGTATTGGGTTCAAGCAGTAACATGCAGAAAAACGCCATTCAAATGTATTCACTGGTGTTCTAGTTCGAGGTTTTCTACAGGAGGCCCATTCACAGGATTCTCCGAGACGAAGTGTTCGCAGAAAAACATGAAATATTTGTTTTTCATCAAATAAAATCCCAGGAATCATACAAAATAAAGAAATTGGATGAAGTGGAAAATTGAAATAATTAACAAACACGTTGTTATGTGCTCTGATCTAATTTCATCACAATGATCATGCCAAGCTTCCAAATAATCAATTCCTACAGAAAGACGTTGATAACCAGCGTAGATAACGCAATCATTTCCGACAATTAATTCTTTCCCACTTGACATATTCTGACAGATTCATCAATATTTTTCAGTAAAACCATGTCAGATTTCGTAGCAAATAAAATATTTTGGTGAATCCAAATTCAATAATCCTTTGTAGTATGCGCGTACATACAGATGCTGTAATCGACATTATTCCACCGAATTCACCACTTTAAAAAATAAAAACACTCACAGTGGCTTTTGTATTCCCCTACAATGATAATCCAGTAGAATAACTGAAACATAATGCCCATCAATAAACGATTTCCGCCGTCCACAAAAGCCGTGATTCCGAAACTTTTCATTCCAGAATTATCGCCGATTATAAAAACATATTTCAGTTATCGAAAACGCATTGAAATTGTTTTGAATTGCTATACGAGCTATGAAATGCTGAACAAACGGATGTTACTACCACATTGAGATGACACGAATGTTTGGAAATAATAATGTGACTCTCCAGTGATTTATGTCAGATAATAAAATTATAATTTCTAAAATCATGGTGATGATAAGTTTATGTGGAAAAACTGACTGATCACGCATTAAAAAATAAGGGTATAGTTTCATGAATTACTCATCAGTTAATCCTTTCCTCTTGCTCGAACATTCCTTATTGCATCTTCCTTTCCGTTCATTTTCAATTTGACACAATAGCCTGAAGATTTTGTTAATAACTAGGTTTCAATTGAATTCAATGCAATTTCTCCATTTTTTCTTCTAGACAACACATGACTGTATAGAAATAGCCAGAAAAGATAAATTAGTCATTTGGATAATGGAAGTAGCAATCAGAGTTACAGTGAAAGATATAAATGAAATCATACACGACGATAAAGTAGGACACAAAACATACGGTATCCTTACAGTAGGAAAATTTTCACACTATGAAAATACTCAACAACTCCAAACGGCTCTTGAATGAAGATTTCAAATTAAAAAAGATATTCATACATGTTTCCATAATATATAGGGGAAGACCAGCCTGTCTGTGGCATCGTAGCTCCAAACGGATTAACTGATTCTGATTTAGTTTTCCTTGTTTGAAAGTTGACATGATCAGGTGTGTTCTCAGCTATGATTCAAGAAAATATGTTCAGCCGATTGGAGATCATCAGCTCTTTTCTAGATGATGAAGGAATGTGAGCAATTGAATGAATGTGTTTTTTCGTGGAGGAACAACGTTTTTCGACATGTTTTTGGGTAACCTTCCACGTCAAGCAAAAACTATATAGAAAAGTATCTTTTGAGTTTAAAAAAAAAAAATTTTTGATAGGCAAATTTAGAAAACGGCAAGTTATTGACTAATTGAATCATTTTTCTATAGGAAATATAATTTGGTGAACGCAATAACTTATCGGGGTGAAATAATTAGTTTGCCCTTGCTACACTTGTATAGATTTTACTGATTATATTTTCATTTTCAGACTGTGGAAGGTTATCCAAAAATATGTCAAGGAATGTGAGCAATTTCCACTAGTCCAATCGATTCTATTCAATGATATTACAAGAACATGGTAACCTTGACTTGGTGCTGCAGCATCACCTGGAATCTGCAGAATTCCCAACTTCTCACCAAATTACAGCAGAGGTTTGGGCTCATTGGAATGGTCTCACTGAATAAGTTATAGATGTATCAGGGTCTGATCATAGAGCAGGAAAGAGAAATGAGGATAAATTAGTTAGGGATTCTAAGCTACTTCACTCGGTCAATCGATATGAAATTTTGGTATACGATGTAGTACCGTTCGTGGCGAATCACTGTATGAATGTATGGAGTGAATGGGATTGAGTTACTGAATTAATACGATATATGGTACGGTGCTGAATATAATAAGGCACGGTGGAGTACGGTACAGACTTCGAACGTGGGAGGTGACTATATGGGATAAGGTGAATGAATGATCGTATCGTAGCGTACCTACTAGTTGAATACCTACAGTGTGTCTCACTTCTCATGGAAACACCCTTGTATCTTCCGTAATCATTGCAGTAGAATTCTGTTATTCCCACGATCGGTAGATATACTGGAAATGAGTCTCAATTGTCCCATAAGGTTGAACTGAGTGCTATACACTGCGCGCCAGGAGCGATGGATATACCGATTTTTGCGAAAAAGTATATCAGGGAGCAAGATACACTCAAAATTCTAACGGATTCGTGATCAGGACATCAACTTCTGTACCAATCCATATTTTCGCCGAAAAAAATTCAGTTCTGAAAATTACGAATTTGTCTCACTTCTCATGGAAACGCCCCTGTATCTTCCGTAATTATTGTAGTAGAATTTTGTGATTTTCACGATCGTTAGATATACCAAGAATGAGTCTAGATCTCTTCTTTGGTTGATCTGAGTGACATACACTGCGCGCCAGGAATGATGGATATATTGATTTTTGCGAAAAATAATATATGCTCAAAATTCTTATGGATTCGTTATCCAGATATCAACTCCACTACCACTCCAAATTTTCGCCGGAAAATTTTGAGTTCTGGAAAATCCGTATTTGTCTCACTCCCCCGTAACTTCTGTAATTATTGGAGTAGAATTCTGTTATTTTCGCGATCGTTGAATATACCAAAGATGAGTCTGAATCTCCTTCGTGACTAGTCTGAGTGACATACACTGCGCGCCAGGGGCGATGGATAGAACGATTTTTGTAGAGATTATAACTGTAGAACGTGATATCAAGTGATAATCATCACTGATAATGCAGTATTATTGAGAAATTTTTCTACATTGAGTTTATCTAACCGTTGCTTCTTCAATTAATATTGATCAACAGAAAAAGAAAAACTTTATTTTTGAGACATGCTTCAATAACATGTTTTTTCATTTTGAACACTTCTCGATTTTGAGATGTTTTCGGAAATAAAGTTCAATACTTCCTTCAGACAATCCATATTTTTGTACTCCCCTCTGGAAGCTCAGCAAATATAACTCCAGATATTATGAAGACTCATCCCTGAATATATACGTGTCGTGGAAATTTCCATGAGAAGTGGAAAAATTCGAATTTTTCTGAACTGAAATGTTTTTCAGCAAATATGCCTATCGGTTATTAATTTGATGTCCCAATCATGATCGGTAAAATTCCGCTTATTTCGCCTCCTGATATTATTTTTCGCAGAAATCAGCATTTCAATCGCCCCTGGTGCGCATTATATATCACACAGGCCAATCCCAGAAAATATTTGATCATCTCCGGTACACCTAATGATCGTGGAAATTGCAGAATTCTACTTCAATAATTAAGGGAAATACGGGGGTGTTTCCATAAAAAGTGGGACAAATTCGGATTTTTGAGAACTGAAAGTTTTCCAGAGAAAATATGGAATGGTACTAAAATTGATGTACTGATGCATAAAAATTTCGAGCATATTTTTAGCAAAAATCGATATATCCATCGCCCCTGTATGTCATTCAGATTAACCCCAGAAGAGATTAAGGCTAATATTTGATATATCAAACGATCGTCGAAATTACAGAATTCTACTACAATAATAATGGAAGATACGGGGGCGGTTCCATGGAAAAAGAGAGTTTTCAGAACTGAAAATTTTTCAGCGAAAATTTGGATTGGTACTGAAGTTGATATTCTGATCACGATTCCGTATATCGGTATATCCATCGCTCCTGGCGTGCAGTGTATGTCACTCAGGTCAACCCCATGTATACCTACAGATCGGGAAAATAACATAGTACTTCTCCAATAATTACGGATGATACGGGGGTTTCCATGAGAAGTGAGACACACTATATGAAATTCAAAAAGCATGAAATTAAACTCAAATTAAGAATTGAAAAAAAACCGACAAAAAAAAATAAAAAATAATATGTACTGGCCCTTGGAGTTTAATATAAATAGTAATATTTTGATCCGGGCGTCACTTCGTCACGTCGGGGGACCGCTAAATAAATAAAATAATAGACTACAACAAAAAATTATCAAGTATGGAACTCAAATACAAGTATCACTACCTACTTATATCAAACTTAAAGGGCCAATACACATTATTTCTAGAGATTTTTCGTGTCGGGGTTTTTAAAATTTCTAATTGAATTTTTTTGGTATTTCATTTCTGTCATACTTCTCAGTACCTTCTTCTGGACAATGGAAACATAATTTTCCGAAGAAAATGTGCCCCAAATACAAATTCCATACCAAATTCTACTTTCAGCCTGATCATGATACAATATTATCAACATATCCATTAGGATGCTTCATTTTTTATCAATATTTTTTTTCTTCAAATCTTGTAATTTATAGAAAAACAAAATTTTTAAGCATATTGCGAACCCTCAATTCAAATTCCAACCCACTGCTAGAGAATTTTGAATTTTGTCCATTAAAATATTATTTTTTATACGTTTTTCCTTCCGCTCACGCAGAAAAAAATTTTTTTTGGGAATTTTGACTCATGGATTCTTGTTATAGGTATAATTTCCTACAAAAAAGCCCATTGCGTCGAGTTTCTAACTCCAACAGGTTCGACGAAAAATGTCATTTAAGCTGAATTTTCATAAAAATAGCAGTAAATCGCGTTTATTTGCTCAACTATTTTTGACGTTGATATTGAGAAATAAATTAGGTGTGCAAAGATTACATGAATACAAATGGTAAAAAAACTACTGGAAAACTAACGAAACCGTACATATTGTGCATAACTTTGAAGTCTGACATAAATAATCTATCTGTAAAAATCGTATAATTTTTTTTTAATATTCTGAACTCCAAAAAGTAGTAATCGTTGTGAAATTACTAATTTAAAACATCTTCGCTGCCATAAAATTTCAAAAAATACAATGACAAACAAATTTTTCATTAAATTTTTCAACTTGGATTTCATAAATTAGTTTTTATTGAAAAAATAGATTTTTCCGTTAATTTTGAGTTTTGAGTGGCTTTAAGAGCTGAACTATGAGAGCTACAAACAAATATCTCGGAGCAAAATTGTAGGGCATAAACACGATTTACTGCTATTTTTATGAAAATTCAGCTCAAATGACATTTTTCGTCGAACCCGTTGGAGTTACAAACTCGACGCTGAACTTTTATGTAGGAAATTATACCTATAACAAAAATCCATGAGTCAAAATTCCCAAAAAAAAAATTTTCTGAGTGAGTGGAAGGAAAAACTACGGAGGCGTAGAGGTGCCACACTTCTTTTTATTTTACAATTCCGACTTACAAGTCGGAATTATAAAGAAAAAAAAAGTGTGGCACTTCTACTCCTTCGTGAAAAACTTATAAAAAAACATGTTTTAATGTTATTTTAATGGATAAAATTGAGAATTCTCTAGCAGTGGGTTGAAATTCGAATTAAGGGTTCGCAATATGCTAAAAAATTTTGTTTTTCTATAAATTACAGGATTTTCAGGCGGGACTTGACGAAAAAAAAATGTTTCCCAAAAATGAAGCACCCTAGTATCCATATTCAATATGTTTTTCAGATTCTTGAACTGACCGGCTATAGAGTTCAGTTGTATTCACAAAAAGGTTTCCATGTTGAACATTGATCTGAATATATACCCAAGAATTTGACATTTGTCTTGCTATCATGAAAGACAAACAGTTCACTCTTTCTATCCAGTATGGAACCTAATGAATTGTATTTTTTCTATATCCATCGAGAGATAATTCGAAGCAAACCATTCTGCCATTTTTGTTAGCGTTGCGTTACTTTTTTCCGTCATGGTCCTTACATGAGATCAACGAAGACGTATCATCAGCATACGCTACTGAGCAAATCAATGTCATTCATATAAATGAAAAACAGAACGGTGCCCAGGATTGAACTCTAAGGTACCCCAATGTTGATATATGTTTGTTCTAATGAGATAAAACGTATATTGCTTTCGGTTTTTGATGAAAGTTTGGAAGTCATTCCGTATTCCGCTTCTTGATAGCTTCTACTCTAGGATGTCATGGTTGACGAATCGAATGCCCTGCTAAGGCCACAGAAAACGCCAAAAAGAGACATTCATCGCTGTCAATGTACTCAACAATTCTATTGTAATTAGAGAAGGGCTATTGTAGATTTGTTCATGAAACCGTGTTGGTTATCTGAGAAAATATCATCTTGTCTTAGAAAGTTCACGAGTTCAAGATTTAATGAGTTTCTCATCATTCTCTTATGAGAAATCCAGGTTTAGTATATGTGTTCTGAGATTCAGTCGACAGGTAGGGTTAGGTCAAGTTTTATTGCATTTCACATAATTCTCTCATGAGAGATCTAGGTTCAGCTTGTAGTTGTTCCCGATCACCTTCTTTTTATTTCAGTGTTGGAGAAGTTCACATATGTGTTCTGAGATTCAGATGACAGGTTAGCGACAGCGACAAGGTCTTTTTCTGAGTTGAGGAAAAACATGAAACATTCACTTCTTCACATCATCATGAACTGATGCATAGGAGATACACGAAAGCAGAGGTTCCAGTGACCAGGTTTGGTTAGAGACAAGGTCCCAAAATCCCCCTTGCGCTGGAACGCAATACTCATGTCTATGTAACAATTTTTCTTTATTTTTCTGCTTGCACCCCACCGAATTGCATGGCAGCTCTGAAATTAATAATTCTATGATTCGAATATATTCACCAATATCTCATAGAAAATTTCTCGAAAATTAATAATGGAGTTATATACAAAAAATAGAGTATTCGGTGGGATATTGCTAAAAAACAACATAAGAGTTTGAATTGAAGATAAACTGAGAAATTGACCAAGTTTGTTAATATTAGAAAGCATGCAGAATCAATATAAAGAACACTGAATTTTATATGAAGGATCAAGTGGAGAACTGAAATGGAATAACAACAAACATATTGTTATAGCTGGGGACAGAGACCCCAAAAACTGCTCAGCCATATAACCTGGGTTTATACAGAGTGTTATGAATTCATTCTCCACACCTGTAAACCCATTGTTATAGCTGGAGACAGTGGAAGAAGTATATACCCCACATCTGACTAACCATTGTTATAAACTGTACAGGGTGTTATTTATTCAAAAACCACACACCTGGCTAGCCAATTGTTTATCGAACCTCACAGTTACTTTTACCAAAGAAACACTTCAGAAAACCCAATAGAAAGATTTTACAACTACCGCCAAATGATGTATATGTACTAAACTTGTACAATTTGGATTCACTCTACTCAATACTAAATCTTTTTCACACAATTGACAGTACAAAAGCGTATCTTATGAAAATTCGTAAGAGGTTTAATACTGAGAATTGTGCAACTGAAGAAATTGACAAGGGAATATAGTCAGAAAACGGCCCATCCCAGGAATTCATTCAGTATATGATTGAGGTTCGTTTCAACCTATGTACTCGGTCATATCTCAAGCTATAAAAAAAATGAAATAATAATATAGTTGTGAATTTGAAAGTATTATCAACATCAAAACCATTATATGAGTCCACAATTCAATGATATCTTATAAAACCATTTCATATAAACTCACCGGAAAATATGAGTATGAAAATAGCTATAAAACCATAGCAGAAATAAGTATCGTATCAGTTACAATGTTCTATAATTTTAAGGCATGAACAATATATTTTCAATCAATTGTAGCAAAATAAAACGTAGCAATATATTTTAATACTCCGTTTTATGCATTATCAATATTTTCTAAAATTTTGTATTTTTCAATGTACACAAATCTTAAACACCAATGTCAATTATCTGGGTTGAAACAATTTTCATTGTAATTGTTTTTCTTCTTTAAACAACAACTATAATATTTTGCTGAACTTTAAAACATAATAGCAAAAGTTTTCAGTTATAATCCTTGAATAGTATTAATTATTGTTTACATCTTTCTAGAACAAGCAACTATCAAAATCTAATGGAATGAAGAAATATTCATCAGAGTAGTTTAATTCAACTCAAAGAAATGTAGATTATGAATGTGGAACAAGGTTCATTATATAAAGCCTGGTACACAATACAATCAAAGAAAAAAGAAAGGAGTATCACCCTGTATACATACACTTGGTACGAAGATCACTTCACTAAAATCATTTTCGGTATTTTATCTTGTGAATCTTTTTATTCAACTGATTTTCAGTTGAATCTTTAGAAATCCCGTCAAGTATTTTAATGTTTCAATTACTTCTGGAGCAATGATGAATTTCGGATGAATTCTTCTAACTACATATCAGTGTATGCAGTTCGACTCGTTCTCTTTGTGGCTACGATGTTGAAGTTGATTGGCTTCTTATAAACTGGCAAATAAACTCATCAGTGTGAGTTCTGATAACTGGTACATTTTAAACTTGTTTGTATCTGAATATGACTTGAAATTCAATTAAAAAGTTTTTATCTATCTGACTATAACATGATCTGATCAAAATAACTCAACTCAGGATGCCGCTGCGCATCATAAGTCACACACTGCATTGAAATGAATACCCGAATGGAATGACTCTCATTGTCACAAAGCGGTTTATATATTCTCGTATTACCCCATGCCGAAAAAATCTATAATCCAGTATGAAATCCCAAGTTGGCTTTGTTTCATTTTTGAATATAATCACACTATCTCTCCTGCGGTGATGCAGCTGTGTCGCTTCTTTGTTATGGGTCGATTATAAATAGGTAATGTATTTTCTAACAAACTCATAGTTTTCTGGAGTTCATAATTAGGTATGATTTTCTCTGTACATTAATTTTAAGGAACCCTTGTTTTGAAATTTATGATTTCCCACGTGCAGTATATAATTATATTTTCGTCTCCAGCACAGATATATGGTGTTATTTTCATAATTTTTCGGTGCATTGAGTCCAATACTCGTTTGAATAGAATAACTTCCACGTAATATGACTTCATATATTAATACTGGATTTTTCCATAGTTTAAATGTGATCTTTCTAAATGAATATATTCTTTCAAGACATTTTCCTTTTCCGAGCTCTATATGCAGATCATAACAATATTATCATGTGCTCTAATACAATTTTATTCCAATTATTATGTCATGCTTTCAAAGCACCACTTTCTTCAAAAAGTCGTTGCACTGGTAAAACAAGCGTTGGGTAACGCAATAATTGGCGTCAGTCAGTTTGTTCCCTCTTGACACATTCGTCAATATTTTCACAGTGAAACCGTGTCGAATATCGAACCAGAATACATCAAATATCTGGGTCAATCCGAATTCAATAATCCTCTGTAGTGGGTGCATACAGACCGATACTGTAATCGACAATATTCCACTCAATTCACCTCTAAAATATTATAACGCTCACTGCTGCTTTTGTACTTCTCATCGCTAATAATCCAGTAGAATAACCAAACAATAATTCCCATCAATGAACGATTTTCACTGTCCACAAAAGCCGTGATTTCGAAACTTTCTACGCCAGAATTTTCACCGAATTCAAAAACAATTTTTTTGGTTCCGAAACTGTATTGAAATTGTTTCGAATTGCTCTTGAAGCTTCGAAATACTGAACGAAAGGATGTTACCATCACAGTGTGACCACATGAATTACTTACCAAAATGCTGACTGATCGCGCATTGGGATTATTCCCAATTGGGCATTCCTTTTCATTCAATTGTATTACTTTATGATTTGATGGTGTACTTTGGAGTTTCTGCTAGCATTTAATTTCCATTCAGTTTCCTATCATCCTCCTATTCGAGAATCATTTTCAGTTTGTAGTTGTCTCCGATCCATCCTTTTATTACGTCAGTATTGGAGAAGTTCAAATATGCACCCCTAAAAGTTGCATTTGTGCCAGGAAAAAATTTCAAATTGCGCATTATTTCATTAACTTCACGTGATTTAGCCTCCGAAACCCTTAGTTTTTGAAAGTTTCGACAAAAGAACAGAAAACAATCTGTCGTGGAGTTTAACATGGAAGAATCTGTGCCAAAACAGTCGGAGGCAAAATTCCATGAGAATTTAAGACGAAAAACTCTACCTGAACAAAAATGTGTCATTGGCATTCACGTTGAACCATCATTGTCACCGCAATGTTTTGTCATGTCATAATATTGATGGATACACGGTTTTCCAGTACACATCGATATTAATTCCATAACACCTTCTGTACTATTCCGAAGAAAAAAAATTCAACGAAATCGGAAAAGATTTAGACCACTCCGTTTATAGGTTACAGAACTGGCCCAAGAACCCCGCACCAAATACATGCGAAAACGGCTCTCATCCAATTTTGAAAATAAGACGTATACTCCACACCTAATTCTCACGTAAATCAGAATCAAAACGAATATCTGAAAAAATTCACGGTAAAAAGGAATGATGATCAGGATTGGCTGCAAGAGTTGTTCGAATCACTTTCTCTTAATTTTTTTCAGTCAAATTTGGATGATGAAGAAAGCCCTTCGAATGATTGGATGGAATTGATATATTGTAGTTTGAAAAACTAAAAACAAACTGATAAGAAAAGTGTCATTTACCAAAAAATTTCCTCTCATGTGAAAAATGCATGAGGTGGATATCAGGTATTTTAATTTCATTATAAAAAGTAACTAAAGAGCACCCCACGCTTTTTCACATATAAGAAGATTTTTTGGTCAATTACTTCATTATTATTATTTTTTAATTTTTAGTCCATATTTCTATACCGGGTGCACTGAATTTTTTCATACAAACAATATCTCGGTTATGCTGAGTAAAAAAAAATATACTAATTTCAAACTTATATGTATATATATATATATATATATATATATATATATATATATATATATGTCAAATTTGACCTATGTCAAACTACCTTTGAGAAACCACCCCTTACTTCAGTTATTCAAATGGCACCCTATTTTCCTTTTGACTTGTGAAGTGCGATCAATTTTAACTTCAACGATGTACCACACTTGATATATTAACAGAGAGAATGAGAGAATTTCAACAACAATTCACAACATTCTATAATCGATAATTTATTGAAAACAGAAACTATAAAAGCTGCGCGAAACGTCTACCATTATTATCCAAACATGCTTCAAATCACCTTATGAGTTCCCTCGTACGAGATTTCCCAATCATTTCCTCCGTTACTGTGTTCCAGGCGTGTACAATCTTCTCTTGAAAGTCGTTCAAGTCGATTGGTCTAGTTTCATATACACAACTTTTCTCAAATAACCCTACAGAATTAATATAATAGTGTCAGATCTGGCAAACGTGCAGGCCACCAATCTATCTATCTGAAAAATGTTGATCGAAATATTCGTTTATAATGTGGTGATTATGTGGAGGAGCAGCATCTCGTTGCCACCACATGAGTGATCTGTCTTCTTGAGGAATATCATGTAGCAGTCCCTGAAGTCAATTTTGCATGAATTCTGAATATCTCCCAGTCAGCATGTGTTGATAAAAATAAGAGCCTATCAACGTCCATTGAACAACGCACAGCATACATTCACACCCCATGTGGTTTGGAAAATTGTTTCTCTCACCCAATGAGGATTCTCACGTGACCGATAATGCATGTTGTGCCAATTCACCGTCCCATTATTGTGAAATTTTGATTCGTCACTCCACATGATCCACAAATTTTGATTATCCCCAATCTACACCTGCATACTTGCAAAAAAAAATTGTCTCTTTTCAAAATAGTTGGGTCCAAGCCCCTGGTGCTTGTGTATTTCGTAGTGATGATAACTATGTGTTTTAATATTCCTGTACACAGACAAATTTGTTATTACAACTCCGTCAGCTAGTGCTCTAAATGTGCGGGTAAGTCCCAATGTAGGCCAGTACATTGATACTAAATTTCTTAGCTCGTGTTGGTGCAGCATGTTGGACGTGCTTACTTTTTCCTGGAAATATTCCTGTTCTCATGTTGTTCTGAACATAGGAATATGTGGTATGAGTAGGCAATCGCCGATTGGGAAAACGCTGCTGGTATAATTCTACGGAAGCACGATAATTTTTGTGGCACTCACCAAAAATTAACAAATGAAAAGAAAAATGTGTTTGGAGCCATTTGAAAAATTGAAGTTGGGGGGTGGTTTCTCAGGGGTAGTTTGCTACAAAAGACTGAAAGAGACTACGGGAGAAAATGTCTTCGATTGATTCATCCACATGGGACCGAAATTTTTACTAAATTTGGAGAATGTGTTATTACCAACCTGTGCATTTACCATATCTTTGTAATAATTTTTTTTTCCTGACCATACTATCGGTGGAAATACCAGGTCATAGCTATGAAGTTATTATATTGTCATCGGTTCTTAATACGTGTACAAAATTTCAAATAATTCGGTTGTCTAAAAGTGGGTGAAAGTCAATCCCAAAGATTCCTGTACATACTTACATTCAGATGAAACTAATAAAGCTTGTATAAAAATGACCTGAAAATGACCGAACATATGCATATCAAGGGCCTATTAGTAGCACACAATCTGTTCCGGCAAAAAAATTATAAATTATTTTTGTATCTCCCTGAGTTAAAAAAAACGAAAGGACGTTTCGGTTGAAACAGGTGATTTGATAACTAGTTATTTTCTTCGCCGAGTTAACAGCCTCAGAAACTTATCCTCAACTTTTGAACATATCCCGATTATTCTAATTCTGCAAAAGGCATTTACATACTGTCAATAGTCACTTGGGAAAGTAGTCGGAACAGAAAAGCTGGGCATCCACATTAAAAGTTTCCGAATAGCGTCAGCTTCATCTTATTCAAGTAATCTTCCACTGTTTCAGGAGTTCTGAACTTTCCTTATGGGAAAAACAAGTTCCCTTCATTGGAAATGGAATCGGGAAATGGAGAGGCAAATATCTATCGGGGATTCTGATGGGGAGGAAAACATAAAACTAATAATAGGGAACCCATTTCCGGTATTGGGGTCCTAGAACGATTGTATCGAAGAAAAACAACAGTTAATCTGATGATACTTATACTTTTGAACGACGATGGGAGGAAACAAATATCAATGCCAAAGTCGAAGAAGTGGAAATTGAGATTTTGATAGGAATCGATTATATAGTGCGTGCGTAAATGTTTACTTCTGTTAACTTTTGAATGGTTTATTCAAGAGTAATCGGAAGAAAACTATGTTGAATACTATCAACAATAAAAATTTCTGAAAATAGTGATTTTTGAAAAGATAGTTCTGACTGCCACATCTTCAAACAAGAATCAAATAGCATAGTGAATCAGGTTGCACATAGGGGAAAAGGTGATTTTATTTTCCCCTCAAAACACATCTGCGCTGATGCAAAACGCACTGACGGCAGAAGAGAAATGGTGTTACAAGGAGAGCCTAAGGGTGAACCCAAACATAACCACAATTATTCCCTCCACCCTCAGAACTAATCCGGAGGGTATCGAACCCCTGAATTATTTGGCAGAATACAAGTTGCTGACAAGGTTGAATACTTAGAGCTGTACTCAAGACAAGAAATTAACCTGGAATCAAAATCTGGTGCCATGAAAGTCTCACCAACTGCCACTATGGAAATAATCCTAGATCTCCTACCCCTAGATTTGATAGTCATGGGAGAGATCAGGATGAGTGTATACAGATTTGAATCTAATGGAGACATGAGTACATAATAACCAATAGATGTTTTTGGAAAATATTTCAAAGTAAAGATTTCAAATTCCATTAATTATATTATTGGATAATAAACACGATATAACTACTCAACTAGTGTGTCTTGATAATCCATTCAAGATCAATCATCACTTTTTACAGCCTCTATTGAATAAGTCAGAACCTGATCAAAATCTACTGAATAATTACGATCAGAATAATGAATCTCTTTTTGAAGAATCCTCTCAAATGAAAATCGTAACCATGGAAGTAGTTAATGAATCTTTACGAGAAGTAAAGTCATTTGCTTCAGGTACCGACTTAATCAATTGAGAATTGATATTACTTTGCTGTCCGACAATTCTTTCCATTTTGACAAATATTGTGAACATTTGTTTGCTAGAAAATGTATTTCCCGATATTTGGAAAGTATCAAGAACAATAGCGTTGCCCGAAGAGAAGTGAGGTATTAAGTTACAATGATTTTCGACCAGTAAGTATATTACCATCAATGTCGAGAGTAATAGAGAAAATCATGAACAACCAGATACGAATACATCTTGGAAAATATTTCATATTTTTTTCTGAACAATCAGAGTTTAGATGGGGCTTCACTTGTACGACAGCTTCACTTAATATTGTCGACGATATCTTGAGGGCTACAGATGCGGGGAAAGCAACAGTGCTGATACTCTTTCTCTACTCTAAGGCGTTCGATATCATAAACCACCTGGTTGTGCTCTCCACCCTTCATTTCATGAACTTCTCGGCCAATGCAATCAAACTCATGGCTACTTATTTATAAATTAGATACCAATTTGTGGAAGCAACTGTCGGGCAGCAAAAAAACACCAACAGACTCCAATGCTGATTATACATAGTTGTATCACTGATTTGATCCTGATGATTGGTTGTTGGCGCAACAAGCAACTACTGAATACTCAAATCAGCAAGTACACTGCACTTCTTGAAAATAAATGCGAGGAAATAAATGTAATGATTTTTGGAAAAAACAAACATTACATCTAATTTGTTATGGAAATTCAAATTCAAGATGAAGAATTGTCATTTGTTGAAAATGTACGAAATTTGGGATTGTATCTGGACACAGACCTTCGTTTCAAAAGGCATATCAATCATTGTATTCAAAGAGCATATCGTCCCTTGAAAATGCTCTATCCTCATAGACATTTGCTTTCAGCTACAATTTGAAAGGAGTGGAGTGATACTCTGGTTCTGAGTCACTTCAATTTTTGCGATGTGTTATACGGACCTTGTCTGGATCAAAGTGATATAAACCACACGGAGAAGGTCTGGAAATTCTGTCTGAGATTCATCTATGGCATTCGCAAATAAAATCCAATATCGCACATGTTAAAACCCTAAAAGTGGTTGAAAATGCAAGATTGGCGGGAACTTAATTTTCTAGTTCTGTCTCATTCAATTATTAATGAATATATCTTTATAATAGAATAATATATATGATGATGTTCATAATCTGAATCTACGGCATAGGGGTTCGCATCAATCTTCCACCTCACAGAACAATCATATTTCAAAGAAGCTTTTTTTACAATATTTATAAAATGTTCAATGAAGTCCAATCTCCACGTAAACAAATGAAGACGATAACATTCAAAAGAAGTATCAGAGAAAGTATTTCGGCCAGATATATATATATATATATATATATATATATATATATATATATATATATATATAAAGAGCATCAAGTTATAGATAGTGACACCTATAATCTGTGCGGTGAAGCTTAGACCTGTTATCGTGGAATTCTGATAACACGAAATTTCGTGCACATCAATAGGTCACCAACAGATGTCAGCATAGGCCAACACACGACACCAATAGTCGTACTCCTAGTGCGTTCTGAGTGACGCAAAACAAATAACGAAAGAGACCACTGGCCGTCCTGATGATTGGGAAACCATGAAACAGGCTGTAGACGGATGGTGATCTCTCTTGGATTCGTAACAGATTTCTCTTATTCTCGTTATTTGTTTTGCGTTACTCAGAACGCACTAGGAGTACGACAATTGGTGTCGTGGGTTGGCCTATGCTGACATCTGTTGGTGACCTATTGATGTGCACGATATTTCGTGTCATCAAAATTCCACTATAACAGGTCTAAGCTTCACCGCACAGATTATAGGTGTCACTTTCTATTATTTGATGCTTTTCACATTTTTGTACTTGCCGATAGGTATTAACTCTACGAGATATCTGATGCGAATTTGAAAGAGACCACAGGCCGTCCTGATGATTGGGAAATCATGAAACAGGCTGTAGACGGATGGTGATCTCTCTTGGATTCGTAACAGATTTCTCTCATTTTCTATATATATATATATATATATATATATATATATATATATATATATAATATATATATATATATATATATATATATATATAAATATATATATATATATATATATATATATATATATATATATATATATATATATTATATATATATTTATATATATATTTATATATATATATATATATATATATATATATATATATAAACAGTGGGGAATAACGGGGATCTTCAGTCAGCACAAGTGTTGAACTATGAAAAACTCTTTAATACGATGGACCGAGCTTTCGTTTCAATTTTGAAACTTCTTCAGGGTCCTAAAATATGTAAATGACATTATTGTGAAAAAAATACTTAAAATGAAGGAAGTACTTACAGTAATCTGAGTGGATGATAAATGAACATTAACTTGAAAAACAAACGTAAAATATGTAAAAATTTGTCGAAATGGTGTTATATCTTTGACGCTTCGAGTGACATTGAAGGATTTGAAATGACAACCTATGATTATTCGTCAGAAAAATATAAAATATGTAGTGGGTGTGTTAATGTTTATATCATATTCTTTGAGAATCATCAGTTTTGATCCATTTCAAGTATTTTTTCCACAATAATGTCATTTACATATTTTAGGACCCTGAAGAAGTTCCAAAATTGAAACGAAAGCTCGGTCCATCGTATTAAAGAGTTTTTCATAGTTCAACACTTGTGCTGACTGAAGATCCCCGTTATTCCCCACTGTTCATACCAATATTCAGTCGTTATTTCTAAATTTATATATATATATATGTATATATATATATACAGGGTGTTCCAAATTAAGTCGGCACCATTGCCAACTCCGTTATTATTGATGCTACGATTTCGGTTAAATGAGCGAACTGGTAGCATTTTTAGTGGCCTTCTCGATGCCGAAAACAAAAACAAAATTGACAGTCGCGTAGTCATAATATTTCATAAAATGATATTTTTTTCAATGGAACACCCTATATTTTTTCATGCATTTCGATTTGTTATATCATTTTCAACAACAAAGCCCATATCACTTTTCTTCCTAAAGTGGAAAATGAGCGACTAATGTGGAAATATTTATTTCTTTCACTAGTACAAAAAATTTCTTTGTTTTGGCGAATAAAACCTCATGATTGTCCAAACACCCATTTTTTGTACTTATACGAATGGCAATATTTTGTTACTAATAGCAAAATAAGACAGTAAAAAGGAAAAAATGCGCTGGGATGTGAACTCGTGAAACCCGTGATCATCATGTCCCACCACTCAATTGACACCACTAAGCTATTTGGTATTAATGTACAAAACGATAAATGTTTCCTATTAATACAACTGTCTTATTTTCACCTTTACGAAAAAAAGTCAGATGACCTTTGTTGTTGAGAATGTTATTACGAATCGAAATGCATGAAAAAATATAGGGTGTTCCATTGAAAAAAATATCATTTTATGAAATATTATTACAACGCGACTGTCAATTTTTGTTTTGTTTTCGGCATCGAGGAGGCCACTAAAAATGCTACCAGTTTGCCCATTTAACCGAAATCATAGCATCAATAATAACGGAGTTGGCAATGGTGCCGACTTAATTTGGAACACCCTGTATATATATATATATATATATATATATATATATATATATATATATATATATATATATATATAGTTATATATATATATATATATATATATCGGGTGTCAACACAGACAAGAAATAACTTTTAGAATATTAGGGGTATCAAAATGAGACTTGGTATAGGTAAATGGTATGTGAAAAGGAGAGTTTGCGCATATTTTTCACTTTCCAGTCACTTCTGGTTTCACCAAGAATGACTCCGGTTTTGAGTTTTTAAATGGAACACCCTCTATATTGTAACATTTTTGGATTCCTGAGACAATTCTGAAACAGAGTGTGACATTTTGAAAAGTTTTCACGCCTACTCAATTTCTTTAGAGTCGGACCTAAACTAATCTGAGGACCTCAGTGAAAATTACAATCGCAAAGTTTCAGTGACTAGTATTATAGATAGGAATAAGACAAGTTGACAAAATTACATGTTCATGTCTAACTATTATTTTTTCAAATGGCGACCATTTTTTGACAAGCACTATCGAAAAAAGGATTTTTTGACGAATCTAACGATACTAATTTATTTGCGATTGTATAAGAATATAAAATTGATTTTACTTAGGAAAATACTGGATAATAATTTATCTACTTTTGTGAGTGTGCCATGGATAATAATTCATTTACTTCCACTGTAGTAAATTTTCGAACTGCATTCCTCCATGTTCAAGACACATTTCAGCTCGTTCAATTGTTCCTCTCAACACGTTTCATAACATTTGAGGTGTTATACTAAATGCCCGTAGAATTCTTTCTTCTTAAATTTCAAGGCTGGGGGTGTTGCCTAGTAAACTTTTTCTTTAAGATATCCCCAAATAAAGAAATCGATCACAGTGAGATCCCGTGATCGGATAGGTCACCGTACTGCACCATTGGTTGCAATAACTTTATTATTAAAATGCTCTATTAAGTAATTAAGAACTTCTCTGGTATTATGAGGGGGTGCTACATTGTTGGAAGTAAATTTGTCGTAAAACTGCTAAAAATAGATTATTAAGATGATCCTCAATTTCATTTTGGAGAAATTCTAAGTATATAACCCCTGTTAACTGACCTTGGAATAATATTAGCCCAATTATTCTGTTTCCAACAATTCCAGCCCAGACATTGACGCCAAACCTTCCTTGAAAATTACCTTCTCTCATTGCATGTTGATTTTGTTGGGCCAGTATTTTGCTCATTGAACATACCATTATTTGTAAATCGTGATTCGTCGGAAAATAGAATGAAGTTGATGAAATTTGGGTTAACTCTATGATTCTGAAGTAGCCAATCACCAAACACTACCCATCAATGTTGATGTAACTGATATTTAAATGCGCGATATCCGTGTTATTCAGTATTTTTCTTGCTGATTCGTGACTTCTGCATTTTTCGACTAATTTCTCTTGAAGAAACCGTTTTATCAACCTCAACCATAGCAAGAACATTAATCTCGGTCTCTTTATTTATATTAAACCTCCGTTCCTTCTTGCCCAAAACGATTCTCAACATGCGAAAAATTGGGCTGGATGGTGCCTATAGGGATATCTCTGAGCATACAACTCACCAGCATTCCCTGAATCTCTATGGCATTCTCCAAATATTAATAACAAATCCACTTTCTCACTTTATACATTATTCCGAAGAAAAATTGAACTGAAATTTAAGAAACTTTTACTGTGTGTTTTTAGAGCATATGTCACTGTCATTACCCAAGTGAGTGTTTTGTTCTCCAAAGAAGATGCAAAATATTATGCATCATGGCTTTCAATGGCACACTTGACAAAAGTAAATAAATTATTATCCAGTATTTTCCTTAGTAATATTTTATCTATGTTATTATTTTCAATCCTCGCAAATAAATTAGGATCGTCAGATTCGTCAAAAAAAATTTTTTTTCGGAAAGTGCTTTTCAAAAAATGGTCGCCATATGAAAAATAATAGACTCGAAAATGTAATTTTGCCAACTTGTCTTATTCCTATCTATTATTATACTTGTCACTGAAACTTTGCGACTGTAATTTTCTGACATCACCTGAGGTCCTCAGATTAGTTTACGTTCGATCATGGCCACCTAGATTCAATATTAAAAGTAACTCTGAAAAAATAGAGTGGGCGTTAAAACTTCTCAAAATGTCACACTCTGATTCAGAATTGTCTAAGAAATCCATTTAAAAATTCAAAACTGGAGCCATTTGCGGTAAAACCGGAAGTGACCAAAAACTGAAAAATATGCGAAAACTCTCATCTCCACATACCAATCACCTATACCAAATCTCATTCTGATACATCCAATATTCTAGGAGTTATGACCCTTTTTGTTTTGGTTTTTGTTTTGTTTTTTGTATTATTTTTTGTTTCTTGTTTTATTCACTTCTTTATTTTTCTGTTTCAAGTTACACGAACAATTCAGAATATAAATATTTCCTCAATTTTGGGGCTCAACTAGAACTTTCTCAAATTGTTTCCAGATCCACTTTGTATTATTGTATTCAACTTCAATGTTCAAATTGTGATTTTGTAATGCAAATAAATATTATTATTATAATAGCAAATTACTCTCATCTGGAGTAAGAGAAACGTTAATCAGTGATTGTATCAAGATGAAAATATCTTAAAGGCCCATGAAACATGGAGAGTTCTCTGATATATTTGGACTTTTCTCATACCGGTGTTCTGAAAATAGTAGATTTGTTATTATCTTTGTATTCAGGTTATGTCACCCTGGGCCGAACAGTAATTGTCAGGACCTTTCAGTTCTTTAAAACATGTGAAATTGCTTGGTGTTGTTACTTTTGAACCTTTCTGGATACTTTCAATCCCTATTCCAGACTTGCCAAAAAAAGTCGTGAATTTAAAACCCTTGACAAAAGAGGAGAGAGGATGATGCGAGCCCATACTGTTCAACTTGTGGAATGAAAAGGGAATTCAAGAAGATGATTCGTATACAAACATTTCCAAAAATTTTATTCATACATTCAAAACTAGTTTCTTCGACTGATGGCACCAAATGGGACAATGTGATGAGTTTTTTCATTCAGAATTTGAATTTGGACGAATATTCTGCTCAGGATGGAATAAATACTCTTTATAATATCTACGGCATATCTAATCATAGGGGCAACATTTCCTATGGACACTATACGGCATATTCTGATTGTTGGCACCTCTTCGATGGCTCCCGTGTATTTTCTAAGATTGGTTCTCTCATCTCCCAGGGAGCTTGTGTCCTTTTCTATGAGGAAGTTGATCTGAATTCTGATGGTGTTGTGGGTTTTTCCGGGTTTTTCTCCAAGTGAAACAGAAAATGCGCCATCACTTCGAGTCCCGGGCTTCAATCAAAATTTTAACCTAGATATTATTTTATATTAAAATAAATTTTTATATCTATGTATTATTCCCAATAAATTTTGTGTTAGTACTCACCTTCAATTGATCCATGTGGAGATGAGGCTTCCATATTATGTGTTTCACGGGGAACTCCATGTATCAAAAAATGGTTCAGAACAGAAGAGCCTTCTTTCAGATAATAAAACACTCTATATAATTATTCTAGTCATTTGCTCAGTATTCGCAGAGCGGTTTCAATAACTCATTTGGAATTGTGGGTCGCCAGTCTGTCCATCCCTTATCCTTGTTTGTGCCTAGATAATGTGACAGTCTGATGAATTTGCAAGCCGTTCCCTTAGTGGGTCGAACAAACAGCGTCTTTGTCCTTGCTTCTAATACTGGAGAAATTTCTAATTTGGTGAAGGGAGAGTTTTCATTATTGTTCGAAAAAGCGGGTGGATATCGACTCTGACATCATCGACAGCCTCAATTATGGATTTTCTCTCCGACTGGCTCATCTTAATTGCATATCTCTTTAAAACAACCTGCTCAAATTTTCCAAGGATATCAATGGCTACAACAATTTGAAAAACGCAACAAAAAATATCTCCTGGAAAATTGTTTTCATTCAGTAGAAGAGTTTTTAACCTTGGAATTCAAACACTGAATGTTCACCAACTGAGCTTCTCAATGTGTAATTACAATATATGTTTTTGAATGTATTCTTATCTGCATATAACTTGTAAGTCAAATTTTTATTATTGTGATTATGATTGTGTCTAATTCTGACTTGCTGATGGTACTTTGTATGTAATGTGGCCAATAAATATTAGTACTACTACTACTACTACTACTACCACTACTACTACTACTACTACTACTACTACTACTACTACTACTACTACTACTACTACTACTACTACTACTACTACTACTACTACTACTACTACTACTACTACTACTACTACTACTACTACTACTATTCATCGCGAATGGATGCAATGACTCATTTGGAATATGGAAATACTGAGGGATATATCAAATCAGAGGTCTTACGTTACGATTGTATACCGTGTGTTTATTGAGTGCATGATTGTTTGATATCTTGAAAGCTGAAATAAACACAACATCGAGAAAAAATCTTTCCTAGTGACTGAAGGTGCCTCTCCTCAAGCGACTTTTTTCCAATTGTATATATTTTTTACTAAAAATCGATTCCCTTCTTTTTGCTTTCCCGCCGATGTTAAGAAAATCGAAAAATGTTGCGTCTTAGGCCCGATTTCACCAACCTCTTTAAACGAGTTTTGTTCAAATTAAACTTAGATTTAGATTTCTACACGTCATATTGGATTTCACCAGGAACTATAAACCACGTTCAGTTCTAAACGGCGTTTCCACTTAAGCGTGCTGAATCTGGCCAGTTACGAAGATGGTTGACATTGGAGGTAAAACAACCTTACTTTTCCGATTTGTTTATGTTGGAGAATTGAACATTTTTACCTATTTCAAAAAGAATTCAGTTGTTGGATTACATGTGTTATTGTTTAATTCGTAGATGATCATGCCTTCATATTGTTCTGTTGTCAAATGCAATAAAAATGAAACAAAAGACGGTCGAATACGATTTTTCAGGTAAATTGTACATGTTTGTATTTTTGACCCTGTTATAAAAATTCCATGTGCTGTTGTAAGAAATAATCTCCCAGAGAAGGCGAGCAGCCTAGATACATGCCATCGAACGAAAAGACTGGTCTGATAAGTTAACGAAATATGGTAGACTTTGTTCCAGACATTTTTACTCTGGTAAAGGAAATATGTTGTGTAGATTCATTCAATAAGTTGAGTGCCGAATGAAGTCCAAAGAAGGAATTTATCTGATGAATTATATTTTCACATTCCAACTTGAAATTCATTGTAGAAGATATTGTCACTTTCATCAAGTTTCTTCAAAAACTAAACTTTGAACACCGAACACCCACAAAAATATCACAAAACATGAGCCAAACCCAAAAGTTATCGGTATTAAATTTTTAGGTTATATTGTCACTTTGCTTTGGCTACTCTACAAAACAACGAAATTTATGCAAAAATTACAGAAACGTACATATTTTACTATGTTGCCAGCTTTTGACTGTCCTTAAGATAAGTTTCAGTAAACTCGGTTTAGCTTTCGTCTGTTTGTGTCGGTGAAACTGGATCGAGGTTTATCATGATTATAAGTTTAGTGAGATTGGAGTTTAGTAAAACGCCGTTTATCTGTCTTGTGTTGAAATCGGGCCTTAGCCGAGTAATAATTCATTTTCACCACTATGGCAGGTAGCTGCAGAGACAGGATATTTCCGCCCCTTGTCTCGTTTCATCTGGTTCAAGACAACAGAGGGTTTTTCTCTCAAAAAAACCGAGGCAAGATAATGGGTTTATTGAATCTACACGTGAGGAGAGGGTTTCTCTCAACGAAAGAAAATAATATGATTGAGGAATTGACGCCACATTGAGAATTCAAAGAGAACTATTCTAAACTGTTTTTTGTGAGGAAAAACTTCTTTGTGCATGCACCAGTATGATTATTTATAATTCACTTGGAGAAATAAATTCCAAATTTGGTTAATATGGAATGAATTCCATATTTGCTTAAACAGTGAGGATGAAAAATCCGTCGCCCCCCACATATCATAAGAAAAAATGTGCGGTTGGGGGACCCCCGTCAGGAACGAAGTTATTTTACGCGGATTTCAGTAGGTGTTGAATGGTACAAATCGTCACGTTATACCAAGCAATACTATACCATTTTTTCTTTATCATTTTCCCACATTGAAAATGTTTGGATTTTTCTTCACTTTCGTGAGGTGAACATTTTTTTTTCTGGACAGATTTGTTAGCGTTTCTTTCTCGCCCTCCTTTCCATTCCCCACATTTTGATGGGTTACACTCACCACTTTCTTTTCTTTTTCCGTTTCACTTAGTGTTTCTGAACTTTTTAAATTTTTTTCATACTCTGCGCTGACCTCGGCTCGGGCGGTCTTTCCGGACTCGGACCCGGTGCCTGGCTCTTCAGTGTCTTCATTGAGTTTATTATCACCCTTCTTTACAGTTTCATTATGTTTAGTATTGTAATCATCGAGTTTTTTGAGTGTATCGGCTTCACTTGGGGAAAAATGATACAATATATCGCATCTTTTTTGGAGTTCCTTTTTTTCAGTCCTACGAACAGCTGGCGATTTTGTTGTTTTATGATGTGAGTTTTGCCAACACACTGTTTTTATCCGTTCCGGTGGTTTTGCTTGGTGAAATAATGTCTTCATCACGGTTTTCGTCACTGGGCGATCCATTGTGGCTTTTTGTTTTCAATTTATCCACGCTTTTGTTGCGATCTAGAGAATCACAAAAATTATGTTTTTTTAAACAAAGAGTACTTGAATGGCCCGTGCTCACATTCGAACTACAACACCCATATTTCACAGTAAACTTTCGATCGCTTTAATTTTATCCCGGCCAGGAGTATCTAAATTCAATATACTTACTCACGTGTTTGTATGTTATATATTTTTATACTTGACAATCTAGTGTTAGGAATGAATCAGGCAAAATGAAAGAATGAGGAACATTTATTATAAAAATAGATTGCAAGACAGAGATCGAGCGCAGTCAGTTGTTCAACGTGTAAGGTGTCAGCCACTACATATCCACGTTTTTGCTAGGTGACCACAACGTGGTTGGAATGTGGCTATCTGAGATCCAGGTTCGTAGATCGGAACCATCATCGATGGATTTCCAAGAACGTTTTGGGTTTAATGTATGGCTAAGAGTATTTGGAGTTCGAATAATTGGTTCCATAATATTTGAGGGACCTTTGAATGGTGGATGATACCTAAGTTCACTCAGAAATGAAATTGAAGACTATTTGGAAAATTTACCGCTGAATCTGGAAAATCGACTGTTTCTTCAGCAGGATGGTGCACCTCCGCACAATAGTAGAATGGAGACGGATTACCTTTGTGACCGATTTGGAGAAATGTAGATCGGAACACATGGTTCTGTTAGATGGCCTGCAAGATCACCTGACTTAACCCATTTAGAAACATA
This sequence comes from Gonioctena quinquepunctata, assembly GCA_018342105.1. Taxonomy (NCBI): domain Eukaryota; kingdom Metazoa; phylum Arthropoda; class Insecta; order Coleoptera; family Chrysomelidae; genus Gonioctena; species Gonioctena quinquepunctata. The sequence continues at coordinate 73,249 of JAFIRS010001852.1, read as the reverse complement.
CCCAAAGACCCGCGATGACCTAGAATTACGAGAGACTAGCCATTCAAAGTGTAACGCCTCAACAATTGAAGAATGCTATTCGAAATACCGCGAAACGAGTTCGAAAATGGTGGACATTACAAACAGATATTATAAGATTTTTTTTTAGTTTTCAATTGAATTGTGAGAGATTACCTAATTGTCATTCCTTTGATTGAATTGCCATTTGAACCCAGGTTTTGAGCCTTCGAGCTTCAGGAGCTCTATCGGTTGGGTGAAATATTGACCAGATCCCCGTTAAATAACTCATTTCTATTATCAATCCGATTAATTCAATAATGTATTTAGAGACTTACTGATTAATACGGATTATTGAAACGTCACAATGTGATTTGTGTTCCATAGCCACCTTTTGATAAATTATTGTCATTGAACCGAGAAAATACTCAAACTTTTTTCAACGACATTGTAGAGAGTACCATTTGAAAAAATGGAGTTTTGAGTAAAAAAACGTTTTGTTTCACTTTTTTGGCACGTATTTCGAACCACAATACTTTTTCAATCAGAAAAGCGATAGTGTAGCATTATTTTGAATATTTGGAATGATTTCATGGCTCTCTAGATCGAGAAATAAAATGGGGGTTCTGGCAAATGAAATATGAATTTTAAGGTATCATTGTATTCAGATAATAACGAAGATTTCAAAACAGGGTGTCCCATTTGAAAATCGAAAGTTGATGTCATTTCCGAAAAAACAGGAAGTTGTTTCTTTCCAAATATGTCAAAAAGTGCCGTCTAGTGAACATATTCAATGTTCCAAATTTCAAAAATATAGTTAGAGAAACAAAGGAGGAACGGGGGTGTAACTTGAGTCTGTGTCATACGGTATATGAATTTGAGTTGTATACGGTATATGAATTTGTATACGGTATATGAATTTGAGTTGTATACAGTGAATAAGTGCGACAAACTTCAGGGGGTGATTCTGTATGAAAAAATAATGACAGTTTGCTATATAACTTTTGTTCGCAAATGCTTCGTTTTCCGAGATACGGGGTGTTAAAGTTTTTCTTGAAAACTGACTATTTATTTATTGCTCTGAAACCGGTTGAGGTATGCGACTCAAATTTGTTGAGTTTCAGGGAATAGTTATTGCGCATTTTTTGACATGAAATTTAAAATTCCATGTTTATAATTGGGTGATGATCTCAATTTTTCAAAGGAAAAAATGGTACGCTACTGAGATATTCTGAATAAACAATCATTTTTTAAATTCTTGTTCAATTTGAGACAAAAATTTCGATTGCATTTTTCTCGTATGGAGCGCCGTTTTTATACAAAGAAAAAACATTTCAACGCGTTTTTTTAATATATTTTTTTTTATTGTACACCACCCAACAGAAATCCATTTACAGGGTGGGAAAATCACAGGTACAAAAACAAAACAAGATAAATAATTTGAGAGTCAGTAAAGATACAACAGTAGTGTAGAAATGAGACATGATACAAAAACTAGAGGAAAGTAAAATTAATATCAAAAACCGATTTTTTTTAATGAAGCAATGCTGCAAGAAAAAATGTCACAACTATTATTGATAGCATTGAAGTTGTTGCAAATTCTGAATAAGGGTGAGTTTTTCTGTACATTTGTTCTAGAGAATTCGAGGTAAAAAAAAATGTTATGTCTTGAATTTACACTTGGAACATAAAAATTCAGCATACTCAAAATAGCACTACAGTTGATTTGGCCATGGATCACCTTATGAAGAAAAATCAGAGCAGATGTATTCCTTCTAGTTGCAAGAGAGGTAAAGTTATGTCTCTCTAGTAAAGCGGTATTACATATTACTGTAGCAGGGTACGCACCATCTTTTTTGAAATGAAAATATTTCATAAAACGTCTATGGATTCGTTCAAGATTATTTGAATGGACATCATAATATGGACACCAAATGATAGATGCATACTCTGTTTTTTATCAAGAACTATCTAATACAATAACGTTGAACCAGAACAATAACAGAAAATAACACTGATAATTGCATAGGCGCAGAACTACAACAAATGTTCAAAATGATCTCCCTCAGACGTGTTACAAGATTCAACTCTTTGCCTCAATGATTGTCGTATTCACGCAAATATTCCTGTTGCATTTCTTATTGTCTCATATACTTCGATCCTTCAGGTCTTCAACATTTTTGACGGGAGTGGAATCAACTTATAACTTAAGAAAACTCCAAATGGAAAAATCATGAGGATTTAAATACGGAGATCGAGCAGGCCAATGTTCCGTACCTTCCCTACCTATCCAACGATTTGGAAGTACTGTATCTAAGTGATTACGTACAATAATGCTAGAATGGACTAGTGCACCATCATGCATGAAACAGAAGTGTTTTCTCAGCTGTAGAAAAATTCCTTCAAGAAGAACAGGTAACTCTTCCTGTGAGAAATCAAGGTATTAGTCGCCTGTTAGTTGTTGTGGGAGGAAAAATGGACCGATTAAATGATCATCAAGTACCCCAATCCATTCATTTACTGAAAACTGATGCTGAAAATGAGCTTCAGAGATTCCATGTGGATTTTCTTCAGCCCAGAGGTGATTGTTATGGAAATTTCGTATACATCGTCGTCCAAAATTGGCCTCGTCAGTAAGCAAAACGCCATTTGAAGAATTAGGAATTTGAGCGATTTGATGAAGAATCCAATGCCTAAATTTAGGCGCGGAAAAAAGTCTCCACGTAGTAGAGCTTGCACACGTTGAATATGAAACGGATACAATTGCTGTTCTTTGAGAATTTTAAATACAGTGAAAATGTTTACATTTAGTATGTTGGCAATTTTTCGAGTACTTGTTCCAGATGACTCCGCAATTAACTCGAGAACTGCTTCTTCTAGTTGCACAGTTCGTACTTCTCGAGGGCGCCCTTTTATGTATTGAAGTAATGACAAATACACCATAAGATTTTTGATTTTTTTCGCATAAAAATCGGCGCTACATACGAAAAAAAAACAAAAGAGATTTTCTGTCTCAAATTGAACGAGGAAAAATGATTGAAATATCTCAGTGGCCTACCATTTTTTTCTTCAAAAAAATTTAAGTCATTACTGGTATGCGCGCCAATAATGAACATAAAATTCCCAATTGCTTGTCAAAAAATGCGCAATAACTACCTCTTGGAACTCACCAGATTTAATGTGCATATCTCTACCGGTTTCCGAGCAATGAATAAATGGTCAGTATTTAAAAAAAAATTCAACACCCCGTATCTCGGAAAACGAAGCATTTGCGGACAAAAGTTATATAGCAAACTCTCATCATTTTTCCATGCAGAATCACCCCCTGAAGTTTGTCGCACTTATTCACTAACACCCTGTATATTGGGAAAAAAATATTAGAAATTGCAATTGACAAGCCAGGCCCCCACTCATGATGGTATCCCCCAAAAAATTTGTTCAGGGCGGTTACCCTGAACTTATGATAGTAAAACATGACGCTCTTCCATTTATTCCATTTGACGACACGTTTAGATTGAAAAATTGCAGTACAATACGCCTACTATGAGTGGAACGAATGATAAAGCTTGTTTAATCGGAAAGAGGAAAATGAAATTAAAGGAAGGACTAAAAAGCGGTCGCGTAATGAATTAATGGCCTTGCAGAAGGCTTGCCGTTAATAAACAGGACTTTGTAGGGTAATTGGGCGATTCTTATTCGAAGCGCCTTCAACCACTTCCCTTTATGACTGGGCCTAATGAGTAAGCATTTCAATAATGTGAAAAGTTCTCTTTTTTCCGGGTGTTATTTTATGGAACGATCAGTGGAAGTGTTCGATATTTTTATTGTTTCGCATCATGTAAATGAAATAGTGAGATATTTGTGGAGAGATAACTTGGGAATTCTGTTGGAATTAAACCGTGATGCCTCCTGCCCACTTGAGTGAATACAATGCGGATTTTTATTGTCCCCCATGTTAACTTTTGAACACTTTGACGTGGAACAATAGGAGAATTATTCCAAAACTCTCACAGAATACAACAAAAAAATCAGAGGGGAACAAAAAAAGTCGTGGAGAAAGTTCTTTGAGGACATAGAACAAACCTCAGAAAAAACAAGACTTCACCGCATCCTTTCCAAAGACCCCATCAATCCGTTGGGGACTCTCAAAAAACCCAACGGCAATCACACCAACACTGGGAAGGAAACTATAGAACTCTTGCTCCATACACACTTCCCTGGATCCACTGTCACCACAAATCAAAACCCCAGATATGAAATCCCTGCAAACCATCATTTGAGGGCAAAGAGGGCAGACTGGGAAGTGGCTAAACGAACGGTAACTCATTCAAAAGTAGTGTGGGCAATTAACTCCTTCAAGCCTTACAAGTCTCCGGGCCCAGATGGAGTTTTTCCCATACTACGTCAGAGCGGAGTTGAATATCTAGCACCAGAACTGTGCAGACTGTACAGGCTGAGCCTAGCATTGGGATGGCTACCTCAAATCTGGAAAACTGTAAACGTGGTCTCTATTCCAAAACCTGGACGGGACTCATACGACCAGGCAAAGGCACACAGACCAATAAGCCTATCGTTATTTCTCCTGAAAGGCTTAGCAAAACTGAAAGATAGAGACATGAGGGAAACCGCTCTCGTAGAATGGCCTTCACATCAAAACCAACATGCCTATCTAACAGAAAAATCATGCGAGACAGCACTTCATCAGCATGTTTCAAGGCTTGAAGAGTCTCTCGCAAACGAAGAAATTGCACTATGCACTTTTCTAGACATCGAAGGAGCCTTCGACAACACCTCCTTCGAAAGTATGGTCTCTGCGGCCACTCAAAAAGGCATTGGCTAAACCACCTGCAGGGGGATACACTCAATGCTTCACAATAGACTGGTCCGAGCCAACATGTTCGAGGAAACAGAGCAGGTTGAAATTTCCAGAGGTACCCCACAGGGGGGCATACTCTTTCCCCTTCTGTGGGACATGGTTGTAGATGAACTGCTAATTTCTCTGAATAACCAAGGGTATTACTCTCGAAGGTATGCAGATGAGTTGATCATCCTTAGCAAGGGGAAGAATACTCGAACAACCTCAGAGCTAATGCAAAATGCACTGAGAACAGTAGAGGAATGGTGTAACAGAGAGAGCCTAAGGCCAAATCCGAACAAAACAACACTAATTCCCTTCACCCGGAGAAGAAACATGGGAGATCTCATACCTCCCAGACTATTCGGTGAAACATCACAAGGAGTAGGAGCAGGTGAAATATCTAGGGCTGATTCTTGACAAGAAACTCACCTGGAACCCGCATCTTCAACATGTAACCAATTGAAGCAAGATAACCTCCATGATGTGCAGGAGAGCTTTTGGAAAAACCTGGGGGCTTGAACCGAAAGCCATGCACCGGCTTCACACAGCAGTAATAAGACCAAGAATGACTCATGGCTCACTCTTATGGTGGCCAAGAACAAATCAAAGACAGGCAAAAACCAACCTTGGGAAAATCCAAAGGCTTGCCTATCTCTGTATCACGGGTGCAATGAATAGCACTCCAACAGCTGCAATGGAAATCATCCTGAACTTCGAACCCCTTGACATTCGAGAGGCCAGGATGAGTGCATACAGACTGAAATAAATAAAAAACTGGAGAATCCGAACAACTGGACATACCAGAATCACTCATGTAATCAACATCGAAGAACTCGAAATGATTTCAGACTACATGCAACCCCTATTCCCATTCGAAACACAAATTGATTGATCTGGATGGGCCCCGAGTATAGAATCACAATCAACTGCGGACATGGTCTGGTATACAGACGGTTCAAAGACAGTTGAAGGAACGAGAGCAGAAACACATGGGGTAAGGCCAATAAGGGATTACATAATACCACTTGGCAAATGCTCCACGATATTCCAAGCTGAAACACATTCAGAAGAATCTAGAAAGTGGTTACAGGAAAAAACACATCTACATTCTATCTGACTGTCAAAGTGCTATCAAAGCACTCAACTCTATACAGATGAAGTCCAAACTGGTCTGGGACTGCCTCCAGAACCTCATCAAACTGGCAAAACACAACAAGGTCACCTTGATGTGGGTGCCAGGTCATAGAGGCATTGAAGTCAACGTCAAAGCGGACCAGCTAGCTAGACGAGCATCTGAAACGCTATTCACAGGGCCAGAACCTGCACATGGGATGAGCAAAAACCGATGCAGGACCCTGATCGACGAGTGGATAAAAAGAAGACACCAACAATATTGGGATCAAACTGTCGGGCAAATACACAGCAGAGTCATGGTAGGGCATCCAAACCGGACCCTGGCGGCTGACCTTCTGAACCTGAACAGAACGAAGGCTCGTATAATAATAGGTCTGTTGACTGGACACTGCGGCCTAAGAAAACACCCAAATACCATGAGAGTACGCAGGGAAACCGTGGAGTGTAGGCTTTGTGATGAAGAGGAGGAAACAGCCTCTCATATTATCTTCGACTGTGACGCCCTAAGTAGTAGACGACACAGAACCGTTGGAGAGATCAGCCCGGAAATAGGCATGAATCCGAAGAACCTTATCAACAGGCTTCTGAACCTAATTAAAGGCACAAACCTGTTTGAATGAGGAACCACTGACGACAGAGTGATACAATAGACCCCAGCTGGTCGCAGTGTCAAGGGAAGCTTTCAACCAACTAACCAACCAACCAACAATGGGACGAAAACAGTTTTGAATGATATCAGTGACTTTTCAAAATAAAAAACATTGTGATTGCTCGACAGATGGCGCGGGGGGCATCTAAATTTGAAAATTTCAAATACCACATCGTTGAGAAGATAATTCGTTTTTTTTTTCCACCATCTGATTTTTTTCGAATTTCTTCAATACTTTTTTTCGCAATATTCATTTGAAATGTCAAGTATAACAAAAAACACAACGATTATGCAGCATTTTTTTTTCAATTAACGTATTTGGTGTTCGACATGTCCGCTCCATGCTCCTTGACAATGAAATATTGGGTTCGAAAATTCTTCCCCAACATTACACAGTATGTCTCACTTCTCATGGAAACACCCCCTTATCTTCCATAATTATTGGAGTAGAATTCTGTGATTCTCACAATCGGTGGATATACGAGGGGTAAGTCTATATTTCCTCATGGGGTTATCCTGAGTGACATACACTGCGCGCAAGGAGCAATGAATATATTGATTTTTGCGAAAAATGACATAAGGGGGCAAGATAAGCTCAAAATCAAGACATCAATTCTAGTACCAATCCATATTTTCGTTGAAAAATTTTCAGTTCTCAAAAATCCGAGTTTGTTTCACTCCTTATGGAATCATCCCCGTTTCTTCTGTAAGGATTGGAGTAGAATTGTTAAATTTCCACGATCATTAGGTATACTGTACATGACGCTTAATATGCTCTCGGTTGACCTGGGTGATATATAATGCGCGCCAGGGCCGATTGATATGCTGATTCTGGCAAAAAATAATATTGGGAGACGAGATAAGTGGAAATTTAATGATTCGTGATGAGGACATCAAATTTATAACCGATAGGCATCTTTGCTGAAAAATATTTCTGATCAGAAAAAAATTTCCACTTCCCATGGAACTACCTCCGTATCTATCGTAATTAGTGGAGTAGAGCTCTAAAATTTTCACGATACGTATTCAGGGGATGAGCCATAATATCTGGAGTCGAATTTGTTTCCAGAGGGGGATTTTCTAAAGGAAGTATCGAAGTTTATTTCCGAAAACATCACAGAATCTAAAAAAGTGTTCAAAATGAAAGAACAAGTCAGATTATGTTATTGAAGAAACGGCTGGAGAAACTCAATGTAGAAATATTTCCCAATAATACTGCATTATCAGTGATAATTATAACTAGATATCACGTTTTACAGTTAGAAACTCTGCAAAAATCATTCTATCCATCGCCCCTGGCGCGCAGTGTATGTCACACAAGTTAACTCCAGGAGAGATTGAGACTCAAACTCCCTATATCCAATGATCTTGAAAATTCAAGAATTCTACTCCAATAATTACGGAAGATACGGGGTCGTTTCCAAGTGAGACAGAGGCGGATTTTTCAAAACTGAAAATTATTCGACAAAAATATGGAATAGTACTAAAATTGATGTCTTGATCACGAATCCATGAAAAGTTTGAGCATATCTTGCCCCCATGTATCATTTATCGCAAAAATTGAGATATCCATCGCCCCTGGCGCGCAGTGTATGTCACTCAGATCAACCGGTAGAGATTTACACCTATCTACAGTATATCTAACGATAGTGCGAGTAACAGAATTCTACTCCAATAATTACGGAAGATACGGGGGCGTTTCCATGGGAATTGAGACAATCTCGGTTTTTTCAGAACTGAAAAATTTCCAGCGGAAATATGGAATGGCACTGAAATTGTTTTCCTGATCACGAATCCGTAGGGATTTTGAGCATATTGTGACGTGTTTTTCTAGGGTCTGTTTTAATAGCCTTCAAACTCCTAGAAAGTCACGTTATTTATGATGCCAGAATATTATGCAGGAAATATTTTCCTTTCTCTATTAAAAATCTCGCGCGCCAAATTTTTAAGTGTTTTTTTCCACGCACTAGGGTACCTACAGATGGAGATACCAAACGTCCAGGGGTCTGGTATGTTGACACTTCTTGACTCTTTACTAAATTTTGTAGGCTTCAATTACAATTTTTGGATACTGAACGCCGATTGCTTTTATGTCTCCCAAATAGACAGACAGACAGACAGACAGAAATGTCTTTGTTTGTTTTTATTTACTGATTTCTTTTTTTTCAACTTGGCTAGATACGTCTGCTGCGTAACTTCAATACTTTATATGGAATAGAAAAGGTTTCTTTTTTTTCAATGTAAACACAGTGTGTAATATGTATTGAATTAACTGGTATATCCAATAAGATTCGTCACAACAATTTCATATATAAATATATATATATATATATATATATATATATATATATATATATATATATATATATATATATATATAGACATATCTATATACATATATATATATATATATATATATATATAATCCTATTAATATAATAGTAGCGAAATGATATTTACACTCACGGTATATAACTGACCAAATGAACTGAAAATTCACGGCAACAAAGGGAATAGAAGAAATAATATTAATAAAAAAAAACTATTCCTTCCTGAACACTGTTGACTGACTGACTCAGAAAGTGATTTTTCAAGTTTGTAGGCAACTTGTTCTACCTTCCCGACTTTCCCTTGTCAACCCCAAAGCAAAATTGAATACTACGTTCCACTCGTATATTACTTAAGCTTCACGTTCGCAAGAATACCGGCTGTGATATTTCTTCTCTGTTCCTTGAATTAAGCCTTCTTTACTGCGACTTTTCTTATCAACAAGATTTATATATTTGGCTATGTTTTCCTATTGTTTATGCTCGGTGATTTCCCTGAGCTTAAACAATGTTAACAACTGGGCGTGGATACAGACGACAAAGCATCACAGTGTTTTCGTAATATGAATAAACTTACATTCCCTTGATGGAGTCAATAACGCTTATTTACCAAATCACCTTCTCGAATCGCAAAATTTATTATTCCTCCTGAATATGACTATGAATTCTAAAATTCGTAAAATTTTGCTCTGCGCGTATTTTCCGGGACAAATCAACTTTTATTCCATCGTATTTATCGCGGCCATTGTTCTGATTTGGTTAGTTCCTCAATCTGAATAGCGGGGGAACAAGATTTGTTGTTATGTAATTTGTGAAGTGATGTTAACTTTCGCGTCAGTTGGTTGCTTTCGGCGTTTTCCCTGAACTCAAACAACTGAAAACATAACTCGACGATTATAATAACGGCCAAATCTGAGAACTATTTGTGAAAGATTTCCCTTGACAAAAAAGAACACCTGCAAGAGTTTATTTGAGAATTTCTTGCCGCGGGGCACCAATATTTGTTTCAGAGAAAAATCAAAATAAAATCATCCATTTTGTATTATTCAACTTGGCAAATGAATCATATATATATTTACCTATAATCCAACCAACAATTGACTGAAGTGTCAATACTGCCCTAAATCAAACACTCAATCGATTTCACGAAAAGTTTGATTGTACCACTTGAAAATAACATAAATCAATATTCACTCTGTAGTCTTCTGACCAAATTAAACTTTTCGGCAGATGCTCGAATGAATAAGAAAATGATAATAATGCAGAAAATATATTCAACTTCTCAGGTAACTGATTAAATAAATGAAATAACAATAATGCAAGCAATAATATTCAAACTGCCGGCAGATAATTGAACCAAATGTAATAATAATAAATGCAGAAATAATAAACTTCGGGTGCTTCAGCACACGATCTGGATCTCGTATCTCTTCGACACTTTTCTGGCGATTAACTGAAACCAGCCGTACTGTAACACAACAGAAACAAGTCTTACAGAAGAACAACAGGAACAAGCCTTACGGAAGAACAACAGAAACAAGCCTTACGGAGAAACAAGCCCCGATCGTTTCTTTTATAGGTCAAATTTATGTCCAAACTAACCAAAAAGACCATTAAGGAAGGCGCGCTTTTTGTCCCCTTTAGGGTAAGAACGGCGCACTATTTGTTCGATAAATCGAAACTGGACCGGCAATCTGAAGGATGATTCCGTGCCTGTTACAAAAAAGTACTGGTTTTTCCAATCGCGATTTTGGTTTCTTTGTCGTATTTTGCAAAAACCATTACCGGAGCTTTTCACCCTTTTAATAAGATATAGAAAAACTCCGTTATATTTTATGCATGATGTTGATGTGAATTCCAGTAGCTTTGGGTATGTACATTGATTTTCTAACATGGGAATGAAATATGTTGCCAGACCGGAACCAATAGGAACCCCAAATAGGCAGGGACGTACCAAAGTTAGGTTAAATATTCTTCAGCCGTTCTTAGTAACGGAGCTCTAAAAAATGCTTCTTTACAATATCTTGCCCTCTTATATTATTTTTTGCAAAAATAAATATACCCATCGCCCCTTGCATGCGGTGTATGTCTCCCAGCTCAACCCCAGAAAAGATTTGGACTAACTCTTGGAATATCCAACGATTGTGAGAATTACAGAATTCTACTACAATAATTACGGAAGATACGGGGGCGTTTCCATGGAAAGTTAGAAAGATTCGGATTTTTCAGAACTGAAATTTTTTCTGCGAAAATATGGATTGGTACTGAAGTTGATGACTTCATTACGAGTCCGCAAGAATTTTGAGTCTATCTTGCCCCATAATACTGTTTTTCGCAAAACTCGGTATATCCATCGCTCATGGCGTGCAGGTCACTCAGGTCAACCCCTATGAGAAAATTTAGACCAACCCCCAGTATATTTACCTATCGTGAAAATAACAGAATTCTACTTCAATAATTACGGAAGATACGGGTGTGTTTCCAGGAGAAGTGAGACACACTGTATGACAAACCGGCAGGTATTCCAGCACATACCCGTGTTATTCGTTGTTTCAGTTCTTCCAAAAAGTCGGATTGTAGTTCACATTCTTTCGATTTGACGTTAGTCCACATGGAGAAGTCACAAGGCCTGAGGACTGGCGATCGTGCCGATCATTCGATTGGTCCACGACGTCCAAGTCATCTCATATACATAGCGTTATGTACATCCAGATACTCTTCAACTTGACGTTGAAAGTGGTGAAGGGCCCAGTCTTGCTGGAGAGTAATGTGTTCCTGGAACTCGTTCTCATTTTCTTTCAATATTTGAATTATGAGTGAATCGACTGTTTCTTGGTAGCATATACAGGTATAAATCACCGTTTGAGTTTCCCTCAAGGAATAAACGACCTACATGGTTTCCTAGAATTCTTGTCCACAAATTCAATTTCTGTGGGAACTGTGTGTGACCTTTTCGAAAGATATGGGGATTTGTGTCACTTCAGTACCGCACATTTTGTGTATTCACGTTTCCGTTCAAACAAAAAGTACTTTTATGTGAAAACAAATAATCCTCATGTGATTGCGATTCCCATCCATCTTTTCCATCATAATTTCATAGAATTCGATCGTTCGGTCTGGGTCGTCTTCTGTGAGTTGGTGTAACATTACCAACTTGTATGGACGGAATTTGTGTTTCGTCAAATATTTTTTTATTGATGATATTGAGTCGTCAATCGTATTTGCTACATGTGAGGTACTTTTTTCAGGATAACCACCGTTTTGGCAATTATCAAAACTTCCGTCCCCTCCAAATTTGATTCCGGCTAGCTCCACTGGCTCCAGGACCACTGTAAGTTCTGTTGAATTTTTCAACCAGTTTCCTCAAACACTTCCGAGTTCAGAGGATTTTTCATTAAAAATTATCTCCGCTGCATGGTAGTTCCCACTCGCCTCACCAAAAATGTAGATTGCTCCAGTTTTCTCCTCTAGAGGACGTTCACAAACCATGATAATGTTTTGAATTCATAAAAGATTCTAGTAGAAATAGAGTGAATTCAGTATTTAGACAGCATGTTTGGCCTTTCCCCTCCTAATAAATAGTTCTTCTCGAAGGTGCCGAGGCGAAACTATTACGGGAAATTCCATAGGCGCACCAAATGATTTTGTAAAGGCGATACACGAGACGTGGGGAACTTCTGACTGGAGAAATTACTTTTCGGCAAATCTGTCATATATGAATGAGAAATGTCAATATCTATTAATAAAGTACACTTCCACTTATTAACTTAACACACGTTACCTCTTCACTGCTGCTTGTTATGACACTGACGTGTGTCTACCGCCGTCACAGCGACTCGTCTCCACTCGTGTTTTCCTCTTCCCACCTACCATTGTGTTGTCTCAATACTGAATTCACTCCGAGTGAAACTCTCCACTAAATACAAATGCGATAATTCGTTTTTTGATATGGAGAGCAGGTAAGTAGTGTTATAATCATTCATACATGAGAGGGTCTTAAACATCGACAAATTGATCAAACTTCATATAAGGCATTCCAAGGTAACTGCCCAATTCTCAGTTCATCAAATCCAATAAATGGTACCCGTTATGATTATGATAATCTCTACATGATTGAGCTTTGAAACGAATTCAAGAATGAATAATAATTTAGTTCATGAGTCTTCCTCAATTGAGTATTCCGAATTACTCTTCGCAATTGTGATTCCGTAGAACAACCGTGGTTGAAAGTGAAATTGAATTACCGTTTTAAGGATCACTCGACCTCTATGTTAAATGAAATACAATGGCGACCTTACCAGCAGACTATACGGCAGGGAACCAGAAACAGTGCTACGTTTAATAATAATATTAAGGTTGGCGACAAATATGGCTTGTAAAACAAATCCGATAGAGGAGTCACCATGCATTATAATGAATATTTATCCAAGTCTCCAACCGTGCAAATGAGTTGTTCCAGTTCTAGTCGAAACAAATTTCTACTACGAAACAATAGCCGGAGAAATGTTACGTACTTCATGAAATAGCTGTCTTGGGGTACCAATTATCAGTTGGTATGGAAATTATTCAGGAAGAAATGATTCGTGAAATAGTTATTCCAAAGTAACATTATTTAAAAATAGAATCTAACGTTGTTGTATCCATTATTATGAGGTCCAACAAAGGCTAAAAAAATGAAATTGAAGATTCGTGATTATATTAGCGGGCGTGGCAACATGCCAGTTGGGTTGTCCTGTGAAGGTGAAATGAGGAAATCTTCATAACGGATTTTTAAGCAGAATATATTATGCAAGCGACAGAGGTATAGTTATTGGATTTCGAATTTTCATATTCTTCTAGTGAAAATCTCGGATTGTCAACCGGGCATATATTTATTTTGAATCCCAGGTTTATATGTATTTTGATTGCGACTTTTGTGTTAGTTTGATTGAATAAGTCGTTAGGAATTAACCAATTTCCAAGGAAGCAATGAATAATCTTCGGATGCCACAATTCACTGATTGATTTCTTGCAACAGAAGATATCAGAGTTCAAAGTTGCAGCTCATAATTGATGAGGAAAAAAAAAAAAAAAACTCAACACAACTTTGTTCAAATCTCACAAAAAAGCAGTTTCCAATATCTGTGGAATTTTTACGGTTCATTCTGAACGAGTTGAATATTCCTCTTCCTCAATATTCATTGAGAAAGAGGCGAAATTCGGTGGAGAGCAAAATGGTTCCCACGTTAGAAATGTTACGACCCTCCGTGGATAGAAGATGCTGTAGAATCAAAAATAGAAAGAAATAAATGATATTTTTTTACGTCTTATATATTGTTTGCTGAATTTTTGTTTGTAGAATCAGAAATTATTGATGTATTCTCATACATCGGGTGTGATTTTCAGTATCTAGTTATATCACAAGTGATAGATATTTTGGATCAAAATTAAAGTTCGTCTTCAAAAAGGTTTTTTATAAGTTATTTCTTTATTTTATTATTTATTGGTCGAAGAAAAAATGGTGTATGCAACGCTCATGTAATGGCTATTAATACACTCGCACTCGTGCTCATGTATCAATAGCATTACATGATCGTTGCATAATATACTATTTTGTTTTCATTCTCAAAATTTTTGGTGAATATGGGTGATAAGACTAACGGATTTCATTTCAACTACATATGGGGGTGATTGACTGCCAAAAACAGGGAAAAACAAAACATTCTCGACGCTCATTATTGAGATTCATACCAAAAACTCACAGAATTGAATTTTTTATTAGGAACATGTAGAGTCCTTTCGAATGATTTTAACATTTTCGGGATTGTTTGACGAATGTCAATATTCCAGAATAATTTCCTCAACCAGCACTCTCTCACACATCAAATTGACCCAAAGTCAGGAGAATAGGTCGACTAAAACATCATGCCCTGCTGTTGGGTCAACTGGGAAATGTCGCTGTAATTAAATTCGAGGGTGGAAACGATTATCAAGTCGGCGCCTATTCGGATGTCTAATTTATATGTTAATGAAACATTCGACAAACTACTAGACAAGTAATCTGCTCTCTGAAGTCGATGCCACTATGGAAATGAGAGGCAGATAAGTGTGGGAATAACATGGGTATATGATTATTCTTTATGGACGCTTTATTAGCTTCACCTGTATGTATATATTTATGTATGTAGGTGATGGAATCTCTGAAATTAATTTTCACCTTTTTTCAGGCGTCCAAGTTATTTGAAATTCTGCAGACGTATTAAGAATCGATGGCTATGAACAAATTCATAGCTATTACCTGGTATTCTCACCAAGATCGTCAGAAAAACATAACTTACATTTCAAAGATATGGAAGTCCGGTCCTGCCTGGAACCTGGACAGCCGTGTGGAAAATCGCTCCAAAGTTAATCAGTGAATTCAAAGCGTTATCCAATCTCAAAGAGATCTTGTACTCCCGAAGAGAGGAGAACGAACCCCCTGTGCAAACCCCATTAGAAATTGCAATCTGGCCTGCAAGGAATCGGTGCCCGCAGGGATCTGTTCTCTTCCGAGAGCCGATCCACTGAAACTACTGGGCACTTTGCTTGCCTCCATTGGAGATGACCTGATCAAAATCCCAGCTGTAAGTTCTCTATTATCAGCTAAAACCGGCAAGAATGGCAGAAAATGGAGATATTCCCTACACTTCCAGTGCCTAATAGTGGGGTGGGATAGCTGAAGAGCAATTCACATCTGGTTACCAATGCGTTCCTTTGGATTCAGATAGTACATGGGAAGATGAATCTAAAAAGCCGGGGCACAATTTTCCTGGACCTCTAGCGATATTGATGACGTAATGAATATGGCCGCCAAAGATTCGTGACACATTTTCCTATATAATTCGGGTTTCAATTCTGATATTAACCTATATTGTTGGTGGGTTTCCAACGGTATGTTTTACATGATTATTTATGTTCATAATACCAGAAATATTTTTAACTTCATTAAACGTTTTGTTTTTAATTTTGATTTTCTCGAAACATTTTGCTAAATAACTAAGAATCCGTTACATGTAGCCGAAAACGTGTCCTATAATTTTTTGTTTCTAAGAGAATTACCTTTCGGTTTGCATGACTTCTATTTTAATCACAAACAGTTGCTGAAAATTTGTCAAAACAATGTAGCGTTGCACACTAGGTCGTAATAGCAACAATACAATTTATATGGGTACCGAAAAGTGATAGGGCGGCTTTATAACTGTTGTTGGAATACATTGAATAAATGAGATTCCATTCACTAATACTGAAAGTGTGTTTCTTTTCAACCGACGAACAAAAAAAGAATGAGGTTCTCTAGTCGACGCGTATATTTTTTTTTTTTTTTATATATATGATCAAGCATAACTTTTTACTGAGGCGTCCGATTCCGATAATTCTTTCTTCAGTGGATAGGTTGTACTTCGAAATTGGTCCCATTTGAATTAGAAAGATGAAATCCACCCCTAAGGGTAGCAAAATGAGCGATATTGATCACTCAGCCTCTGAATTCTGGTCCGTTAACCAATTCTATCAGGCATAACTTTGTACTGGGATCTTCGATTTGGATGATTTTTCTTTTATCAGATAGAGTTTACCTCATTGTTGATCATATTTGAATTTTGAATGGAAATATCCACTCTTACGGGTAGAAAAATAGGGGATAATTGATTTTTCCCTTGTGAACATTGGCACACATATGTAGTTGACAATGACAGATCGCTAGTGTCATTATCACAATAATTATATTCTATGAGGATAGAATGATATACAAAGTAATGAAATAAACTAACCAGAACAACAAAAATAATTCATATAACAACAATAAGTAAAACTAGATAATCATATTATTTAACTGGTAATAGTTGAAGTGAGGTGGGTAAGTAAGTAATTTGGAAGTAATGAAAAAACAAGCAGTTGGTAATTAGTAGATTTCAGCCACCAAAAATTGAAAAATAAAAACTTTTTAACAAAAAATCAAACCGACGAAATACGGAACTGAAAATTAAAAAATAAAATAAACCTTCTTAGTTTCAATAACTAAGCTCATAAACTAATGTGAGTAACTAATTTTGTGTCGCCGCCAAACAAACAATCAACGAAGATCTTCGAATCACTCCAAAAAAATTATCAGAATGTCTCTGCCCAACTCGATGCCATCATTTTACGCCTTACCTGATTAATTTGCTTGTTTGTTTGGCGCTGACTCAAAGTTAGTTACTTACATTAGTTTATGAGCTTAGTTATTGAGACTAAGGAGGTTTATTTTATTTTTTACTTTTCAGTTCCGTATTTCGTCGGTTTAATTTTTTGTTAAAGAACTTTTTCATGCAGACGTTCATGTGAGAAACTCCCCCGGGTAAAGAAGATATTCATCTACTTCATAGAAAGACTGAAATTACCCCATCATGTCAATGAAGAGAAAGCATAAATTGGTGGATGCTACGACTGATCCAGTGGTGGCTCCACTTGTATGGGACCTATGTTTGTCATGCCAGAAGCATTCAAAAAAGCTCCCAGTCATTCGGAAGTGTGAAGTTTATTTAACAATGGCGAAAAATTTTGCCATTTTTGCTGAATATGGTGAGCTTTCAAGTGCTTTAAGAAATTTGGATCACCTGGACGATAGAAGTGGTCTTTCACAAACACTAGTAGCCCATGCAGCAAAATATCACAAATCCTGAAGGAAATTTCATCTGTTTAAAACAAACAGAAATGACGTCCCCATTGCTCAGACCAAACCATCTACATCATGATTAACAAGAGACAAACTTGTGACAGCATCCACGCTGAATATTAGGTATGAATGCTACTAGTTGTTCCTTAAGACGTGTTCTATTGATTCAATTTTCATCAGTTTGTATTCCGTCGTGTATCATGTGTTGATACACTAGTTTTGTGAGATAAGAAAGTTTAAGCACTGTAGAAGTACTGCTAAATGATCAAAAATCGCACAAGTAAACCTGTCACCTCAATTACCCACTTCACACCTATATGCATATTTCGATAACTGAGTTATCATCATCAGTGTAGAAGGGGTAACCTGTGCAATTTTTGATTGTGTGACACCACAGCGTCCAGCCATTCCACACTGCTAGATTTCTACAAATTCTGCATGTATTGAACCAATAACTGAACCATAAACAACTTTTTCAGGATTATGGTAATCTTTTCTTCGAGAACGTTCAGCAGCTCTTGCGAGTATATCATACTTTGTGATATTTTTCTTTTTATGTTGCCAAATCTGTTGACGATAATTTCTTCAACAGTTTTTCATCTTGTGATTGTAGAGCATGACCATGAATTATAGGCCCAATACCAAGCGTGGATGGAGTCACAAGTTTGTCTCCACCTTCTCCTTTATCACGAAATATGAACACAAAAATTCTCACATCTGAACAAAATAATGATGATGTTGTTAATTTTGGTGTCGATGGAGTTTGCTCTCAGCAATGGGGACGTCCTTACTATTTCTTTCCACCAGATAGTCTTCCTTCAAGATTTGTGATATTTTGCTGCGTGGGCTACTATTGTTTGTGAAAGACCACTTCCATCGTCCAACTGATCCAAATTTCTTATAGCACCTGAAGCTGACCATTTTCAGCCAGAAATTGCTGGACTCTTCGCAATTGTTGAATAACCTTCATACTTCCGAATGATTAAGAACTCTTTCGGATGCTTCTGGCATAACAAACACAGGTCATATACAAACAGAGGCACCACGGTCAGTCGTAGCATCAACCAATTCATGCTTTCTCTTCATTGACATGATTGGGTAATTTCTGTCTTTCTATGAGGTAGACAGAAGCAATATATTCTTCACACGGTGAAGTTTCTCACACAACGTCTGCCAGAAAAAAGAAACACTCATTCAATATTACTGAATGACATCTTATTTATTTAATATCCATTTTATTTATTATTACATTTTTTAAGTTACCCCCAAAAATTTTAATTTCATAAGGGGCGAAATTAAAAGAAAAATACATATACATCAATATTACAATAATAACATTTGCTACTTGAACAGTCATGAAGCCGTTCTATTACTTTTCAGAACCCAAATAAATTACATTGTTGCCATAACGACTCACTGTGCAACGCTACATTGGTTTGGCAAATTTTAAGCAAGTGTTTGTGATGGAAAAGAAGTCATTTAGACCGTCGAGAGGTAATTATCTGACGAAAAAAAAATCGAAACACGTTTCCAAGTCATTTAACAAAATATTTCGAAAAAATCAAAATAAAAAACAAAATGTTCAATAAAGTTGCAAATATTTCTGGTATAACGAACTTAAACCATTATGTCAAAAACCGTTAGAAAGCGTTTGCTCCTGAATAATAATAACCAATAATATTGGTTATTATCAGAACACAAACCCAAGTTATATAGGAAAATGTAGAATCGTGTGAGAAAACTTTTGCAGCTATATTGATTACGTCAACAACACAGCTAGAGGGTCAGAAAAATTTGTCCCCCGGGCTTTTTAGACTCCTCCACCCATGTACTATATGAGTCTGAAGGGGCGCATTGGTTGCCAGATGTAAAATAATATGCTATGATTTTCTGTTATTCCACCCCACTATAGAGATAACTTGAACCCAGCTATTCATTCTACCGACTTTTTGTAGAAGTTGTAAAATCGTATTCCCTGATGCCTCAGCTTGAAGAAATACTCAAAATAAAAGAATTCGAACAAATTCAAACAACTTTCATCCATGACAGAAGGTGAAATGCTCGCAATTTTGCTTCAGTTCAGGAGCGGAATCAGCTCGGGTGCGTCTCTTGAATGTCGGCACTGAAATAGTGATAGGAGACCCCGAGTCAAAGATATGATGAATGTATTGATCGTTCTCAGCATAATCAACATTTCAATGGACTGAAAATTGTATTGATCATTCTCAGCACATTCGCCACAATTTAGTAATAACTTTCTCTCATGTGGATGAATCAATCAAATTTCTCTTCCTTAGTCTTCTTCAGTTTTTCGTAGCAATATGGACAGAAAAGTTGAAAAACAAAATTATAGTTCGAAAAAACTAAAGCAATAAGGACTGAAAAGATAGGAATAATAAGAATAAAGTCATTAACCAAAAAAATTTCTGTTATTCAAAAGAGCGTGGGATGCTTGATATCAGTTATTCAATATAATCATGAAAAGTGAGTAAAGCGTCACACGCTTCTTTACAAAGGAGAAAATTATTTGGTCAATGACTGTATTCTTATTATTCCCAAGTTTTTCGTCCTTATTGCTCTATAAGCGTGTATATTCAGTTTTTCCAAACTATAATTTTATTATTAGAATTCAAGGCAGTAGTGGGTTAGGCGACCGAAAGATATCTTTCGTCATCGGATTTGTAGATATAAATGTTCTCTTCGAAAAAGGTTTTTAAACAATTTTTTCAAGTATGGCAAACGAAAATTTAAATAAATCAAAAGATGATTTGTATAATATTTTGTGACGTCGCTGATTTTAGTTACTTCGCACTTGGTTGGGGTTCGCACTTGGTTGGGGTAAGAATAACCGAAACCACTGTCGATCGTTTTCGAGCACCATCAGGATACTGGAAAAGGGATTACGATTACATACGTCTCATGAACTATATGTAAACATATCAAAATACATAATATATAAAAGTCCCAGAATGGATAATAATCACGAATTTTGGATCATAATGATGAATATGGAAAGGGAAACTTCCTCAAATGCATATTGAATGGGGAGATTTTTCCGAGAATTGAAAAATCCACGATAAAAAATTAGTTATTTTTTGTGAATGTCCAACAGGAAACAACTACTTCCCTGGCTAAAACCACGCTGGATATTGAACAACATCTGTTACATATCCTGATGAGACCCTAACTCAAAAGAAAAAATCTGAAATTGAAAATTTTGATTTTAATTCAGATGGTTAGTTGATTTTCTATTCGAGTCTTAATTAAAAACTCATATAGATGAATGGGGCAAAAAAATAAGATTTTCCAAAAGAATGGATTATAACCACGAATTTTGAATCATAATAATGAATATGGAAAGGGAAACCTTCTCAAATGAATATTGAATAGGGAGATTTTTCCGTGAATTGAAAAATCCACGATAAAAAATAAGTAATTTTACATGAATGTCTAACAGCAAACAATTACTTCCCCGGCTGAAGCCACGCTGGACATTGAACTACATCTGTTGGATATCCTGATGGGACCCTAACTCTAACGAAAAAATCTGAAATTGAAAATTTAGATTTTCATTCAGATAGTTAGTTGATTTTCTATTCAACTCTCAATTAAGAACTCATATAGATGAATGAGGCAAAAAAAATGTTTTCCAAAAAAATGGATTATAGTCACGAATTTTGAATCATATTAATGAATATAGAAACGGAAACCTTCTCAAATGAATATTGAATAGGGAGATTTTTCCGTGAATTGAAAAATCCACGATAAAAAATAAGTTATTTTTTGTGAATGTCTAACAGAAAACAACTACTTACCCAGCTTAAGCCACGCTGGACATTGTACCACATTTGTCAGATATCCTGATGGGACCCTCACTCAAAAGAAAAAATCTGAAATTGAAAATTTTGATTTTCATTCAGATAGTTAGTTGATTTTCTATTCAACTCCTAATTCAAAACTCATAAAGATGAATGAGGCAAAATTAATGTTTTTCAAAAGAGAGTGCTCACCAGAAATCATTCATAATAATGACGCAAGGGTGGTATCGAATTCACTAGGTCTTCAATACATTTTTATCGACGAAAATCTATTTCACGCTCCCACGATCATCAGAAAGACCGGAAGGAATGGGAAACACATTTTCAAGGAGCAATCTCACTTTGCAAATATGAAAAAAGTTAGGAACATTTCTTTTGGGGAGGCACGATATTGGTGTTCATAAAATCAGATTTGGAATCATTTGCGACTGAAAGATAAACTTTTGTCACTATCTTCCATCGTCCAAGATAACCTCTTGTGGGGTATTCGTGTTGAAAAATCCAATTGAATATTGGATGGAAAGATTTTTCTGTAAATTGGAAAATTCATGACAAAAATTAAGTTAAATTTTGTGAATTATCCAACAGAAAACAACTACTTCCCTGGCAAATCAATATATCATACCCCAGGACAGGTTTAAGTGTCAAAGTGACACCAATTTCAAAATGTTTCTATCTTTTTTCCATCTTTGCAAATGTATTTACTATTTCTTCCGGTCTCATGATAATCGTGGAAGCGTTAAATTGATTTTCGTCGACAAAAATGTTTAGAAGACCTAGGGAATGCGATGCCTCTCTTGCGTCAATGTTAGAAATGATTTCTTGTGAGCACTCGGAAAACATTCTTCTTTGCCTCATTCATGTATATGAGTTCTCCATTAGGACTGGAATAGAAAATCAAATAACCTATCTGAATGAAAATGCAAATTTTCAATTTCCTATTTTTTGTCCTAAGTTAGGGTTCATTCAGAATATCTATCAGATGTAGTTCAAGGTCCAGCGTAGCTATAGCCAGGAAAGTAGTTGTTTTCTGTTGGACATTCGCGAAAAAGAACTTCATTTTTATCGTTGATTTTTCAATTCGCAGAAAAATATTTCTATTCAATATTCAGTTGAGAATGATCCCCTTCTCAACATGAATACCCCACAATAGGTTTTCTCAAACGATGGATGATGGTGACTGAAGTTTATCTTTCAGTCGCAGATGATTCCACATCTGATTTTATGCGCAACATGTTCATATTTTCAAACAAATCAATCTATCATACCCCATGACAGGTTGTAACGCATTTTTCCAGGGTCGGGAATAATTTCTATTGTCCCTAGAATCGTAACGTTATTTATGACGTCCAGACACTTATTTGAACTTTTTTCAAACCCAACTCTCACCCTCGGGCGCCAGATTTTTCAGTGGTTTATCCCATTTACCAGGGGTAGCAACAGATGGAGATACGGAATGTCCAGGGGTCTGGTTTTTGACTTAATTGAAATCTCCAAAGGCTTTAATTACAGCCCTTAGAACTGGAATACGGTAGCACAGATAGTAGGAAAGATCTGTCATTATCTTCATTTAAACACTGCTCTGATCCAATATTTTATAGGATTGAAAAGAAAAAGGTACTTTCAATAGAAGCTTACAAATGATAATTCCATTGAAATTTCAAGTTGATGAATTTTCACAATTTTAAATTTATGACAAAGGCCATGAAAACTTCAACAATATATTCTTTTCACTATATTGAACAACGGAAATTGATCCGTTTATAAGTTCCAACAATGAACATGAACTAGAACACCTCTTATAAAATATAATTATCAAAAGCTCTGTGGGATTTATCACTTCATCTTACTTCGTCACTCCAGAGACCGATTCTCCTATTTTTCTAAAATATAAGTTGAGGAAGTGATTTTTCTAGTGTGCGTGAAAATAAAATTCATCCACTTTGATTTTATGACTTTATTAACTCGTCTCTATATAAAAACAAGTTCACAAGCTACTCGTTATATTCACTTTGAGCTCCGAAGAAAAAAATCAAAACCACTTTGATATCATGACCCACCTTTTGTCAAGGCCCAAACTATGGTGTTCTCACACTCCTGATCTACCCCTAGCTGAGTACCAACTTAGCTGAAAGCGGTAATATGGCTGGGATTCTGCGTACGAGGCATCAACGTGTATTACTCATTAGATTCTCAATTACCTTAACTCAATTACCTTAAATCTCTAATATCTGTATATTAGTCTTATTGTCAATTTGAGATAAAAAACGAGACTCTGCAAGTATCTTGAGGAAAAAAAATGAAATTCGAAATCTAGTTTATTAGCTCTCGTTCGGCCACGCATCACAACTTGAGCAGCCAGAAAAACTGACATATCGTGACCCTCGACGGCACCTGAGATCGTACTATAGGATATTGAAATTCCACAGCCGCAAAACAGATGCAAAATGTCAAATTCACTATTTATTTCAATCTAGTACCAGGGCGCTATGAATTCTATCGAACTCTGAATACCTGTCAGAATCAAAAATGGAACAAAT
Source organism: Gonioctena quinquepunctata (assembly GCA_018342105.1). Classification (NCBI taxonomy): domain Eukaryota; kingdom Metazoa; phylum Arthropoda; class Insecta; order Coleoptera; family Chrysomelidae; genus Gonioctena; species Gonioctena quinquepunctata. The sequence continues at coordinate 49,255 of JAFIRS010001852.1, read as the reverse complement.
GTCAGTGGCAATCCTCCCGAGTTCGATAGGATTTTCAATTAATGTAAAATAAATGAAGTTATAGCGGTCAATTGGTGGGATAGCCTGCTATCGTAATGATAGGAATTCTTCATCTATATTCTTGGTTCAACAACAATACCTCACGACATAAATCAATTCGAAATAACGGGTAATGCTTAACCTGATTCATCGTGAAAGTCACGAGACTGAGATAATTTACACTTGTGCGATTCTGCACAGCTGAATCGTACTTTTCTTGAAAAATTTACAATGCACGCAATGACATCGATCAGGCGTTCCGCCAACCTGCTGAACTCAAACGGTTTTCAAACACAGTGAGGTAAGAATATATACAACAGGGCAATATTGTTATGAAGGTGTCTTGATTATCCAATCTGATCAACAGGTTATCAAAAGTTCAAGCCCATTGTTTCACTTACGATTGTGGGGAAAGATATATACAACAGTATAATATTGTTATGAAAGTGTCCTGATGACCCAATCAAATCAAAAGGTTATCAAAGGTTTGAACACAATGTTTCACTCACGGTTACCTCACTTCTCAAATAAAGTTTTTGCATGAATGCTTATGCTTAACGGAAAACTATTTTTCTTGACTCGCGACTCGCAGAACGATTTCAATCACTTGTTCTGGAGAATAAGCCAAAAGGGCTCGTTTCCGGACGGGAAGTAGAAGAGAAATATGGATATCATCTTTCATTTCCCATATACATACATATATACATAAATATATATATATATATATATATATATATATATATATACAGAGTGGCCACTTTTCTAATGGGATTGTATTGGTAACTTTTAAACCATAAGAGTTAGAAGGTCGGTCAAATGGAGAAAAAGTTGCATTCATAGAAGCATTGTCGAACAGTTCAAACAAATCGAGATTATCAGGGCCGGTTATTGAGATATCATAAGAAAAGTAAATTCTGTTATTTTGATTTTTCTTTTTTTCCCACTTTATTTCGAATATTATCAAAAAATGTAACGGGAGTTTTTTACTCGACAGTAAATTATCCTCAATTTGACATGATCAGATTTCGTATCCAACGTTCCGTACGCTCTGGGCCACCCTCAACCTCATTTTTTTCAATACGGACCTGCATATTTTATGACACTTTTCGAAATAACTTTCAACGTTGAATTCAACGATATATCATGCAATGTCCTTCAATGTTGATATGCAGGTGATTTTGACCCTTATCCAAATTTCTTTGGGTCGGATCTGTACTACATTTAGGTACCTTTAGTTTAATTAACAACATGCAATACATTCCGATAAGAAAATCAACTTACTCATCTTCAACTGAATGGAACGTAACAGAATCAAAGCAAGAAACAAGTAATAATTATTTACAAATTTCAAGGGGTGAAAAACCTAATTCATAATAATTAAACGAAACTATCATTTAATGAAAGAAAAATCAAATGATTATTCGAAAGTAAATGATGAACATCAATGAAGTAAGTGTTCGAAATGTCCACCATTTTGTAAAATGCACTTTGCGGTTCTGGAACCCATACTTCTTATACATTTGCTTATTTCGTCTCCTTGAATACCTTCCAATACATTCTCAATCTTCTCGCGAAAAATCTCCATTGTCGGGTTCGTAGTATCATAAATTTTATTTTTGAGATATCCCCACAAATAAAAATCCAGCGGATTCAAATCCGGAGATCTGGCAGGCCATGCTACTGGACCTCTTGTTCCAATCCATGAATCGGGAAAAGTTCGATTTAGATAGTCTGTGACTATTCTTGAGTTGTGTGGACCACATCCGTCTTGTTGGAACCATGGACTATTACGCCGATACCGTATAGGAAGATCATCCAACATTTCTTCTATAATTTCTACATATTTTGCTCAGGTTAGGTTGCCGTCAATAAAATAGGGTCCCAGTAATTTATTATTCAACAAACCGCACCATATGTTCAATGAAAAACGATATTGATGTCTAATTTCATGAATTAAGTGAGGATTTTCTGTGGCATAAAACTGTTTGTTCCTTCGATTGAACATGCCAGAATTTGTGAATGTCGTTTCGTCTCCCCAAATGATATTGTGCGCAAAATTGTTGTTATTCCGCACCTTCCGTTGAAACCAATTACAGAATTAAAATAAGTTAAATTGAAATTACTCAGAAAAGTATTCAATGACAAGTTATTGTGACACAATAATAAACGAAGTGACAAATAATATGACATTTCTTGTTATGTTCTTTTTTATCCACGGCCTACTACTTGAAAATAATACATTCAATGAACCTAGAGTTATGTGTATGTAAGAAAAAACAAGTCTATCAACGATATCAATGTTCTGACCCAAATTCAATTGAACCCAGGAAAAAAAATCGAGAACTGTGGCCAGTGAATGCAATTCATCAAAAACTGCTGTTAATAAAATAGTCAAGAGACGCGAATACAATGATTTTAAATTTGAATACCAAGCCTTGTAAAAATTATATCGTAATGATCTCAAAATAAAGTTCGATTCTGTAATTTGTTTCAACGGAACAAATGACAAATCCAACAATAATGATTCCTCGCGAGAAGATTGAGAATGTATTGGAAGGTATTCAAGGAGACGAAATAAGCAAATGTATAAGAAGTATGGGTTCCAGAACCGCAAAGTGCATTTTACAAAATGGTGGACATTCCGAACACTTACTTCATTAATGTTCATCATTTACTTTCGAATAATCATTTGATTTTTCTTTCATTAAATGATAGTTTCGTTTAATTATTATGAATTAGGTTTTTCACCTCTTGAAATTTGTAAATAATTATTAGTTGTTTCTTGCTTTGATTCTGTTACGTTCCATTCAGTTGAAGATGAGTAAGTTGATTTTCTTATCGAAATGTATTGCATGTTGTTAATTGAACTAAAGGTACCTAAATGTAATACAGATCCGACCCAAAGAAATTTGGATAAGGGTCAAAATCACCTGAAAATCAACTTTGAATGACATTGTATGATATATCGTTGAATCAAGTGTTAAAAGTTATTTCGAAAAGTGTCATAAAATATGCAGGTCCGTTTTGAAAAAAATGAGGTTGAGGGTGGCCCAGAGCGTACGAAACGTTGTATACAAAATCTGATTATGTCAAAATGAGGATAATTCACTGTCGAATGAAAAACTTCTGTGGCATTTTCCGATAATATTCGAAATAAAGTGGGAAAAAAAGAAAAATCAAAATGACAGAATTAACTTTTCCTATGATATCTCAATAACCGGCCCTGATAATCTCGATTTGTTTGAACTGCTCGACAATGCTTTTATGAATGCAACTTTTTCTCCATTTGACCGACCTTCTAACTCTTATGGTTCAAAAGTTACCAATACAATCCCATTAAAAAAGTGGACACTCTGTATATATATATATATATATATATATATATATATATATATATATATATGAATAATACGCAATACATCGAGAAATATTTTTATTGCCTTCATTATCTTGAAAATATAATCTCTGATATCATTATAATGCTGGATCCAATGCAGCATTTTTGCACTTAACAGCTAAGTCATTAGAGCTTTTCTTTTGTAGAACGAAATCTGAAAATTATACTGAAATGACGACACCAATGTGATATTCAGTCAATCTCTTCGGGGTTAATGACTTGCAAAAATGTGCTCACAACTAATAGATCCAAACAATGCAAATGTGTCAGCCAGCTCGGCGTTGAAATGTTCTCTGCACCAGACATACATAGCCGAATCGAATAAAGGTCACGTGTTTTTTTGTGAAATAGTTTGGACATCCAGGGGTTCCTAATTTTAGGACACGTATTCTGGTGTTGAATAATAGCAGTTCGACTATCGAATGAACTGAAAATATGCAAATTTCACATCGTACTATATCAGAGAAGCATGAGTATGACTTGATTATTCTCGCTTCGCTCCAATTTGATTTTATATGAAAGATGAAAACTCAGGAGAACGATTTTTTTTCAGAATTTGGATGGTTATATTCCCATATAGACTAGGGTCGATAACAAAAAAAAATAGTAGGATGCAACCCACTGGAAAAGGAAGAGAATATAACAAAGATGAAAGGAAAAATAATTTATGGGCGATCTGAGGTCGGGAAGTGGAAGGGGGTGAGTTTTTAAGGGTAAAAAACGGTTTATCACGATTTCCGGCAACACTACAAGTCCTATGGAAAAAAATTGTAGGTAATAAAAAGATCTACATCTTTTGTATCCCTACTTTTTTCACATCACTCAAAATGTATGTGAAAATTTCAAATAACCTGGTTTTTAATTTTTTATTTTTATCTTTCACAAAAAAAAAATTCATGAAATCTGGTAAAACTTACCTCTTCATGTCCCAAACACACTGTGATTTTTTTTATTCAAAATAATAATTTTTTTACCTTATTTTGACTCAATATCGAAAAAGCACCCTGATTTTCAATCGAAAATTCTCCCGTCAAAATATCAGCTTTTTTAAAAAAGTTGGTGAGCTTTTTGTTCGCTGAAATCTCTACTTTCTGATGGTGTGGAAAGAATATACAGTACTATGGTAAATGTTCTCAGAAAATGCAAAGAAATAACAGGTAGTAAGGCCCAGACCCTCCTAGCCCCTTTTCCACATATCTATGAAATACCTTTTGATGGGCTAAAATTTTCCGTAGGTCACTCAGGTATATAAGTTATCTTGAAATAGCAATAAATAGGCATCTACGCTTATAATTTGAAGAAGATTCTACAACTTTCTCAAAATATTGTAGATGTCTTATTAAATTTTCGGATTCGAGTTTTTTTCGTTTCTTTGCATTTTCTGAGAACATTTACCATAGTAATGTATTATTTTTTTCACACCATCAGAGAGAAGAGATTTCAACGATCAAAAAGCTCACCGACTTTTTTAAAAGAGCTGATATTTTGACGTGAGAATTTTCGATTGAAAATTAGGGTGCTTTTTCGATATTGAGTCAAAATAAGGTGAAATAATAAATATTTTAAATCAAAAAAATTACAGTGTGTTTGGGACACAAAAAGGTGAGTTTTCACCAAATTTCGTGAAGAAAACTATTTTTTCTGTAAAAGATAAAAATAAAAAACAAAAAACTTGGTTATTTGAATTTTTCCATAGGACTTGTAGTTTTGCCGGAAATCGAGATAAACCATTTTTTACCTTCAAAAAGTCACCCCCTTCCACTTTCCGACCTCAGATCGCCCGTAAATTATTTTTCCTTTCATTTTTGTTATATTCTCTTCCTTTTCGAATGGGTTTCATCCTACTATTATTTCTTTTCACTTTTTATCATTCTCAAAGGGTTCAGCCCTGGTCTAAAAGGGAGGTTGTTGGTGTGCGGAGTGAGCTCCAGATCGAGGAAAGAGAATAAAAGAGCTTTGAACTGATTTTTCAACTGATGCAAGAAGTCCATATTCTCGAAGCATATACTTCTAATTCATATTATATTCATCATTTCCAGAGGGAGGAAAGGAGCTCACTTTCCAAAAGGAAAAATATTAGAAGATTATGATTGCATCAATTTGTACTTCAATATTTAATATAGGAACCTGATAGCTAAGCACTTTTTCTATAGGATTTTGCTCCTTGTTATTTTGTTTGGTATATTTAGGCATAAAAAGGATTCCATTTGGAACATCTGGAACTTGATGTATTCGATAGAGCAAGCAACTGAAGATCCCTGGAATATCCCGAGAAGCTACGAGAACAGAATTGGTTCTGCGCGAAAAAACTGGAAACACTCCATCACAGTCTGTTAGAGTGCAAAAAAATTGAGGAATCTGAGATCACACCAGCCATCAGGAAAAAAACAACCACATATGGATCCTCTCATAGAATACCCGGATGTTCCTGGAACTCTTGAAGAAAGCAGGAGAACGTGGGTAAAATTAGGTCTCATCTGGTTGTAGCGCAACTATCATCACCAATACCAATCATCAACCTTGGCTATGTTTGAAGGGGGCTGATACCTCAATACCATTGATCTTCAACCGTGTTGTGGAAATTTCTTTACTTCGATAGTTTTTCGAACGAAACCATCATGTACTCATTGTACCAACTGTTCATTTGTGTTCTGCATACTGTTTTCATTTCATCCAAGTGTGAGAAGATGGAGCTTGTAACTATATAGAGAACGAAGGGCTCTTGTTATGTTTCCTCCGAAGTTTCCGAAAGCATGTATGAAGAATTGGTATACTATACTCATGGTAATCCCCTGAAATTGTTCCATTACCAAACATGATATTTGAATAAAGCATCGTTTTCTATATGTCAAAAGGATAGTTTTCTGTATGTCAAAATAACTTTTCAGCCAACCTATGTGATCGATAGAAATAACAAAATGATACCAATACTGCAGGCATCTCTGGAAATTTCCGTATTGCAACATGTGTTATAATACGATTTCTGATTATTCTTGAAAATTTTCAATTCAAATTGGAATTTATTTTCGAATAGTAGTTCATGTAAATTCATCCTATCGTTGATACCTTCTCACGAGTACCACGAAATATTCAATTGCTTTGAAAACATCGATTCATCCCAGGTATCTCCATTCTCAAAAATTAGTTGGTGAAAGGCTAGGAAAAGAAATGAATATCAGGAGCACTACTTCGTTGAACAAGATGGTAAGAATCAATAGTATATCCTTCAACGAGCGTATAATAATAGCCATCATTATACGCGAGTAGAAGCCTATACTGTCTCTACGACTATACGATACTCAGAATTTTAATGTGATCCTGATATTATTTATGAAAATAATAGATATTTCATTCATTCATTCATTTTGAATTTAAGATTTATTTGATGGAATGATATATCTTCCACAACGATAATGACTTCTCAGAGAGTTTTGGTAAATATGGGAGAAGAACATTTTCCAAGAATTAATGTGACTGGTTCAAGTTTTGCCAATCCACGAACTCTGCGTTTGCCTTCAAATATTGCCTGTTTGATTTTACCGGCAATAAGTGCAAAGTTGCTGTTTTCGCCGTTTTCATCAACTCCGGTGCTCTACAGATCTCAGTATTCTCGCTATCACTGCTTTCCCAATCACAATAATTCATTTTACATTTTAATCGTGACAGATCATAGTTGAAACTGAAAAAACAGTCTATCTGACATTCGCGGAAGTGAAGCCGTGTCACGTCGAATGAAGGAAAGCCTTCTTGAGGAATGTATTTGGTAGATTTCCTGTTTTGTCATTAGTCTAAACCTCTCAGTTCCCGTGGATCCTGAAAATTCTGAATCTGTGATTGGTCGAGTGCCGTTGAAAATGACTTAGGATTTTCTGCGTATGCTGACGAACGTTTCGTGGTACGTGCCGAACGTTTGTATACTCGAAGACTTCAATCTGCTTCCCACAAGGAGCATATTGAAGAACGCAACCGGAAGGTATTCGATTCTGCGGAGCCACTGATTATGCTATAGATGAACCCACCCGTTATAAGCGTTCCAGGCACTCACTTGAGTAATGGGCTACCTACTTCTACACACCAAGTTTAATGCTTGTAACTCTCTTACATCAAAACATTCATTTTAAATCTGAACCACATATCAGTCACTTCTTTGGAGAAAAACTGCCAAGACGTCAATTTATCAAATTGACGTCTTCCAAAATTCAAACCAATCGTGAATAGGAGTATGCCCACTTATTCCCGTTGGAAGAGTGAGAGCCTATTAGGCTACACTTGACAATTAGTGTGAGAGAAGATCCACAGAGTTAGGATCCACGGTGTCTTGTAAGGAGTTAGGATCTTCATTCATCAGTATGTCAGAATGTAGAATACTATAGTCGTAGAGAAATATTGTTCCCAATTGTGTGAAGGTAATTTTCGATACTGAATGGAAATTTGTGATCGGTACATTTCATCACGTATATCCTCTTTAAACCACTTGATTGCTTTGCCTACTCAAGGAGAAATAGTGGAAAATTGATGGAAATAGTAGTAGAGGATATTGACGAACCCTCGATATAAAATGTGACACCATGTTAGCCCATTCCATAGGGGAAAGGAGTGTTTCTCGAGTGTTTGTTGCATTTTTATTTCAGGAATTATCACTTTGAACGTCATTATCAGGTGTCCACTCATTTCCAAGAGGTGAAGTTAGGTCTTGAATTTCGTGCTACCTCATCTCTTTGGTCTCAAGTGGATTGGGGTGCTACTTTCTAATTCACTCAATCTACAGGTATTTTTGATCAACACATCTACATTCCTACGTGGAATACTGGAAGAAGAGATTGGCCACATGGCATTGACTAGTGAAGTCATGAATGTAATCGCTCATTCAAAAACATGTGAAAGATGCAATGAAACGATAGAAAGCGGTCAAAAGTGCATATAAAATGTGCGAAAGCTACGAACTCCTTGAAACTTCTAGGAAACGAACAATTAGATTGTTGTGACTCCAAACAAATTTCAAATGTTGATAGTGATCCAGACTCGATGCTCTAGGAAGGGGTATACAGCGATAAAAAAGTGGACATACATGTCTTCAATTATATGTTGAAACAAAAAGATAAAATCATCCATGAACTTGAAGAAAGGGTGAGAGCGCTAAGCAATGAACTGGATATCATGAAATCAAACACATATCAAAAAAACTCTAACCGAAAAGACGAACCTGAAGAAATATCACAGGTGAATAGAAACACGAATTACCAATCGGCCTTCATGAAACCAGACGAATACACTGAAAACAGTGATGTTGGCTCTTCTAAAAGCAACAAAATGTCAGATACGCCGAAAATATCAACACACACACTTGAACAAGCAGTTTGAGAAGTAAATACCAAACTCAAATGCGATAAATTAATAAATTTAACAACTGAAGATGACAAATAAGATAAATTCCAAGTGAACAGAATAAATGAAGGGCAAAAAGCACAGCATAAAATGGACGACGCCTATACAAAAGTTATGTCAAGGAAATAAAAAAAAATTGGTGAAGGGGACGAGACCAAGAATTCCATGAAAGAGAAAATAAAGTAAAACTCATAGCTATTGTTTTGAAAAACTTTTGACGAAGTGACTGCGGAAAATGTTAGAGACTACATGCAAGCAAAAACAAAATTCAGAGAAACAATTGTAAAGGCATTACCCATAAACAAACTCAAAAGGAAGTACAAATATTTCATGATCAAAACAGATTACAGCCTGAAAGGGAAAATCAATAAGTCCAATTCTTGGCCAAAAAAGATAAGTTATGGAAGGTTCAACTTCAGACTGTGAAAGGGGTTTTTCACTCTCAAATTCGGGATGGTCGAGTTAGAAAAAACCAACCAAATACTTTTTTAGAAATATGATTTCAGAAGGAGAGACAGATGTGAGTGAAGATGTTCCCTCTTTCCCATTCAAATATACAGTGTATTGGAAACAACACTTTTGAACTTGAAAATCACGTATTGTAAAACAGAAATATCAAAATTGTCTGTATAACAGAACATTGGTTGAGTAAAAGTGAGAGTCAATGCTACATTTCTATAAAATTTGTATGTACTGTAGAAACACCTATAAAAATGGGGGATCATGTATTTTTGTGCATGGAGATTTTGATGCAATTGGACTAGAACACTTGGTTAAATTCTCTGAAAGTCGTGTCTGTAAAATATCGGCATGCTATTTGAAGGAGCTACAAATGATGATAATCAATATATATCGTTTCACATTCCATTATAAAGTAGATCAATTCTTGGGAATCATGCAAAATATCCTATTGGCATTAGAGAAAACAAGTAAAAATAAAAAAAATTAAGTAAAGATGGCAGGTGATTTTAACGTCCCATTTAATATGGAAAACGATAATAACACATGAAAACAGCTTTATCAAATAGTTGGATTGAGTCGATGGTAAATGGAATAACTCACAATAAGGGAAACTGTTTGGATAATATATTCTAGAACTTCCAAATAAACTCATTTGCAATAATAGACATACTTTTTTCAGACCACTCTGGACAAATCGCGGATATTGTAAAATGGTCTATTGAAAATAAAAACGAAACGAAAAGTATAAACTACCATTTCGAAAAGTAGAAAATGAGTGCATTAACACATTTTGTTATCATCCATCACAAGAAACATGGGATGAAGTATTCAATTCCCCATCTGCCGAAGAGAAATATAATGTATTTGGCGAAATCTTCACGTATTATTATGAATTTTGTTTTTCATACTATGAAAATAATAAAAACAATATTGGCTAATACAAAGATTATCATATTATCTCACCGAAAACAATCGTAGCAAAAAATAGTGTCAAATTCTTCCACAATTTCTATATAGAAATTCCGACAGACAGTAATAAAATAATATACGCAATGAATGTAAAAAACAGAAAAAATTATAACGAAAAAAAAAAGTTATTAAATACGAACAACTACAATAAAACTCAATGGGATATCATCAACACTGAAACAGGTGAGAAACAAAAAGCAAAAAGTTACCCACAAAATTTATCTGCAAATGAACTCAATGATTTCTAAGTGAATAATTCAGAATCTCTCATTGAAAACTGCGTTAAATTTACTGGACAAAAACCACAGCCCGGCAAATACAATTTTTGTGAAACCTTCGGTCACAGATGATATTAGAACACGCATTAATAAAATGAAATCCAAAAAAATAGAAGACATATACGGTTTTAGCACATTTGTAATAAAAAAATATGGAATGTATTTATTGGAACCTCTTACAGAGATTATAAATGCCTGCTTCAGGATAGTAGTTTTTCCATGAAAATAAAAATGAGTTAAGTTATTCCTGCCTACAAAAAAGGTGACCCGTCACTGCCAAAAAATTTTCAACAGATATCCATTCTTTCAGCCTTCTCCCAAATATGGAAAATGGCAATACACTCGGAACTGATGTCTTTTTTGGATACTCATAAAATTATATCACCACAACAATATAGATTCAGAAAGGGGCTGTCCACCGCGAATACAGTACCCTCCTTAACAAATGTAATCAAAAGAGCTTTCAATGACAATAAAAAATATTTGACAGATTAGTTAGTACAGATCTGACATCTGACTGTGTGAATCACAATATATTATTAGAAAAACTCAATTTCTACGGAATACGTGTAGGGCACCAGATACCATGAAGTCATACTTACACGAAAGAAAGCAAATTGTAGTAAATGGCGAAGAACGCAGTGATACAGCTATTGTTAAGACATGGGCCCCCTTCTGGTCTTGATTTACATAAATGGCCTACCTTTCACTATGAGTTATATTAACGTTCCAAACATCATGTATGCGGACAACACAACTTTTGACATTGACCTAGGAGAAGAGGAGGATACTGAACTCGTCCTTCCACTTATCTTGGAGGAGGCTAGGACTTGGTTCGAACCCAATGATATGCTATTGAATGATAGTGAAAGTAAAAGAAAAACTTTCGCAAATTTTCCCTCTGAGAATCGAAATGGCCATGTCGATTTCCTTGGGGTCATATTATATATGAAGTTGCAGTGGTCAGAACATATAAATGTGTTATGTGGAAAACTCCCAAAAACGGTGTTTGCCATCAGGAAAATTAGTAACTTACTTGGAGAATCAGCTGTATACATAACCCATTTTGCACTGTTTCACTCTGTTCTAACATATGGAACCCTGATATAGGGAAATGGATCAGAATGTTATCTACAAAGAAATTCAATCACACAAAAAGCTGCCTTACGCAGTATACAAAAATTAAATTGGGATTTCAGCTGCAGATCAATATTTGAAAAACTGGAAATTATGACCATACTCTCGGCTATTCTGTACCATAACTTATTTTCCATGAAAAAAACACATGAGCGATAATCAAGCAAAATCAGATCTTAACCCACACGACACAAGAAATAAATCTATACTGCAACCACACACTTGAGAACGTAGACACACAAACAAAGCTATTGAATGGTTCAATTCATTACCATCTGAATTTCGTAATCTGTCTCTTTCCAGATTTTCAATGAAATCTAGAAGAATTTTGGCAAAAAACTGTATATACTCATTTGATGAATATTTCAAACTAATCAAAGACAGAGACATCTTCACAACAACCAGATAATAAAATTTCAACTTGTGCATATAATATTTTATATTTCATATTTATATTTTAATCTTCAGATATTTTTCATTCCTATATTTTTGCCTATTGTCCTATTTTATTTTGACACTTTATAATATTGTAAATGTTCCTGAATTGAATAAACACAATCAATCAATCATATTCATCGTATTACTTCTGAGAACAGCCGTATTGACTTTTCATTTGATTGTAAATCGGATTCAAGAAATGAAATCAGTGATCCGCATATCCATTCTGAGATAAAAAATCATGAGAACACCAATTGAATAATTTCGAAATGTGGGCATTACATCCAGAAGTTTGTTGATTCCTGCTGTATTTTGTGATATGAAAATAATCGTTTCGGTAACTGTCTTTCGTCGTAAATGGATCCTATCGAAATGAATACTGTTTTAATGGATTTGAAATTGAAACAGCAGGCATTGTGATATTCCAGTTGAAATTATTATCTGCGTATCGTCTATGCAAATAAAAGACACTCACTCCACTAGATGATTTTCACTAAATTGGGTTCACAGTTTTATCTCTACCTACTTATATGAAGCGAAGCACGTATTGCGGTTGTGAAAACCTAATTTAGTGAAAATTATCAAGTGAAGTGAGTGTCCTTTGTTTATCTCAGGAAACGATGTATGCTGATCCATCTCATCAACTTTAGGAGCCAAATAGTTCATTTGATTTTTCCATATTGTTGCCTCAATCCAGTGAGATTCGATTCAACCAGCCTGAGGCTCCTTATAGGGGGGATTTCGGAAAGACCATAGAGAAAATGGTCACAAACACGGAAACCTGCAAGCAAGGTTTACATGAATGCCATTATGATCTATCTCATGTATTTAAAGCTGCGTAATGACTTGATTGAGCATGCGTTGATTCGAGGCGCAAGCATATGCTCATTCAAATCAGGACGTGTCATTCGCAACGCATCGGCGCATGTTTAACTTCTCGCGAGTCACCGCGAATGCACATGACCAGAGCTAATTTTTGCTCCTTCTCAAAGGGAATATATCTTGCGTGTGTGCTCAGTGTGGACGGTTTTCAGTCTACAATAATCTGTCGAGAGCAACGCAGTGGAAATATTTTCGAATAGCGGTTTCAAAAAGTACAAAATGATGTGGTCAAACGAAGACTGCTTGCAATTAATTGATTTCTACGAACAACATCCCTTTTTGTGGAATGCAAAGCATTTCTTTCACTTCTCAATTGCTCTGATACTCTGAATACATACTGTAAGGAACAGGAGCAGCATGCCTGAGTTTGGTGTCTTTTTTTACAATTTTTGGTCCAATGCCATTGATTAAATATTCGAAATCCTTTGACGATATCCCAGATTGCTGATTGAATGGTGGTCAATAAGGCTGTTTAGCCTCTCTATACTTCGATCTATGAGATCTTTTGAACATCGACGACATCCTTACAAAGATTCGAAACCGTTCAGAAAGCAGCTCACGTAAAAGTTTAGGGCCCCCCAAACATCTTGGGGTTCTATATATCTCGTGAATCCAAGATAGCATTGGTTTTTTTATTCGATATTTTTTCAGTAAATTTGAAATCACTATATAAGCAGCACCAGCAATAATTTCTGCCATTACTTGAACACAAGAATGACCGGAAAGGACTGAAACATTACACATGCGTGCGAGGAAATATATTTGAACAAATATACCGATATGATACACACGCATATTCATATGCAAGCCCCTCGACTCAACGTATGCACATTCGAATCAGTACCCGGCCTAATGAGCACAAATTGAACCATACACTCACATGCAAAAATTTAATATTTGATAAAATTTGAAGTATCAATGTTTCAAATTCTTTCAAAATACCAATTTTAGTTGAGAACCATTTTCTGGTCCAACAGTTCACTTTAAGAAATGTAATTTTTTAACGAGGTAGCGTTGTTCGTTGTTGAATGTCAGTTGGTCAGCTGAGTATATGAGTTCAGTAATGGAGGAGCAACAATATATTGTTCAGTTTTAATGGGCAAAAAAAAATAAGAAAAACTATTTATGCAAATTTCAATTCAACTTCGAAATCGAACTGCAAAACAAACCAATTCAACTGTAACATAACAAACCTGAAGAAACGTACTTTTTACAACAAATTCGGTTTAATATCCTTCATTATCCCTTCTAGCCTGCATACGTCGGTTCATACTGTCAATAAGGTAACGAATAGCATTTTGGGAAATATTTTTCAAGGCATTCCTGCTGAAGGGCTGAGCGAAGCTCATCATTTACCGTAGCCGCAGATACTTCGCGATTTCTTACTTGCCTACCAAGCAGGTCCCATACATGATGCTCCATGGGGTTGAAATCCGACAAACATACTGGATAGTTCATTTTGTAAATAACAACTTCTGCGAGGTATTAATGATAATAATAATAAATATACTTTATTTTCCGAATATGATAATCTTGTTGACAAAGCTTCAAATACAGGTATATAAAACAATATATTGGACGAAACAATATACAATATGAAATATGAATAAATATAAATAAATACATTATGAATATAAATGAATATGCAATACAAAATAGTCAAACTATCATCAGATTATCGTCATAAATTCTTGTAAAACATAATACGACACACAGTACATTCTTCATATTTTTTCTAAAACCCACAATATCTATATTAGAGTCTTTGACTTCAATCGGCAAATGATTATATATCTCAACTCCGTTATGAATCAGCGAATCCTCAATTAGAGAGGACGGAGGTAAGGGTAAGTTTAAATTATTCCTAGAGCTGAGTCTTGAATAATGAGAAAAAATGACTTCGAACTTCAGAATATTATTTCTTATAAGACAAACAGTTTTCAAAATGGAAAGAGCTACAACAGTCAGTATCTTCATATCAATAAATAGTTACCTGCATGAATCGCGTTGTCCAATTTTACCAATATATCTGATAGCCTTTTCTGAATTTTGAGGACCGAGTCCGGCAAATTTACGCTACACACTCCCCAAAAAGGAATACCATACCTCAAATGAGATTCAAACAAAGCGTAATAGGCTGTTTCAACAGTAGGTACTCCAAGCTCCCTAGCGATTACTCTGATTGGATAACAACCGAAAGAAATTGGTTTTTACTTGTTTCATCTGTATATCAAATTTCAGTTTTCTGCCAATATTCAAACCCAGAAATCTGGAACACTCTTTATTTTCAATGATATCATTTTCTAAGTTCACATCATGAAGAGTACATTTGAAGAAAACAGTATTCGTTTTTGAGATATTGAATAATAAAGGGTTTGAATCACACCAAGACTTAACCATTTATAAATCGTAACATATTTTCTCGTTGAGATCTCCAACGGTCTTACTCTCACACAAAATTGTGGTATCATATGCAAATAATGTTACTTCACCAGACATGTTAAGATTCGATAGATCATTAATGTAAAGTGAAAACAGAGTTGGACCTAGAACCGATCCTTGCGGCACACCCAAATCTTTCTCATTACTTGCATACGCTGTGTGAGGTGAGACTCGAACAAATTCAAAGTTACTCGTCTACACACATAGTGATGAAGCTTCCGCAAGAGTATTCTGTGATTCACGCAGTCAAAAGCTTTCGTGGGTCACAGAGCACTGCCGCGGCAATATCTCCGCCATTTATGTCCGAGTAAAGCTTATGTAGAAAGGAAACAATTGCATCATGTGTGTTCTTTCTATTTTGAAATCGAAATTGATTTGTGTTAATGATTTTGTGTGAGCTGAGGAATGAGGGAGATGTAGGTATTTCATTTTCGCTAATAAAACCAATGTCTACAGGAGGATTGATACAAACATTCGTGGTTTGAGAGCTCTTGATGTCATAAGATGATGCTTCTTTATCATATACATTCTCGAAAAAGTGTGCAAATGAGTTAGCTACTTCTTTGATTGATTTAATTTTTTATCCTTGTAAACCATTTCTTCGCTGTTGTTCTTGAGAACATTTCTGTTAGATGACACAAATCTTCAAAAGCTACTGTTATCATTAACAATATTCTGTTAGATGTTCATAGGTTTTCTTATGTCTTGTTTCATTTCTCAAATACTACTTGTTGATGATAAATATTGTAGGTTTTTTTTAATTGGATTCTATGGTAATTTTTTTGCCTCAATTGAGATATTATGTGATGGTTGAACCACGTTGAATACACCCTCTCAGATTTTTTGCCAGAGGTACGCATTGCCTCAACACCCCCACAAATATAATATAGAATTTTCCAACTGATCATCGATATCACTTATTTTGTACAATGGACTCCATACAATTTCTTTTAGCGAATCATACATTTTGAGAAAGTCTGTTTTTTCACAATTGTATTGCTCATTGAAAGTTTTTTCTTCAGCTGCAGAGCCTTGACTGAACATGATACTGTCTTCTAGTGATGGGTTGTTATCGTTTTCTGGTACTAATGGACAGTCGCAATGTCCCACTGTTATCTTATGATTACTTAGTATTAGATCAAGAATTCTGTTGTTTATGTTGAGAACTTCATCGAATTGCTTCAGAATGAGAAGGTTTATGAGGTTATCGAACCTGTTTCTAATGTTCAGTGCCCCAGTGAAATCCACTGATCCGGGTATATTGAAATCATCCATCATTATAGTTGATAACATATACCATTCCATGACCTCTTTCGCCATTTTTCACCCAAAGATGTTTGATATCGTTTTTTTCTCTTGTACTCACGGCACTTGGCAAACAACACTTTGTTTTTCACTAGTTGAAGACTCGTTGATGAATACTGTTTTGTCATACCCATGCTGCCAATCCAGTTCTCCTCCTCAACGGACAGTATCCTCTTCACTTCTCTTGCTTTCATAAACTCTTTTAATGTTAGCTGCGATACGAACTTCAGGAGATTTGGATTTGGATCATTGTCATTCTGGCTGGCGTTGACTCGGTAACAGTTGTTAATTTGGCTTTCTTTCCATTCCACTTTCAATGCCTTGAATATAAATAGTAACACACGTTGAAGGTTTTCCTCTTTGGCTTCCGGTACTCCTTGAATTTCGACTGTTTTCGATCTTTTGTATTGTTCTTGAGAATAGATTTTTGATTTCATTCACAAGGTTTTCCTCTGGAGTTTCCGCTTGATGTACTCGAACATTGCAGTCCTGTATTTTAGTATACATATTTTTTATCAGTAGATTTGTCTCTTCAAATTTTTCATGACACGAATTGGGAGATGTCATTGACATCTCTTAGGATTCGTATTTCTTTTAGTATATCCCTTATTGACGGTTCACGACATTGCTTGCATCTCCATGTTCCATCCGACAGTTTTTCATCATTGTCAATGTACCCCATATGAATGACGTTGGGCACCTTCTCTGACACATTTGGTTGTTTTATTCCTAGTGTTTTTGAGATTTATTACTCCATTGCATACCATACATATCGCTATCATGATTTGTGTCAGTTCGGTTCTGTCGGCTTCCTCGTTTTTTAGTAGAGTCTGCCGATATAGATGTTGTAAAAACGACCGGTATTTTTGTCAGTTTGCACTGTTAATGTTTGCAGCAGGAAATTATTGTTTGGAAATCAATCAATTACACATTTACTAGATTCACTTTTTAAATTCTAATATGACTATCAAGCTAAGGTACTTTTATTTGCACTGTGAGGTGAATTTGAGATATCCAAGATAGCTCTGCCACCACTAATTTAGAATAACTTGGGACTTTGATTTAATGCGTGTTCGCTGTGTGGATTCTCGATGTCAATTCAAGCAGGTTTGAAAAATCATCAGAATATTTAGAAGAACGAAGTCATTCAACTTTGATAGCAAGAAAATATCATTTCCACATAGAAAACATCCAGTATTTAAAAAAATCCAGTGGTGCCATGGGAAGCGTAACACACACAATGGGTATAAGCCGTATAATGAGCGGCTCTAAGTCATAAGTTCTTTTTAATTAAAACCCTGCAGAATGGGATTCCGTATGTATGTGATACCTCACACGATGTTTATATTAAATTCCACCCGTGTCAGAGATAATTAGTAGTGCTCGGCAAAGAGGCATGAAGATATCTTCCAGACCGGGAATGCAAAATGCTTGGGGTGTTACACAGGATGAATAACTTAATCGGATAATACCCTAGCTGCGGAAATCAGATTTTGGAATTTGATAAAACAAAGTGATGGAAGTAATTGCATTCTTTCATATCCACAAGAAATTGGATATGAAGCATTAAAATGAAAATTTTTCGAATAACCCACTAACTCATCAGACGAATTCTGAGCTGGATGGCAAGGATTCTGTGATCCCTAGTACCTTTTCCCTTTGTTACTTCTTTCATTCGTTTTTTAATTCATATCCTTGGTGTGCAAGATTGAATCAACATGAATTGATTAGATACGGAGAAAACTGGCTCATTCTACTAATTTTTTGTCAGCAGTATGACATGAATAAAGTCTACCGTATTTTCTGTGAATGACTTGAATTAGGTGTAGATTGAGTGAATTCCATGGTATAGCAATGAGTGATTCAGGAAAGAGATAAAATGAAACTCCAGTGACTGGTCAGGTAATTTCATCAATACATCCCTCGTCACTGCTGTATTGATTGGACTCAAATTGAGTCCACAATATTTTGACTCCTTCTGAAAAGACACTCGAAACTGCAGCGTTCAATCAATTGAGAGAATATGAAGAAAATAATAAAATGATGATGGATTTTCATTCTGTATTTTGTGCAAGACACTCATGAGAAACATTACTTCAGTTAACAACAACCAGATGGAAATTATTACTGGATGATGATAGATACATAGTGAAGGCATTCTTAGACTCCCAAACAGCCTTCAGAACCATCAATATTGATTAACTATTACAGAAAATAAAGTTCATGGTAGGACTCAAAGAACCACAAGGCAGAGTTCTTGGACCATTTCTACTTATCCTAATGGAATCAATTACTTCTAAGTTTATGTATTCGATGTTGACGCACTCTTTGCTGCAACAAGTTCATATAGGATCGTGAAAATTGAAATCATTCAGTTAAAAATATTTGACAGTTCCTTATTGTGAATAGAGCCAATTCAACTAAAAACAGCCACAATAATCTTAACCAAATATAAATATATTCGAATTGATGAAACACCAATCAACATTATTGATAATAATGAAAAAATGGTCGGGGATATTGACTACCGGGTTATTCAGTATAAATTACCCACCCCTTATCATCGTTATTATTGCCCATAGAAAAAAAAGTGAAATGTGAAAGTTGTGTGATTATGACTGAATTTTGATAAAATGGTATCGAAAACATAGTACCGTGCAGATTTCAGGGGAGAAAGGATTTTTTTAATGAGATACCCTATATATTATTGAATTTTTGGAATGATGTTTTTTCCTGGTTCCAAAAATATACTATATCTTAATCGTTTTCGAGTTATTGAACGTCGAATAACTTGTTCATACTAGTTGTTACTGTAAATAACTATCTTATGAAAGTTAACATTTTTAACGTAAGCTATGAAAATGACATTTATATTATGTTTGTTTAGAAACATTCCTTCAATGGAATAATCAGAATGGTTAACAGTGAGGAAAAAAAAGTTCAAATATATACTTGTTATATACAAAACGACAAAAACAAACGAGCAGCAAAAAGTGCATATGGGGTGTGTATCCAAATCGTCCAACACCGTCAGAAAATACATTCAAAAACATTTACCAAAAAGTGAATCATAGCTTCAGTTTTAGTAAAAAAAAGCGTGTAGTTTAAAAAAACCAAGAAGAACAGCTAGATATACTGCTTTATTTCGAAGATAAGCCTATCAATTATAATTAGCGAATATAATTTTTCGAAACATTGTATTATTTTTTAGGAAATTCTAAATGTAGTTTGAAAATTCTATCAATGGGATGAAAGTTTTTTCGAAATCCAACGTACTTGGTTGCAAATGCACGTGGATATTTTAAACTTTTTTTCCGTTCCCTTAACCAATTTGCAGAACTTGTTGTACTTTTTTTAAACAATTTACAATGAAAAACTCAAACAAATGACAAAAAAGAAGGTTCCGTAACTTTTACAAGGTTGCATACTTAATGCATGTTGTAAAACACCATTACTATAAGTATGCCTAGTTTGCAGAACTTTTGCAATTTCCAGTGCAAAAATGGAGCATGAAAACGTTTTTTTCAATCAAAACAATATTCCGTTTGAAGCAGACTTCTGCAAAATTTTACAGTTTGTTTGATGCACAAACATACCAATGAAGTTTGACAACTTTTGGCATCAATGATAACTGATTGTCTATATCTAGTGGCCTATCTTTCGAAAATAATGAAACACTTTCCACCTCGGTGTGTAATCTACTATTCCATTCAGACAACCACAATGAAAATGAAAAAATCGTATCAATATTACTCACCAACAACTGATAATGTCATGGTGATGCCGATGGGTGGGGTTGTCCCTACTTGACATTCATACACGCCACTGTCCCTCCGCTGTGGATATCGCACTTGTAGCGTCCAATCTTCCGTCATCGGATTGTGGATACTGATGAATCTTTGATCGGAGGTGTATGTGAAACGACCAGTTGTTAGCAGATGCAGATCTCTGTGTCGTATCCACGAAACCTGGAGAAGAAAGTCCTCATCAAGTGTGAATTAGCAACGATAAAAACTGGAATTCAGTGATTAACACTTTTCCCATTCGAATACAGTGGAAATACGAGATGTATTATTGGTTTTTTGTGGAGTCCGATACAGAATCAGTTATCAAGAGTTTGAAGAACTATTA
Source organism: Gonioctena quinquepunctata (assembly GCA_018342105.1). Classification (NCBI taxonomy): domain Eukaryota; kingdom Metazoa; phylum Arthropoda; class Insecta; order Coleoptera; family Chrysomelidae; genus Gonioctena; species Gonioctena quinquepunctata. The sequence goes on along the minus strand of JAFIRS010001852.1, from coordinate 28,390 downwards.
GTATGGGAACAATATTTTTATTCAAATCAAGGCACCGTACATGCTTTGAAGTCTGTTATTTACTAATTTGGCGATAAAATAACCCGTACAATAATATTGAAAATGCTTTCCGGAAACGCTAGACCCCAAATTACGAAAGCTTGAAATCGTTATTCACACTATCTGATTTTTAAAGAAACATCTACGTCTCCAAAAACCACCTAGAAACAATTGGATTATCACCTGTCAATAACAAAACTGTTCCGTGTTGTCATCATATGAAATGATTGAATGTATTATGACGCAAAGTACCTACTCACACATAACAAGTTTCAAGTCATTTGGATAACTGAAAATTCGTGAAGAATCTTCGACATTCGGAATGGTTGCATAAAAACTTGTGGGAAGACCAAGTTCAAATATGTAATAGTATCATCATAAACAGTGGTGGAACTCATTACCTAGCCAAGTCGATTTTTGATCAATAAATAGGCTGAAAAATATTATTTGCGAACTTCACCTCTTAAGACTCCATACACGACGTTGAAACGATTATAATGAGAGTGTACGACGGTGGTCTAGTGACTCAAAATGACGCTGGGAATTTTTATCTTTAAATTTCTATTTTTGGAACTGAAAGTATCAATTTAATTATCTGCAGTGAATCCTTCCACTCCGTATATAAGTTAACTTGACTCACTTTCTATTTTGTTGAAAACCACTTGAAATAATCGTGGAACTATGGAATAGAACAAAATGAGTGGGCAAAATACTTGTACAGAAAATATGGAATTTTGGAATATTTCTACAGTTCTAAGGTTTTCTTTCCGGACACACTTCTCACAGCACGATAAGATATGCCACAAAGATATCCAACAATAAAAATAAAATAAAAAAATAATGTGTTTATATTTTCTTACATTATTTGCAATTCCACTTGAGAGCACTTTTGGGTAGATATTTGAGAATATCAAGCCCTAGAATGCATCTAACTATATTGGCATATATTTATCAATTATCAATATGGATAACACGTCCTTCTTCATGCGGGCGCTTGAAAACTACTGCGCATGCGTAACTTCAGAATTAAGACTCATGGAATTCATTTTAGGTTAGGTTATCAATTTGACATCTTGACCAGAATCAGGCAATTCTAATCACACATTGATAATCGCCATAAGTCTGCTAGTTGGTTAGTAAAAGTGTATTTTTGGTTATTTTCGGAGCTTTAGAGTTGTTAGTTGATAATAATTAGATGGAGAGTGATTACTGGAAGACACTATTGTTGAAAAGCAGAGATGTTGGTCAACGTTATGCTTGAGAATACATCTCCATCTTCTGTTTACATTTGTATCCCTATATTTGTTACAGGAATAAAATGAAGGTGTGTATGATAAATGATTCAGATCCTTTCACACTGAATATTTTTGAACTGAACTGAACATGTTACGAATATGGATATCATTTCGTATTTGGTTTTTACTCAAAGCATTCATTCCCAAATGCAGATGAAGGCATCTAAGTATAGAAATCCATGAATATTTTTGATCTGGCTCAGTTGTGAAAATGAGAACAAAGATTCAGAATCCTTCATATATTTTAGTTGGACAGGTGAGACTTTTCCTAAGCAGCAGGATTTTTCTAATGGTAGATACATATACCTACAATAGCAAATCTTGAACATTGAGTCATCGAAGTGAATTTTTCATTCCAAATAGGACTACTGAAAATTAATTATAATTTATAAGATGCAATGTATGACTTCTGATCTGATCTATAATGTTTATTGCCAACTTTGATTATTATGAGAGAAAGGGATTTGATATTTCAAAATATTACTCCTTATCTTTCATAAAAGTTCTGATCAACATAACTTTTCCTCCTTTGGAAGTGTAAAATATATCAATTATCTGTATGTACATGAACTTCATTTGAAATGAGACTTTCCAATATACAATTCAGAGATATATAAGAAGGCAAAATCGTAAGAACAAATCACAAACGTTTGAAGTAATATCCATGAATAAATGATGGATATATTTATGTCTGCTGCATATACTTGATTTTCGAATCCGTAAGTTCATCTCGCTTGATTGCAGCTAACCATGAAGCTTTTGTCTTTCTGGATGAGTGATTTTATCGATGAGTAACTTGTTATTTCAAACTGTAGGCACCGAGTAGAACCCGACTCTATCCTTGTCGTGACGAGACCCACAGTCAATTACAATGCAAGTAACTGGCATTTTCCTTCATTTGTAGCTCGAATTATAATCCATAATTGAAAATATCACTTGAATTTGCACAGATAATCATAAAATTAACACTTTCACCACTATTTAGACGAATTACAATATGTGCCCTCAGCCGCCATATTACTTTCGTTTTGACAGATTGCTGGACAAGTCAAAAGAAATGTCACAATTTTGTGGTCATGTTACCTGAGATCTCTAAAAACCTTGGTGCTTGCACTTATACCTGTAAAAGTTTGCGATCAACTTGGCCTACTTGATAATAGAGATCCTTAGCGGTTCAGTTGGCGCCAATATCATTCCAGTTTCAATCCAGTAAACAGACCACACAGGGTATATTTATTTCGTCAGCTTTTTTTCGAGGCGAACTGTTCGCGAGTTCCTATTTCAGCTTTGCTATTGGTTGAAAGGTGATATCTGTCAAACTTCACCAATAGCAAAACTAGAATTAGAAGCCTCCGAACATTGCACAAAGAAAACACCCTATTGTTGTTTTTCGTATCAGTTGAAAGGTTTACTAAATATTTTTTCGAAGATTGAGAATAATGACGCAGTATCTTTTCGATCTATGAGGTGAATGAGTTGCAGAGAAGAGAACAAATCCGCTAGATTATTGTGTGCTTATGTTTATATTATTGAGTACTTATTTGGGGTAGTTCCAATGCGCAACCACATTCATATTGTTGTGGTGCAACTAGAATATTTCGAAATCATTTCATGACAATATATGGTTCTTTTGACAGGTGGGGAGTTGGAAATGAATTTGTTAGAGAATTTGAAATTCAATGCATATATTGTATACAATATTATGGACTATGAAAACATCATTTTAATCTTCATTCTCTTTGAACAATGATGAAAATATCATTGATAGTTCATTCATCAAGATTTGTACCTTTGATACTGATTACAGGTCGTGAATATCCGAATCTGTGGCTTCAGACTGTCCACACAAATTACAAAAGGGCCCATTTTGAAAAAGTATCCTTACACACAACACTACTTGAAAATTAACACTTCCTTACGCACTGATGAACGACGTAATTTTTGAAACAACGTACTAAAAAATGAGAGGCAAGATTTCAAATCAATGGGGAGGAAAAGCGCATAGACACCGACAAAATAGAAAATAATTTCTTATAGGATGCTGCAGATGTCAAAAATTAAGTTTTGACATTGAGCGAAGATATAAACAAAGATTTTTGGATGGCGCCATCTACCAAAGAGATGACAGAGAGAAGCTCTATACAAGTAACAAGTGGTGTCCCTTGGAAATCTAAACAATAGCAAATCAACCCAAGCACCAGGTTTTTAGATATCTTAATGTTATCATAATGAGAATTTGCAACAAACGGAATGAGCTTGTCATATTCCAACATTTTTCCATATGAAATAATGACTACTAGAACGAGATGAACGAACAAAATCGCGTCTTCGATAATAAAACGTGTTTATTCCTTTGCACATGGGCTTTCTTTTTAGGGCCCCTTATCTAAATATATAAGAAACTACTGACTGACTGACGTATCAACGCACAGCCTGAACTCCTGGTGCTAAGACCGTGACAATTCTCATGTGAGTTTCTTTGACACTGTAGGTGAGCGCTAGGAAAGGATTTTTGGAAATTCAAGTCTTTGGGTGGTGAAAATGGAGATGAAGGTTTGTATGAAAATTCGTCATTTTTGAATAATTGAATCTGACAAACTGTCGAATTGATGTTCGAAGCTAGATAAAATCACATTAAAAAAACCAGGAACAAACAAATTCTACGTAGACGAAGTTGCGGGCACCAGGTTTCATCAATATTTGAAGTTAATAAATATATATGTTTATTGGTGCTTGTCCTAATTTTCCAACAAATAGCCCTTGTTTTTCAGTATATCGCGTATTAGGATTTTTACGTCTGGTAATCACGGAAGCATGTATGCTAGTTATATTTAGAATCCCAATAGAAGAAATACATGAACGAACAACGGTATGTGAGGACGAAGTAATTGATAATTCATAAAACAAAAATTATTAGGTAAAATGTAGACGCTTAGATTTCTGAATGATATCAAATCAACCAGATCCGTAAATTATTCGTTATACATTTTTGTTGTGTGTCGTAATCGTGGTCTGACAGACCACCGTCATGCACCGGATTGTTTTGAAAGCCTATGTACATTTATTTCTCAATCTCCACTGTTTTGATTAATCAATCGTAACTCATATTTTATGATTCATTCTTATCAGTATAGTAGAAGGAACATGTTTCTGAAATCAAGTTTTCATTTGAAATTCAGAATAATTCAATTAGGAAACCTTGTGTGATCTCACGGGTACCCATCAAACAAGTACCGCTAAAACGATAACGATATTGCTGACGGCACAGACAAGTTTTCAATAGACATTTGGGCTGTTTGGGCCTGCCATAAGATGAAAAGAGTTCCTTCATTATCAATGAATCAATCGATCGATCAATCAGAATATACCCTATTTCATTGACAAAGCTTGTACAGAAAAAATAAAAGGAATATAAACATGCATTGTTTTGCTAATACCAATACTGCTCAGCTTAGACGGAACGCCGTATGTACAAACAACGTAAAATTAGATTTTGGTATCAACCACCTGAAAATGCGATTTTTATCGGAACCACTAAGCAAAAATGCCGTATGTACCACCAAATCTTCAAATTGAAGACACTTTTTTACCGTATCCAACAAAAATATTTACATGTGCTTAGCAAAAATGCCACATCCATACGTCGCTTGATGAAAACACGGTATTTCAACGAGCACTACGGCGTTTCCACTAAAAATGCATGAGTTACCACGTTTTCGCTAAGCACTAATTAAATTTAATGCCTGTTGCAACCTGAAGGGTTCCTTATTCTCTCTCAGGTTGTTGTTTGATTCGAAGTTTGATTTCATTGTGGTGGTTGAAAAGTGTTTTGTACTTGTAAACATGTCTGGAAGAATAAAATTAATGTTAGAATTGACTGAAATCAGTACCAAACTGATAATCCAGAATTATTTTCAAATCATAATGTAGATATTTCCAGTCCATCACAAAATCCAAACGATCTTTTCGATTTACCGATGCTTAGAGACGATGAAATATTTATTGGAAAAGATAATGCATATTCCACATACTTTGAGGGTGGTTCATCAAACTCAATTCCAGTAGTTATTGCTGAAGATCAAGAATGCCATCTTAATGAATTGAGTGAACACGTTGAACAGGGAAACATTCTCAATTTTGGATTCTATCGGAATACATCATGAGGTGAGTTGAGCTGACAAAAATATCAAAAATATTTTCAATTCAATCTTCAAAAACTACACATTGTTGCATGAAGAAGTTGAAATGTATGGAAGTTGAATAATACACTTCAGACAACGACCAAGGCACACAAACAATATACTTCTTTTTCATTTCAAGTACTTGTTGAAACTGAAACATATCATACACTCGTTAATTGTGGCGTAGAAAATACGGTGGTGGAAATATTTCCTGCAATACAAACAATATCCGAGTTACAAAATGAAACAATCATTCTACTTTTCATTGAATATAACATTTCACTCAGTTGTATGAATATAAGATCATGATTAAAATAAATTTTTAAAAAATTTTTTTTGCGAAAGTTATCCTGGCCAATTCCAATGAATACATTTATTTTAGAGCAAATTTCACCTGAGAATGGAGATAATGATCATGTAGGCACTGAACTTCTGACAAACTTTTTTTCTGTCAGTTCCAAAGAGGAGGGAAAGGTATATCCAAATTCAATTGGCAACATATAGATTATTATCTATTTTTTTACATTTTAGGTTGTTGAAGAGCCTTGCCATTACAAAAGCTGGAACAATCAGAAAAAGGAGGAAAGTGAATGATAGGTTGGCAACAAGAAAAAAATTCGTCTGAAATTATGAAGCAAAAACATCCTACTCTTCCTGCATGCCATGACGATAAATGTAAATTCAAATGTGCATCTACTTTTTCTGAACAGGAAATACATGTAAAATTTTGGAATCTTTCACACGCTGAAAGAAGAGCATTTGTATTGAATTCTTGCGAACGTCAGGAAATCAAAAGAATATCAACAGAAGGGATAAATTGACATTATAGTGGAAATTATGTTTTCAAGTACATTCTAAAAGACAGTCTGGCGAAAAAAAACGCAAGTGTGTAAGCATTTATATTCAAGTGTCCTGGGATAAAAACTAACCAACGATAGGTTTGTTTACGAAGTAGTTTCAAAAACCACAAAAGGCAGCATTATAACTTCAGCTGATAAACGTGGAAGAAGACGATCAGAAAATTTTATTCCCAAAACTGAAATCCATGAGCATATAGAGTCTCATAATCCGGTTAATTCATATTACCGGCGTGAGCAAGCGCCAAATATTCGTTACTTGCCTAGTGATGTGACTGTGAAATCCATGCATGCTGATTTTCTGGACAAATTCCCATTTTTAAGGGTTTCTTATGATGTATATCGCTGTCAAGTGGAAAAGAAGCATATATCTTCTGCCAAACTTGGCAACGAAGAATGCGAACATTTTGAATGTATGAAGCTTCATAGACATGGAGAAGATAGTCTTCTGTTGGATACTTGTGATATATGTCGATCTTGGAAAAGACGTTGATTTGGCCAAAGAGTCGCGTGATCTTTACCGACGACAAGCGGTTGAAAATATAAAAACTGATTCATATTTTTTCGTTGATCTAGGAAAAAATATTATGTTGCCTATCTTGGATACATTCAAGGAAGTTGTATTCACCAGAAGACTCACAGTACACAATAAATGCTTTGTCCCTTTGGGAAAAAACAGCAGAGTTGAACCATTCGCAGTTCTTTGGCATGAAGGCATCAGTGGAAGGGACCAAGATATAATTAGTGGCTTGAATGCCTTTCTAACAAAACAAAGAGATTTGAAATCAATAACTCTCTGGCTTGACAACTGCTCAAGCTGAAATGGAAATTGGTGTTTCCTAAGTTTCCTTGTTCATTTTGTGAACTCAAATAATATTAGTGCTGAAGAAATTACATTAATTATTTTGAACCAGGCCACACCTATATGTCAGCGGACAGCGTTCATTATCAGGTGGAACTGTCTTCAAAAAGATAGGGCAAAACTAAGTTGCCTAAGAACCCTGCTGTAATCACTGATTCGACTTTGTTCAGAATTTTTGGGGGACAACAAATAAAAAACGTTAAATTATGCTTGGAACTTCATTAGAAGATGGCGCGGTTAAGGAATGTTTGTTGTTTGTGTCACGCAAAATGTCAAACTTCAAACCTTTGAAATTTTCTTTTTCTGTCAACATTACTTCATGCAAAAAATTGTGAATTTATCGTTTACAAAGATTAAAGTCTACGAACAAGATTCCGCTCAGCAGAAGAGTTGGCGCGAAAATGAGATGGAATCTTCGAAACTTACTACAATGTTTACATCTGTCTGTCAAAAATCAGATTTTTCTTGAGGTCTACTTGGCGATTTTTTCAAAGTGATTCCTTCTCAAACGGCTTTTTTGGGATCATGGATACTTCCACGAAGAAATGGGAAAAGGTAGGAGAGTGGACTGATGTCTCTAGATGATGAATTAACTTGAAAATTGAGGGCATTGGAAGATGTCCCCGATGACATTGTTCCATTAATCTTTCCGATACAAACTATTACCAAGCCATTCACTGCCCATCTCTGCCAGACTATTACCTCTCTAATAAGCTTCTGATATGAACAAAATCAGAGAGTTCATTCTAGATATCATAGAATCTGTTGAAGAAGTTGAGAAATCAATGAATCCTGGTGTGTGACAGTCTAGGCTGCTTCCAGCTCTCTTAGAATGACTTCTCCGGAAAAGGTGAGCCCTACTAACAAAGGTGAGGGGAGAAAACAATAATATGAATGCTTCTTTTTAATTTTCATGAGATCATCGGAAAAGGGCGACCTAAACCGAGCAGTTGTTCGGAAGAACAAGGCTCACTCCCAAGATCGATAAGGCTAATTACTATTATTAGGATAATTATCACTTTTTAATGAACACATGAATTTCACAAGTAAGCGTGGACTTTTCATTCTATGAAGATATCTTGATTTTGGCTACTGAATTCCGAACAGTGACAGAGGGTCTCGTGGCTCTCTTGAAGAAAATATCCACTATATTTAGAATTTTCCAATACTTTCAGTCAGAAGATTGTCATCTCATGGAAAAAAAATTATACAAAATATATATATAATATAAAAAATAAACAAAAGTAATAATAAAATCATTCCATTCTCTAGTAACTAGATACATTACAATCATAAGTTGAAAAAAATTATTACAATGGGCAAAGGTAGTTCGGAGAGGATTCAAATTAATTTATACATATACGAGTCATTTTACTAGCAGTGGAGTAATATTAGATTTCAGCTTCAGAAAGTTAAGGGACCGTGGGAACTTTTTACTGTACATTAGTGATGATGTAAGGAACAACATATAATGAGTTACCAACCGTAAAGTGTGTGCTCAAATTATAATTTAACAAATAAGTTTCAAAATAACATTGTTTATTGCATGTCTTAAAAAATATATGAATTTAAAAAAAATCATACCGCCATTCGAAAGAATGGAAGATTTTACATAAAAAAGGTATATAAATATTTATTTTTCAATGAAAACTGTAAGCTGCAGATTTTTTTTAACGAACGAAAACGTGAGGTAGCGACACTGAAGTGCATCTCTTGAGAAGCACATAGCCCCGAGCGCGCTTCACTCAATTTGTTAAAACTTTTGATCTAATTGATAAAATTGAGCTAACAAAAATTTAAAGAAAGAAGGAAAAAGTAGCTAATGAGATGTCTTGTTTTCAAATGTAAAAAAATAATAGGAATAGTACATATATGAAGTTATGTCAAAGTAGAATTTTCTGTAAAATCAATTTAAGATCTGCCATTCTTTACATTTTATATCGGCAAACTATATGTCGTTTGATAGAGCTTCATTATCTCACAACTTTTACCCGAAAATTTTTTCTCCGAAATGTATACAAATGAAAAATTGGTAGCTGTAAATTATCATTCATTAAATCTACTTTTACGACCGGCCACGCCATAGTTTTTTCAATGTCATATTCTGGTTCAGCGACCTCAAAAACCCCTATAGCATCAATTTGGGTAAAATTTGCCTAACAAATGTTTTTTTCATTGTTCAAACAATTGATAGACAAGCAGCGCACGAATATAAGTTTATGACTTTTTTCTGCAAGCAAGTTCTAAGTTATATAAAAGGTTTTAGGAAAATCCATGGACTCCTCCAGGATTCTAAAATAATGCATGATTTCAAGCTATTTTTACTCCGCTATATGAAGGTAATTTGATTTCTTGCGATAAGATAGTCGTGTTGTCTGCCAAAATAGTGAACACCTCCTAATTTGTCCAAAAGCTGAGAGGTTCTTTCACTCAGATAGGATTCGAAACAATTGAAGCTTCGTTCTTTGAAGCTGTAGAGATGAAGCTTACGTGACAGTCAAAAGCTTTAGATATGTCGTAAAACACTTCCTTCAGACTAGAATATAGATTTTTCAGAAAGCGAAAGAGATTGCATCTCCCGTACTCTTATTGGTTTGAAAGCTAAACTTAGTAATTTTAAGTAATTTACAGCACTTCATAAAATCATTATCCGCTCCATCATAGGATTCTAATCATGAGCAAACAGGGACATAAGTACCAACTCGGTGGAGCCACATCAATAGGAAATTAACCATACAAAATAAATTGGTACGGTTCATAATGAGAATTATTTCGGAACACCTCTCGAAAATTCTGTATAACACTGACATGAGTACATGGAATAGTTTGTTCTCAAATATATTACATCGAACGATCAACCTCAAAATATTTCACAACGAATTCACATAACCTTAAAGGCAACAAAAGCATAATCACAGAACGGATCATAGACACTAATCACTGGTCTGTAATTGCAGTTCACTGAATTACGACAAGAAACGACGTCGGCGTCATCTGAAACTCTAGATAACTCCCTTCATCAAGTGGGTTAGTGTCCCCCAGTTTGTCCCAATATTTTACAGGTATAAGTGAATACACCATGGTTTTTAGACATCTTAGGCAGAACATACGATTTTCCAGATTTCGTGAGTGCAGTTGCAGAAGCGAATAGAGGTAATGTAGTTGTGGAAACAATGAGAGACGATGATTTTTATAAGTGGAAATCATATGCTTCTCAGTACAAACTCAATCAACAAACAAACCGGATATATTTAAAAAATATCATTCAGTTAACGAGGAGAATTCAAACTTCTCTCCAAGACTTCATATTGTGAATTTCAACCGCCAAATTGCATAAATTTTCTTTAAGTCAAGGCAACACCGTCTAATGGTATGAAATTACCAGTGTACCACGCGGCTTTCCTTTGGAAAAAAAAATTTTTTAAAAATTTTAGTGAAGTTATTCCAGAAAACAGAAGAACATTTTGGGTGCTCATACCGATTAGGGATGATTAGACATGTAAGCCATTGATTATTTCCATGTTTTGTTTGGAAAAATGTACTTATTTTACACGCTTTATATTAGCTTCACTTGTATGTTTGTTTGTTTGTTTGTAACCGACTCCTTTGGGCGCGATTTTGACCCACTTCCAGACGTACGAATGATTTGAAATTCGGCAGGTATACATAATTCCGGTGACAATGCATTAATTAATTTTTGTTTGAGGAAAAAACGAAATGGCGGTTCCAAAATGGTTCGCTTCAAAATTGGTATCTGAAGGTTTTCGTGGTCAGAGATTATGATTTTTTTGTCAAAACTGGAAAATTCAAGATGCCGGCTCCAAAATGGGGAATGTTAATTCTTCAAAATTGGTATTGGGTTTTGGGTCCAATTATGATTCTCTTCTAAAAATTGAAAATTCAGATGCGGCTCCAAAATGGGACGAGTTTTGTGATATGTCCAATTCTATTCAAATTGGTATGTGGGGGTTTTTGGGGTCGGATATTATGATTATTTTGTTAAAATTAAAGGATTCAAGATGGCGGCTCCAAAATGGCGGACGAGTTTTGTGATTATGGTCCGATTCTATTCAAAATTGGAGAGTAATAGTTGAAATTTTTTTTATAATAATAATAATAGTTTGAAAAACTGAAAAACACGCTTTTATATGAAACAAAACTAGGCAGTTGAAAATAAATAATAGTTTAAAAACTAAAGAACACGCTTCAATAGAAAACTAAACTGAGAAGTGGAAAATAATTTTAAATGAGTTTGAAATAAGAATACAGTGATTAACAACAAATTTACTAATATCTGTCCATGAAATATTAACAAAAATTGACATCAAGCACCCCACGCTTTTCTACGATGAAATGAATTTATTGGTTATTACTGTATTCTTATTTCAAACCCATTTAAAATTATTTTCTACTTTTTAGTTTGGTTTTCTATTGAAGCGTGTTCTTTATTTTTTAAACTATTATTTATTGTACCTATTTGTTCAAAATATTCTGCAATGAAGAATATTGAACGCAAATTATAGATTGAATTGTTTTTTTTTCAATTGTTTATGTTCAATAATATGAAGGTATGGTTAGGAAGATAGCAGTATGACATTTTTCTTAAGCACAGTATCAAATTCTGAATGTTGTACTTTGGTTTAGTTTTTTGACGAAAATATGATTTCTATGACATCGAATAATCATTTCTCAAAGACAAATATAGCTTCAATTGTTTAATTCAGGACGGCTCTGAATAAATACATGAAGCTCTTGTTCTCCGTTTCAACTTTTCGACAGATACGGCGTTTCTGCTAATCAGGGCAGGATAGCGGACATTTGAAATAATTGAATTGGAAGAAAGAAATATAGTGAGCTGGTCGAACCAGCAACAATCCGAGGGATGAAACCTCAAAATACTTCCTACTCTCGCCTCCACTGGCAAAGGTGAAAACGGGGCTAGCTTATCTATTCTCATAGACAATCTCCCCGTCTCGTTAGTGTTCTCAGAATGACGATTATCTCGAAGGATCCAAGACACTGTTCCTGAGCTCACTCTTTTCGTCGACATACCCCATTGAATCCGAAGGTATGGAACAAAGTAGTGTAAATCCCGGACACCTGGCGCTGACTGCTTGTAGACAGAACACAAAATTCTACTCAAAAGATTTACAGAGATTAGAGGGAAACTGGGACGCAAGTTGTTGCGGTTTCTGTGTAACAATGCTTCGGGATGCGGATTTGTTGTCAACACATGTGGATGAGTGAATTTGTATTGGGGATATTCTTGGTGCATGCAAATGGACAGAACTCATTCATGAACAAGGTATTTTGAAAACAAGTATTGAGTAACGTTCCCAGAATCTCAGTAGAAGTATGATCATTTCAAATCGCATGTCTACATATTGGATTTATCGAATATACGATGAATATATTTATTTTGAAGCTTTCATCCTAATTCATTGGAAAAAAGGGTGCACATGTGTGATGGGAGTTATGTTATTTCTTCATAAGGATTTTTGATTGTCTGGAAAAATATATTCTGTGGATATAAGGTTAGAATAACGTTTGTGTTCAACCTGAAGACGGCTCACAACAATAACTGTAAGGCATTCCATGAGGCAGATATGAGGAATTTGGAAGTCACTTTGATAAACAGTTGAATATTGCTGAGCATATTCATAATATTGTCAAGTGTGAAAAATATTACCCGATAGAAATAAAGCAATCATTTCTTTTTTTAAATTCAGTATCAATTCACCAGACCAGAAGATAAAATTCAAACATAATCAAGCCCAGAGTTGAAAATTCCATAGTTCATTTATTTATAGTCCGGTCAATATAGTCATTTGAAATACCAAAAATTCCCGGGGAGCCAAATATTGGTGGAGAGCTGGGGTTTACCATTACAAATGAAGTTTCAAAAATCCCCATCGATCCTAAGTGTACTACAAAAGTTATTCGGGGTCAAAGGTCAAAATTTGAGGATTTTTGGATTTTTCTCGAAAACGGTGAGTTCAATCAGGAAAAATTTTCGTACCAAAGTTGTAGATGTCAAAATTCCCTACAAAAATAGTGTCAATAATTTTTTTCCTAAGAGTTACCATTCCTGAGATATCGCGATTCTAAGAGTCACATTATACATGATATGCACACATTTCCACGCCACCTGTGAGGCAGTGTACTCGGCGAGTTTTTTTTACCGTGTTTTCCCCTGTAGGCCTACTCCACTAACTGTCATGACAATTTCAGGATAATTCAGGGGAACAATACCCGTCAAGTTCTAGATATTACCTTATTATTGATATTGATTATTGATATTGCTATTGATTATTGGGTTAACTATTGTTGTGGTTTCTTTAGATATTTTGATCAGATTCATACTTTCGAAAGTCTACTTCAACAGTCATGTCTCCTTCGATTTCTTCTTCTTCCTCTTGCTGGATGTTCATGAATTGTTCAAATGTGGCTGAGTCATTGGTCTCTTCATTAAAATCACAGGAATCTTCCTCTATTGTACTCAACTGGACATTTGAGCAAGACTGACCTTGGCAATTGCTACACGCTGGAAAACACAGCAACCCGACTTTTTCACAGCCACATTTGGCACTACAACCTTTTTTGAAATTGCAAAAAATAGTGTTGAGGAGTTTTTCTGGAGCAGGTCTGAATCGGTTCCAGAGTATTATCTATCAATTTCCAACCCCAGTCTTCTGGGTTCAGTTGATTGCCCAGTCATGTTTGAACTTGATAGTATACTCGATACAAGTGTTGAATAGCAGATGCCGATGTTGGAGGGAGACATGATAGTTGTACTTGTTTCTTGTTTCGCGTATTTCTTACAAAAGTTAAGTATCGGTATTTATCAATGCAAGTCATTTATTTTGGAGCTCCATAAACCGCAAGAAGAAAGCTAATTCCTTTCGTAATTATTGTAGGTGGGTGGGTAGAGGGGATTCAGTTAGGGACTGACTATCTTTTGAATGAATGTTTTCAGAATAGTATAATATATATATGAAAGAGACACAAATAGGTATTTATACTTGTCTCAAGTGCCTGATTATGTATATACGTGGCTTATATGTGCATATCATGTATAATGTGACTCTTAGAATCACGATATCTCAGAAATGGTAACTCCTAGGAAAAAATCATCGGTACCATTTTTGTTGAGAATTTTGAGATCTACAACTTTGGTTTGAGGTTTTTTTTTTTTCGATAAAACTTACCGTTTTCGAGAAAAATCCAAAATACCCCAAATTTCGACCTTTGACCCCGAATAACTTTTGTAGCACACATAGGATCGATGGGGATTTTTTAAACTCCATTTGTAATGGTAAACCCCAGCTCTCCACCAATATTTGGCTCTCCGGGAATTTTTGTTATTTGACCACTATTTTTATATCTAAATTGACCGCATTATTATTGGTAATTCAGCATTCAGTATCACGTTTATTGAAATACAGTATTTCCTGCATATTTGAAGTTCATCATCGTTCATTAACCAGGTATCGGATATCAATTCAATTCCTGAGTACTGCATGGCAAGAACACTGATTCTGCAATAGGCAGCGCAATAAATCATGACTCAACGATATTTTCAATATAAATTGAAATGATTGTCTTTGACTAGGTTGTTTTTATTGCGGCTGTTTATGCTGCCAGTCCATGATGACACATCTCCTTCCTTTAGTTTTTATAATTATGGAAGTGTTACTTTTATTTACTCTTTGGTACATACCCCATTGGTCATTGTTCACTTGACTTCTTTGGTATTCACCATTATGTTGTTTTTTGCTTTCTTATAATTTTCAATAAACCATCATAGTTTTCACTTCACTTTTTTCATTTCACTATACGAGGGTGGTCACAATCACAGGAGTAAAATGTTTTAATCTCTCGCAAGCCAAGCAAGATAATAAGTGGGCACCCTAAACAGTTAGGGGGCCAGGGTTTCACAGGGTCAAATGTCAATTTCTGTTAACGTAACGGTAAATATTTCCCAGTCACCACAATTATAATTATTGAAAAATTCCAAAATATTTGTATCTGCTTTTGTTCCCGAAAAACAAAATCAACACCGGTATGCCAGCAAGATTGAATTCGGTTACATTATATTCCACAAAGTCCTGTTTTATTTTCTAAATTCTGCAATGATACATTGGTTTTCTTGAATTATTAAAAATAATCAAATTACTCATCTTGAAAAACCATTTTTTTTTTCAAAGTGATTTTTACGAATCAAATCAAACTTTCGTGCGTAGAAATTGGCCCTCTGTGATTTTTGTATATTTTTCTTAGAAATTATTCATGAGTTGAAGAAATATGCTGTTATGAGCTTTGATATCAGTTTGAATTTGTTAAAATTTATTGCGTCTTCTTAGGCTTGAAATTTTACAATTAATGATTCATGCAAATTGATTTTTCATTCAAAAAAGTATGGTTTGAGAATTATCTAAACTGAAACATAAATTTCAATAATGGTCATGGGCCTCCCTTGCCCTCAAGCTTGGCTTGGAGGATTGTGCTTGGATCGGTCTCACGGCGTGTATAATTTGACGGCCTCATTATCTATCAGTGACTTGAGAATGCTACACGAGCCAAGGAAGGCAGGTATCGTCCAGTGCAGTAGTTATTCGCTTTACAATGGATAGCATGTGCAGCAGCGTATTATTATATATCATTTTTTGTGATTGGGTCCCATATAAATCTAAAAATTCAATTATTGCTTCCGAATTTCACTTTATGTTAATACACAATACTCTGCCACCACTGACCTGTCCCTCTGAATGACCGTTTTCCAGTCGTAACTGACACTGTCGACAGGCACCATCAAGTCGTGAGAATGCTCAACAAGCAATACCTTACGAGTCAGCAGGTCGAGCCACGCGCCTTTGATGATTGTAGAATTACCGACATTTCATGGGAACGGTCGTGCCACCTCGAACTTAGCTAGCCAAGTCTCGAGCCTACGTCTTGGAAAATGAAATCCAACGTTGTTATATCCCTTATTATGAGGTCCACCACAAGTTAAAAATATGAATCTAGAGATTCATAAATTATATTAGCGGGCTTGGCAACTTGCTAGTTGGGTTATCCTCTGAAAGTCTAATCAGCAAAACCTCGTTACCGATTTTACGGCAGAATATATTATTCCAGCGGCAGAGGAATCGATATTGGATATTGAATTTTGATATTATTCTTGTGAATGTTTTGAAAATCTCGCTTTGTCAACCGGTCATATAATAGTTTTGAATCCCAGGTTCATATTGATTTTGATGGCGACTTTTGTGTTAGTTTGTTTGAATAACTCGTTGGTTGTGAACCGATTTTTATGAAATCATGAATAATCTTTGGATGCTATGATTCACGGTTGAATTCTTACAACAGAAGATTTCAGAGTTGTTGCAGCTCAAAATGTGCTCAAAAAAACCTTTATTTTTTCAGCAAAACTTTGCTAAAATTTAACAAAAAAGCAGTTTCTTATATATCTGGCATTTTGACGGTTTATTCTGAATGACTTGAATATTTCTATTCCTCAATATTCGTTGAGAAAGAGACGAAATTTTGTGGAGAGAAAAAATGGTTCCCACGTTGGAAATATTTCATAAGGATTGTTACTGGAGGAAATAATCAGACAATGTTCTCTAAGGTATGAAGAAGATGCTGTAGAATCAAAAATAGAAAGAAATGAATATAATTTTTTACGTCCTATATGTTGTTTGCTGATTTTTTTTTGTAAAATCATAAATCATTGATTCATTCTCATACATCGCGTGTGATTTTCAGTAGTAATGGATATTTTCGTGAGTATATTTTGACATTTCTCTATCAATATTGTTGTAGAAATCCACGAGACCAAATTTCTTTGAAAGAAATTTGGTCGAGTGATATTTCTGCAACAATATTGGCGAAAAAATATCTATTATGAGTGTGGTATATGACCAGAGTATATATCGAGCTATGTATCAAAAACATACCTACACTTGGGAAAACTATATTTTCTACGTTTTTTGGAATTTTTTCTAAGGAAGTGTGATATAATTTTTTAATTTGATAGTTACTCGAACGTCATCTGACAGTGACTGAATTAGTTTGGTATGTTTGGTATAAACAATGGTAAATGCCTACTTGTTTTATAGCAAGTAGCGTGTATATTCGCAGATATAATAGCAACATGATGTATACCTATTCGCTGATATTGGGATTTGACTGGTAAGATAAATGCATTCGATAAGCTGAATTCATTTCGAGGTATATAATCACCAATTGAGTCTACAATAATACACCTACGTCACATATCTGAAGAAAAAAACACATTCATGGAAAAATGTGTAGTACCCTCCTTCAAAACATCCAAGAAACCATAATTTGTTCCAAGACTTCAAAAGCGAATTGTTACAGTTCTTTATTGTGTAATGAATGTTCAATAATAACTGACATCGTACAGAGAGTAATTTTTAATGCAACACATATTTGCCTTTTAAAAAAGTTCATTGGAGCTGCCTGCCATTCTGAATGTTTTTGATTCTGACAACGAAATCAGCATCTGCGACCCCAAAAACCCGTACTATAATTCAGAAAACCCATTTCCCTAAAAACCCTTAATATCAAGGCGCAAGAATACCTATTTTATAGTCGCGGCAAGCTTATGAATTTGTTATTCATAGAATAATCCAGGTCAAGTAATTAAAAAAAGGTTCATTTTCTTTTTAGTGCATTTGTATAAAAACTTGTCTTTAACAACTTTAGTTTTTCATTAATTTTTTCTCTTCAATGCATTTGTATAAAAGTTCGTGACGAAAAATTGATAATATTCGACTCCAAAAACTCCCTCATACCAATTTTGAATAGAATCGGGCCATAACCACAAAACTCGTCATCTCACATTCATGAATTTTGACACAAGAATCAAAATATCTAATCAGAAGTACTCCGACACACCAATTTTGAATAGAATTGGACCATAGTCGCAAAACTCGTTCACCATCTTGGAGCCGCCATCTTATATCAATGAATTTTGCCAAAAAAATAATTATCTTTGACTCAAAGAACACCCACATACTAATTTTGAATGAAAGAGCTCCATAATCCTGAAACCAAAATCAAAATTTATATGCAAAATTTCATTAGAACGTACAAATCGAGAAATAAATAATAATCACGAAAGAAAACAAACAAGGCAAGGTAGATAAAAGCTTGTGAAAAAATCAGCGTTTTGAAAAAAAACATAATTTCGAAATATTGAATGAATGAACTACCAAAGAGGTGCACTACCCTCAGAACGAAGTTCAGAAAAATTATTTCCCGTGTGCCTATTATCAGTCAGGAAAAGCTTCGTTATATTAAACACATTGAACCTCCGGACCCCGTCACTAAATGTTGATTTTCATTCATCTTTTCCCAAATTACTCTCCATGATATGATTATGAATAATCTCCAAATCCGAAACATTCAATTTCTATATCTTGCTACTTCTAAAGACGTTATTAAAAATACATTCCTATTTCATTGAAGAATAGTAAGCCATGGATAAATTGAATTTACAATGGCGCTCTCTATCCGAAAACGGCTGGACTAAGAATGGTTGGTGAAGAAGGAACTATTTCTCGCTATGTGTTTGAATTTGGCTATTCGCCGCCCATTTCGTATTTCAAGTCAATGTCCGAAACGAAATTGTCTGGAGAAACGCTTTGAATCGAAAGTTTAACTATTTTTTTTTCCATTATACACCACCCAACAGAAATTCATTTACAGGGTGGGAAAATCACAGGTACAAAAACAAAAAAACAAATAATTTGAGAATCAGTAAAGATACAACAATAGTCTAGAGATGAGACATGATACAAAAACTAGAAAAAAGGAAAATTAATATCAAAAACTTTTTTTTTCAATGAAGCAATGCTGCAAGAGAAAATGTCACAACTGTCATTGACAGCATTGAAGTTGTTGCAAATTTTGGATAAGGGTGAGTTTTTCTGTACATTTGTTCTAGAGAATTCGAGGTAAAATAGAGTGTTATGTCTTGAATTTACTCTTGGAACATGAAAATTCAGCATACTCAAGATAGCACTATAGTTGATTTGGCCATGGATCACCTTATAAAGAAAAATCAGAGCAGATGTATTTCTTCTACTCGCAAGAGAGGTAAAGTTATGTCTCTCTAGTAAAGCGGTATTACATATTTCTGTAGCAGGGTACGCACCATCTTCTTTGAAAGAGAGATATTTCATAAGGCGTCTATGGATTCGTTCAAGAATATTTGAATGGACATTATAATATGGACACCAAATGATAGATGCATACTCTGTTTAAGATTGGACAAAGGAATTATATAACAGTGGCAGTGTGTTCTCATTCGAGAAATCACGAGTATTTCTGACAATGAAACCTGAAGCCCTTGAACATTCATTGGTAATTTCATTTATGTGTGTTGAAAAATATAATTTTTGGTCGAAGGTGACACCAAGGTCACGAACAGAATTGGATCTAGGGAGCACATCATTGCCAATTGAGTAGTTATAGGTGATATTGTTCTGTTTCTGAGTGAATTTAATAGAAGGCGATTATTTTTGCACCAAGTATTTACTCTATCTAGGGCGCTTTGTGAAATGGCACAGTCATTCTGGCAGTTTATTTTTATATATAATTTCAAATCATCCGCATATAATAAACAATTGACTCCGACATCCTCAATAATGTCATTTGAACAGATTGAAGAGAAGTGGACCCAAAACAGAACCGTATATATGACATCTACCTGGGCATTATTTTCGATGTGTTGGATATGTACTGGGTAATACAGAAAAGATTTGTGGTAGTTGACCTACCTTTGAAGAAGCCATGTTGTAACTCAGTTATTTGATTTTTGACATCGTTGTAAAGTGGTTTATTTCTTGCGACTTTCGAGAAGAATTCATTCTCGAAATTTTCAATGAATACTTTAATCCTTTCTGAGCTCCCCTACCAAATTTGAGTTCTCAAATTTCAACCGTTTCTCGATGTTACTTGAAATGAAAATATACTTCATTGAACGCCCACCTTAATCCTTCTCTCCCGTTTCTCACTCGTATTGGGCCAACTTAGATTTCCAGTGAAATCAAGCTGTAGTAAAGGCTAAGTTTATTTGTAATGAACTCATTAGGCGGAGAGTCTGTTATGCTGAACTGAATAATAAATAAGTAATTATGAATAATATACGAGTCCTGACACACTGTCTCTATTTTTCCGAATGAAAGTTGGGAATTCCCTTTTCAGATGAACCGCTTTATCTCATCTCATACTACGCATGAATGAAAAGGAAAAGCAATCGTGTTCATAAGTTCCATGACACCTAACAAATGAGAAGCGATTGCCAGAATTACACCTTGTAACGTTCTTCGATATTTTTTCCAACGAAATTCCCCGCACAAATCACGTTCCGTATTTTATTGGCCCTAATCACTGTTAATATGACTCGAAGGGTCCAGTTTCCGAAGTTATCGAGGGAAATACATTAGTGTTCGAAACCCCCAATGAATACAGTGTTCGTAGAGGTCAGTGGATTGCCATATAAATATCGAGATATAACTAGAAGTAAATCATGTTCCATAAACTCAATAAAATATACACGGCGAATACATTATGTTTGGTGGATCATGATGGTGAAGCCCGTGCCATGGTAATCTTACAATAATGATGGCATTCATTCCAACTGACGAACTCAAATGTTATTCATTTAATTCAATCGCATGAGCAAACGTTTTGGTTGGGTTGGATTAATTTTCCAGATGCAGTTCTGTTTTAGTCCTGTTGGAAATTGGTTGAAGGAGCTTTCAATTGTTTTGTCAGTAGCAAACCTTGATAGCCTGTATTTTCAAAGATTGTTATTCGATCTCCATTGAATAATTCAGATTGATAATTCGATACTCAATCGGAATCCATCTCGTTACTTCAGATATCACTAAATGTGAAAATATTTCTTGGGATATAAATCGTTTCATCATGATACAACGGTGGTGTATAAAAAGAATGAATGAACAATAGTGATCTAAGTATACAAACCATTTGAGTTTCTGATTAAATGAATTGATATGAAAAAAATATGCTTCTACATCTCTTGGAGAGAATGTTTCACCTGTGTGATTCACAATGAAATATATATCAATAAATACTCAAATGCAAAAAACGCAACAAGTTCATATTTGAGATATTTTTTATTTTTTTGTTGAATTTTTATAAATCATCCAAACTCTAGATGAAATGACTAATTTCAACTCGCATGTCCGGTTTCTTATTGAATACTGACGTATTAGTCTTTGTACAGTATCAATTTTAAAAGACTATGTGGAATAATTTCGTAGCCAATTTTTTTTCAGAATACAATTTTTTGTTAAGAACCATTCTAGATTTGAATTTTTTGGTTCATATCTTTAGGTGCACTGGTTCATTTTTGAGAGCAAAATGAAATGTTACTTTTTGACAAGATTGCTTTGATTTGGTAACGCAAGACCTCTACTCCAACCATGGTTTAAAGTGCAGAAGAATGCACAGAAGCTGTTGCTCTTGTTGAAGATGGACCTAATTTTGAATGTTCCAAGAACCATTCATGTTCATCGTTCTATCATCACGAAAGTAGTCGAATGTTTTGGACAAACTGGCAGAAATGAGCATTGGGCAGGTACTGACAGAAAACGGAAAACTTCTGCTATTGATGACATATTTCTTTCCATTATAACTATGCGGGATCGTCATTTACCGTCAGTGCAGTCAGGAAAATAACTCCGAGAGAACCGAGGTATGAATGTTAGTATGTGGACAGTTCGCCGAAGATTGAAGGAGGAGAAAAGCTTACAGACTAATAATCCAATTTCCACTGAACATTCACATTGGAACTTGGGGCTATAGAATGACTTTCATTTCACTAACGAATCCAGATTCTGCTCACATTCTCCAGATGGACGGAAAAAAGTATGGAGAAGGACCGGAGAATGATTTGCAGAGTGCACGTTTAGTCTCCGTCTGAGCTATGGAGGAGGTTTGGACAGGAATATCCCAGGAGGCCTGCCCTGAGTTGGTGGTCAATAATATATTCTTGACGGGCCACCGATATATTGATGAGATATTGAGCAATTATGTGATATCTTTCAATGGATTTATCGTCGATGGATTCATCCTAATGCAGGATAATGTGCTGCAACAAACAGCAATGTATGTTACACAATACCTCGGGGAAGTTCGTTAACAGAATAAACTGGCCAGCATGTTAGCCTGATCTCAACTCCATGGAGCATGTTTAGACACGCTCGGTAGGCTAGCTCCGTTTAGCACTCCAGCGGCAATGGCAAAATATTCCTCAATATGCTATTCGCAACCTTATTGACAGTATGAACCGACGTATGCAGGTTAGTTAACGTGGATAATACCATTAGTGCTTTGAAAATTACCGATAATTCTGAAAAAAAATTGGTTTTTTTAAAACTGCACGAGTTTATTTTTTTCATTGTTTCAGAGCATAAATGGCCAGACTCCGAAGGAGAGGGGGCAATTCCTTTAAACAAGGAAAAAAATAATCGAGTGCAGTTTTCCAAAAAACACGTTTTTTTCAGAATTATTTGGTTAATTCCTAAAGCACTAATGGTATTCGGTGGAAAATTTCGAGAATACAGAAAGATTCATATTATTCATTGTTATAGTTGATACTACAATTATTGTAAGTAATATTGTCAAGTTTGTATTTGTCTTCTCCGTGACTGAAGTTGATCTTGAACCTCCTCCTGGCGCGCATAGTTGTGGATTTTCATTGCCACGCATTTTTTCAGCGATAGCCTGATGGTGTCCATCATCTATCTGTAGATAGTTCGCAATAGATTTGGAGTTGGCATGTCCTGTTATTTTGATAAGTTCTTGCTCAGCAACTCCGCTCTTTGCCAAATTTGACACCGCTGTTGCCCTCAATGAGTGATTGGTATTTTTTTTTCTTTCCACGTCTGGTCCCACCTGGTTTGCTTGTTTCTAAGTCCACTTTGCTGTCTCTTTTTGCCCCACAGGTATGTTTTTGAACCATTGATTTCTTACTTTCCATGATGGATTGACAGTTAAAAATAAACGGTCACTTTCTATGTGTTTTCTCTTCGATTTTATTGCGTAAAATAATCCAACTGGACAAAAATTATAGTTATTTCTATTCATTACTATTCACTAAGATGAGGCACATGACTTGGATCCGCCTTGGGTAATTTTTCCGAAAATCGGATTGTATTCAATTCAGTTTGGTTTTTTGCCTGAGATATCGGGTTCTTCTATGAAAAACTGTAGCTTTGCTCTGCATCCTCCGCCTACTCTCCACGCTAATTCATACGACAAAACAAAGAACACCTTTTTTCATAGTCCCTCTGGGGTTCCTTCGTCACAACTGTTCACTAGTTTTTTCAGTTCTTTGAATTTCAGAGCAGTTGAGCTTTTCCACTATTTCGAGCCTGTAGGTATCTTTCCTTTGCATTTTTTGCGACCCGTGCAGATTTGAACACGACATCTTGAAATGGGTCAATTTTTATACCATATTTCTTGAAGTATTCTTCCATAATGATTTTAGCGGTGATATTCCAAATAGTTTTGACGGTGCTTTCTTTGTACTCCTCACCGTTACTTTTCTTCATGTTATGAGCCCAGTCCTTCAAGATTTCCGCAATTTCGCATACTGGCGTTTCTCGTACAAATTTATACCCTCTTGTTGCACAAAAATCCATGAACTGATTCCAGACAAACTTCTTGTTTTTTTGTATTCGCTGGAGTCGTTTTTTCGATTTGCCTGTTGATTTCAGCTTTCTTTGAAAGTCCCGAAACGATAATTTCATACGTTGAATATGACACACTGACTAAGTTATAGTATCTGTTTACTTCAGGTAAGCGTTGCTATGGTCGTAAGCCTCTCTTAAGATGTCTTGAAACCCTGGTGTACTAACTGATTTGATTTTGTTTAGAATTTCGGGGAACAACAAATGAAAAACGTTGAATTCTGCTTAGAACTTCATTAGTAGATGGCGCGGTTGAGGAATGTTTGTTGTTTGTGTCACGCAAAATGTCAAACTTCAAACCTATGAAATTTTCTTTTTCTGTCAACATTACTTCATGCAAAAAATTGTGAATTGATCGTTTTTAGATTATAGTGCTACGAATAAGATCCCGCTCAGAACAGTTGGCGCGAAATTGAGTTGAAATCCTCGAAACTTAATACAATGTCTACATCTGTCTGTCAAAAATAAGATTTTTCTTGAGGTCTACCTGGCGATTTTTTCAAAGTGATTTCTTCTCAAATGGCCTTTTTCGGATCATGGAAACTTCCACGAAGAAATGAGAAAAGGTAGGAGAGTGGACTGATGTCTCTAGATGATGAATTAACTTGAAAATTGAGGGGATTGGAAAATGTCCCCGATGACATTGTTCCATTAAACTTTCCGATACAAACTATCACCAAGCCATTCACTGCCCATCTCTGCTCTACTATTACCTCTCTAACAACCTCCTGACACGAACGAAATCAGAGTGTTCATTGTGGATATGATAAAATCTGTTGATGAAGTTGAGAAATCGATGAATCCTGGTGTGCGACAGTCTAGGGTGCTTCCAGCTATCTTACAATGATTTCGCCAGAAAAGGTGAGCCCTACTAACAAAGATGAGGGGAGAAAAAATGATCTAAATGATTTTTTTTATGTTTCAGTAACACCCCGCATGAGATAATCGAAGAAGGAGGGCGATCTAAACCAAGCAGTTGTTCGGAAGAACAAGGCCCACTCCCAAGATCGATAAGGCTAATGACTATGATTAGGATAATTATTACTTTTTAATAAACACATGAATTTCACAAGTGAGCGTGGACTTTTCATTCTATGAAGATTGATTTTGGCTAGTGAATTCCGAACCGTCACAGAGGGTCCCATAGCTCTTTGGAAGAAAATATCCACTATATTAAGAATATTCCAATACTTTTAGTCAGAAGATTGTCATCTCATGGGAAAAATTTTATACAAAATGTATATAATATAAAAAATGAATATAAAAGTTATAATAAAATTATTTGACTTGCTAGTTAGTAGATACATTACAATCACGAGTTGAAAAAACATATTCCAATGGGCAAAGGTAGTTCAGAGAAGATTCAAATTAATTTATACATATACGAGTCATTTTACTTGTAGTGGAGTAATATTAGATTTTAGCTTCAGAAATTTAGGGGACTGCGGGAACTTTTTACTGTACATTAGTGATGATGTAAGGAACAACATATGGAAAGTTACCAACCGTAAAATATGTGCTTGATTAATTATTCAACAAATAAGTTGCAAAATTACATTGTATATTGAATATTAAAAAAAAATGAATAAATAATGGTGCCATTCGCAAAAATGTAAAATTTTACATAGTAAAGGTAGATAAAATTTTTCTTTAAAATAAAAACTAAGCTGCAGAATTTTTTCGCCAACGTGCGAAAAAATGTGAGGCGGCGACTCTGAAGTGCAGCGCTGGAGGAGCACGTCGCCACGAGCGCTCTACACTAAATTTGTTATAACTTTTGATCTAATTGATTAAATTAAGATAACAAAAATTAAACTGAAGAAACAAAAATGCAGCCAACAAAAAGTCATGTTGATAAAAGTGAAAAAAATATGTATAGGAATAGTACGTGAATAAAATTACGTAATAGCAGAATCCTGTCTAAAGTCTTATTTTTTTTTATTTTCAAGATATACATCTGAAACTTCCACAGATTACTCTCAACATGACAAATGAAAAAAGGACAATTGAAAAAAATTTATTTCGAAAAATACAGACCTCAAAATATTGAATAATTTTAAAAAAATAAAAACTTGAATTTTGAGGCCATGCTTCAAAAACTTGTAACGAATTTTTCGTTACTTCCTTATACATAACCAATTTCTCATAACGTTTCCGATTATCTTTACGGTGGAACGGGTCAGTAGTCACTGCTCAGGTCGTGAAGAGGGCGCCTTTGTTGTCGTCTCGTGAAAATGGTATCGTGACAGTTGTATTCATGTCGTCAAGCTGTGTTTTTTCCAAGTGTTTTTCAATAGAGAAAAACCAAGAACAGTTTGTGAAAAAACCCAGGTAGAATTGGTGATTTGTTCGAACCGAAGGAATAATCGATCTCTTTCTTGATTTGAACGTCGAGATAGGCAGATGGACTGAGTGAATTGATTTTGGTAAGATCTATAAGTTGAATAAGTTTCACTGCTGGAGTTTAATTGAGTAATATTATTCTCTTTATCTTTCAATTAATATTGTAGCTGATTAGCATTTTCTTCTTTTTCCTTGTATAATAGAAATCACAAGTTGGAATTATTCTGAAAGTGGCCAGTTTTGAGACTTTTACTCAACATCTGGTATATGCCATGGTGAGAGAATTCTCAGGCCCCTCTCACAGAGCCCTAAGAATAGTAATAAAAAGTTGAAATATTTCCTTGTTAGTAGCCAGTTTTGAGACTTTTACTCAACATCTGGTGAATGCCATGGTGAGAGCAGTCTTAGGCCCCTCTCACAGAGCCCTAAGAATAGAAAGGAAAAGTTGAAATATTTCCTTGTTAGTAGCCAGTTTTGAGACTTTTACTCAACATCTGGTGAATGCCATGGTGAGAGCAGTCTCAGGCCCCTCTCACAGAGCCCTAAGAATAGAAATCACGATGGAAATGAATTGTGCAACAACCCTTACTTCTGAACCCCAGATTTTAAATTATATGATTCAAATTTAGGAAGGTGAAATCACTTTGCCGATAGGCTGCTCAGATGGATACGGTTAGGCCGTGAGTAAGGTTCAATTAATGACTTTTCCTAGTGAATCAAATTTGGCCACTAAAAAAATTAAATAGGCATGCTATCAAATGAGTTTAAAACCCAACCCTAACTTTCAGAGAGATTGATTTTGAATCATTTTTGCTGTTGTTTTGTAGTTTTTTCAATTTAAATTTATACAAAATTACTTTGTCTTTCATGAAATCTGGTTACAGACTGCATCAATGTATTTCACTTGTCATTTCCTTTTCGTTTCTTATCTTCCCGTGGCCTTATTAGAAAATCAGATCTTAAACTGGAAATGATGTATTTCATTTCGTTTGAGATAGTCTAATAATGTCTTATCGTATCGTTGCCGTATTAGACAATTGGATCTCTGACTGGAGATGATGTATTTCATTTCGTTGGAGATTGTCTAATAATATCGTATCGTATCGTTGCCGTATTAGACAGTTGGATCTTCGACTGGAGATGATGTATTTCATTTCGTCGAAGATTGTCTAATAATATCGGTTCGTATCTTATCGTATTAAACATTTATATCTTTAACTGGAAGTGATGTATTTCACTTCGTTTCAGATTGTTTAATAATTTTCCAGTGGAACATCAAATTCCTTGATAATACCTTTTTTTTAAGTTTTGATGTTTCACAATTTTGGCAACATATCGTGGTTGTCTAATATCGAGTTAGGGTGTTAATTTCCATTCGTTGGTTGAGTTTGAATCTCTCATATGATCTTATCTTATTTATCTTATCTTATTTATCTTATCTTATTTATCTTATTTATTTATCTTATTTATCTTATCTTATTTATCTTATCTTATTTATCTTATCTTACTTATCTTATCTTTTCTATTATCTGTTTATCTTATTTCTTTTTTTATCTGTCTGTTTTCCTTGACTAATTTATAGTTAAATTAGCGCAACCTCAAAATTTTGAAGGGACTCGCTTTTGTTAGGTGCGTGCATATTTCGGTCTGGCTGTTGAATTTTTTTTTTTGACAGGATCTTTCGAAGGGAAGGTATTGGGGGGTTGTATTTGGTTAGTCGTGAGCCTATGGGTGATCATGACTTTAGGTCTTAAAGGTGACGGCTGGATGCAACTACTGTGCCGACCTCAGCTCGACTGGTCTGCTAAGGCTGAAGACTTGCTCGCAGTGGCAAAAACGGGAACATTCCCCCCTTTTTGGTATTTTGTATCGTGAACCATAAGTTCATTTTTAGTTTGGTGACGCTGTAGTGACTTCAGTTGTAGGTGACAGCTGGTAAAACCAAAATTGGTTATGTTTCATATTGGAATTTTTTTGTTTCACCAGGTTTGTGCTGAATGGGGCCTTTCTTGTCCTGATTCGGTGGGATAGGTTGTTGTTTCAAGTAATCTGGGACGAT
>JAFIRS010001851.1:175000-284611 GCA_018342105.1 Gonioctena quinquepunctata | reverse complement strand
CCAATATCAACTGTGATGGCCTTTTTCAAAAATCGTAATGTACCAAAATCAATTCACACCTGCCTTTTTTAAAGGTTCAATCAAGGGGAAAAGAGTTTCACCTTTTTTTGAGCAAATCCCAATTTCCCCTTTTTTTTTAAAAACCATTCTCTTTTTTTCTCTAAAAAAACTTTTTTCTCTTTAAAACACTTATGGAAAAAAAGCTAATGAAAACAAGGGTCAACGGGGAAAACTTTGGGTCGATAATGAAGGCGTTTTTTGGGAGTTCACGATCGGGGCGTGACTACGCCCGTATCACTAAAGAAAACCCGAAAATTTTTTTAAAAATTTGGTTTTTAAAAGGGTAACAAAATTCGTTACAATATTAAAAAATATGTGAATTATTCTACGTTAAATATCTCAAAAAAAAAAACCAGACATAGAAATTTGGCAAACTGAGTATCCTCTGTCAAGGGAATGGGTTTTAATTTTTTTTTATTTCGGCCCCGATTTTTTTTCCCGGTTTTTTTTGGTTTTAAAAAAAAGAAACCCTGTAATCCAGATCAGATAATTTTTTTTCCTCATTCCCAAGCAGGGCGTACAAAGCAACAGTTAAGAAAATTGAATGCGGAAGTTTTATTTCGCAGAAAAAAAAAAACTTTCATCAGTAGTATAATTTTAATGGATTGACATTCTGCTTATGGCTGGATGCGGCACTAAAGTCGATAGCATATCATCATTTTTCAACGAAAATCATAGGGAAAGTTCATATTATTCGAT
Source organism: Gonioctena quinquepunctata (assembly GCA_018342105.1). Classification (NCBI taxonomy): domain Eukaryota; kingdom Metazoa; phylum Arthropoda; class Insecta; order Coleoptera; family Chrysomelidae; genus Gonioctena; species Gonioctena quinquepunctata. The sequence goes on along the minus strand of JAFIRS010001851.1, from coordinate 283,852 downwards.
ATAAAGTTTTTATTGATCCTGTAAAGCGAGCTGAACAAATTTTCTTTCTGTCGCGTCAAAGCGGGTGATTTTTTTTTTTTATGTTCTGGTTCCCACCTAAAGAGTATCCTGTAATGTTCAGAGAACATCGTGGGAACCAAGGGAAAGAAGGTAGGAGTTGGTGTTCTTCGTAAATTTCTGGAGGTTGTATGCCTCGGGGAACACCCCCTAGGCAATGAGTTCCAAAGCCTCGCTGTTCGTTTATGAACGAAAGTGATGTTCTGAGGTCCCAAAGTGACCACGAAGGGGTGTGATGACTGAACTTGACGGGTCAGTCTCGAAAAAGACTGCCCAAAGCAGGAACGATTGTTGATATTTCCAGAAGAGCATCGCCCATCAAAAAAATCCAAAATAGAGACAAATCGCCAACTTTTTTTTACGCTGTTCCAGACAAGTGAGGAGTTTGTAAGCGAGGCATCCCGACGAGACGAATTGCCCCCTTTTGGACAGAATCCAATAGCCTCGGGATATGTTTGTTCCGCGCTCCAAATATGGGAACAGTATTCCCGGACAGGTCGGATCTGTGCCTTATAGATCAAAGCAGCTGGGTGGGGTGAAATAGCTCTTGGCACGAAACAAAACCAAGTTTTGGGATGCACTTCTGGCAATGGACCCACGTGATTTTTCCCAGGAAAGGTTTTCGATAGTAATACCAAGCACGATATGGATGACTTCAGTGGTATGGTTACTCCTGACAAAGTTAGGGGCACAGTGATACGGCTTTTTTTTAGAAAAAGACTGCGTTTTCGTTTGCATTGAATTCCCACCGATTAGATCCCCCCCTCCCAGTATTGTTGCTAAGTCCATATTTATTTTATTAACATTTCTTCCGTTCATTTCTGGTTTACGGGCTGATATAGGGGCCCTGGAAGAGAAAGCGGTATGGGGGTACTATATCGGCAGAGCTGTGTACTGGAAGAAGTTGCTTTCAACAGGTCGTTGATGTGAAGTGAAATAGGTTTGGGGGGAATGTCCTTGCGGAACACCAGCATTTATGAGTAGAGTGTCAGATGAAACTCCATCACCACTACATGAAGAGACCTGTTTGAGAAAAACAGCAAGCAGAGAAAAGGGTGAGGGGCAACCATAAGACGGAAGTTGGCGAGAGTCCCTGGTGCCAAACTCGATCGAACGCCTTGGAGATATCTAATGCCACAGCTAAAGTTTCTCCATACTTTTTCAATAGATAGCCGCCAAAATGTAAGACGTAAGCGACAGGTCACCTTTTTATCTCTGTGGGGAAGCCATAGCCCCATCGTTGACAATTCCTGAGTCTTCCAGATATTTCATGAGCTCGATGTTATTTTTTTCCTACCTTAAATAATGAAAGTGCGATAGGTCGGTTGCTAGGTGGGCCTTTTTTTCCTTTTAGGGACTGGCTGTACTCTTAATTTTTCCCAAATTTGGGGAAACCCCCCAAAATTTTAAGAGTGGTTGAACAACTTGCAAAAGAACAGGTGTTAGTTCGAATTTTTGGAACAATCGGATTCCGTCAGATCCACAGGGCTTTGTTGGTGTTGAGACCCAGCAAAATCTTTCTGATAGTACGTTGGCGAAAGGTGATCTCGGCATGTGACTGTCAATAGGTGTAATGTTCGAGGTTGTTTTCCGATGAATCCAGAGTGGAATTTCCAGCAAATAGGTGCGCAAAGATATTGGCTTTTCCTGGGCAGTCGTTGCTAGTGTTTCATCTTCTTTGGTTAGAGGAGGAAATGAGCTGGAATGAGCTTTGGCGAAGACCAAAATGAACAGGATCCGATTGGACATTCAGCAAAGTTTTGATCCTATTTTGGCATTGTGGGCATCTTTTGAGCATTCTATCGTTCTTTGCATATCCTCTAGCCTCGACATATGCTGCTCTGGTCTCAGGGGCCCGGATTTTTAGCCATCGATGGTATGCTGCCTGTTTGGAACCACAGCTCTAGAGCAGTTTCTGTTAAACCAGGTCTTATCGGATGATGTTCTTCTTTCGGTATTCGGTATGTAGGTTTGCATCCCCAACATGATGATTTCAGAAATTGTCTCAGCACATCGTGTTGGATCTACTGAAGAGAAACAAACTCTCTTCCATGGAAACGCTGAGAAAAACATACGAAGACCTTCCCAGTCGGCCGAATTGTAATGCCACATGAGACGGGGTGGTATTGTGCAGCTCGATGGTAAGTGGAAAGAGCATGTTGTGGAGATGAGGGTGTGATCAGAGTTTCCAAGTGGGGCACAAACTTCTATTCTATACGGGTCAGGATTGGTGGTGAGGAAAAGATCTAGTGTATTGGCAGACTGGTTGTTGACATCAGGGATGCGGGTTGGTAGCTCGACCAGTTGTTCTAGACCATGAGTGATGGCGAAGGCCTCGGCTTGACGACCCGCATCATCTGTTTTGTTAGATAATTTGAGCCAGGCAGCGTTATGTACATTAAAGTCTCCCATGATTATGGTTTCAGCTGTTGGATGGTTCTCCTGAATGTAGTCCAGTTTGATATCAACCGAAATAAAAAAACGCTGTTTGGCATACATAGGAAAAAACCATTACTTTTGAAAACAGTGCAAATGCAAGTAGGCTTTGAATTCGATTTGAAAAACAAATGAAAAAACGGATGACTGAAGCTGGGGCGTTCATTTTGACAGTTTGAGTTGGTTCTTCAGCACGTTGCCTCGTCAGTTTACTTACGCAGAATACGCAGATATAATTTTTGTACAGAGATATTGTAATGGAAATGCCAGAGCAGCACTCAGGAGTACCGGAAAGATTCCCACATAGAAGAGTCCCGAACCACCGAACGTTTAACAACGTTTTTACGCACCTGCGAGAAACGAGAAAATTTCCTTCTGGTACTGCAGAACGTGGGTCCCTATTTTTTCAACGATAGATTGAATGGGCAGGGATACCTTGATTCTCTGGAGAATATTCTCCCTGTTCTTCTGGAAGATGAGGAAGTCGATGTGAGAGATATGAAATTTCAACACGATGGAGCAGGACCAGGGCAGTTAATCAGTTTCCTTATCAAAATTTTCCTAATAGATGGATGGGACGTGGTTAGCCGATTCCCTGGTCGGCGAGATCATCTGACCTTACCCCACTAGAACATTATTTGTGGGGCGTTTTAAAAAGCATAGTCTATGAGGAAGATATCACAACAAGGGAACAGCTACGTGAGAGAATAATTGAAGTTTTTCGCTTCATAAAAAGGCATCCAGATCAGATGAGAAAAGCCGTAAGGTATATCTTGAATAGAGAAAGGAAGTGCCGGGAGGCGAATGGATGGCATTTTGAAAATAAACTTTAATCAGATTGAGTCGTTTTTAAGTAGTGTTTATTTAATATGTTATTGTTATCGTTGAGTCAACTGAATTGAATTTTCTAAAAAACTAAATTTAGTATTTGTATGTCTGTAATTGCAACTACACTCCGTTCCATTTTTCAAAATAAGTTGGTAGTTGGCTGTAAAACATTTTCATGTATTTCTCATGGTGACGGTCAGCAGCAAACTTAAAAAATTGTCCCGTAGGAAAATAAAACGGAGTTTAGTTCTATTTGGTCGGCTGCCATCTTTATTGGATACAACATTCAAGGTTTTGTTTTAATTGCGGGATAGAAATCAATTAAATTTCAAATATTTCACGTTGATCTTCTTTAATTAATTTTGTCAAATAGGTACTTAGTATTATTAGCCATCCTCCAAGGTGACAGGGTATCGTTTTTACAGAACCAATTAAAACGTTAAAAAAAACTAAGTAAGGACCTGTAATATCATTCTTTTAATCGAGTAAGTAATACTTTCCTAACGATTTTATTTTAAATAAATGTTTTTTCCGATGTAGTGCTGTATTAGCCATAGTAGAAAAACATTTGCACTGTTTTCAAACGTAATAGTTTTTTCTATGTATGCCAAACAGCGTTTTTTTTATTTCAGTTATTACCATCCGCTTTGACGTGACAGAAAGAAAATTTGTTCAACTCGCTTTACAGGGTGTTATTTTTACAGGATCAATAGAAACGTGAAAATATAAATAAATACGGCCCGGGAATTTCAACGGTTGATTGAATAATACTTTATATCGAGTAATATAAACTTTTCTTATGATTTTTCTTGGAAAATGATGATGTTCTATCGATGTAGTACCGCATCAGTCATAAGCAGAATGTGAATCCATTAAAATTATACTATTTTTTAAAGTTTTAGTTTTTTTCTGCAGAAAACAAAAACTTCCGCGTTCAATATTTTTAACTGTTGCTTAATATCGTCCTTAAGTTTTGAACTGAGAAATATAAAAATTGTCTGATCTGGCTTACAGAGTGTTGCTTTTCAAAAACCAGTAAAAATCTAAAAAAAACTTAGTTTGGACCTGAAATTATCAATTTTTAAAAACCTATTTTGTTGAGCTCAGGGAGCATACTCAGTGTGCCAAAGTTCATATGTCTGAGTTTTTTACTTTTAGAGATATTTAACGTAGAATAATTCACATATTTTCAAATATCACCCTGTATATCCATCAAAAACGCTACAAGGCATTTTTTAATACCAGATATGAAATAGCCTCGGTCCATAGTACTTATGCTTGGACTATGTACAATTCGTCGTGAATCACCCTGTATACGTTTCATTATCGCGTATTTGCTCGCTCTTAGCTCTTGTTCAAGAGACGGCAAAGTTACGGGACAGGAAATGGGGTTTGTGGATCGTGTGTGGGGAAATATTTCCACCTAGTTCCAAACGTCTCGTACGTCCCCTGAGAGGGTAGTAGGAAGGCGCCACGCTGATGTAGGCGTTGTTCCCCATGTAATTTGAAATGTTTCAAAAATATTTTTCTAAATGATGTTCCTACTTTCTGCGCTGTGCGCTCATGTAGGTGTTAATTTGATAGGGGAGATAAATTGACTGTTATTTAAAATTTTGGTTTTTGTGAGTTTAGTTTACTTCCCGGAAAAACTGGGTCGAGGCTTCAGATATCGATAACACTCTCATCAACCTGAGCAGCCACCGGTGCTCACTATAATAGAGTTTTGTTTTGTATTCGAATGAATGGCATGATTGACGAGGATTATAAGACTTTGATGTTTTTTGATGAAGCAACGTTTAAGAAAAACGGGTCATTCAACGGACTTAATATGCCTAGGTAGGTGAGAAATCATACAGTCGAACTCCACCAAAAAATAATTTAATACCAATGTGGCACGAAGATTTAAATCAGAAACTGGACATGTTTCGAAGGAATAATCCTTCATCATCAGCAAAATGGAAGGGGGTTACAAGCAGATCTAGAGAAGTAGAATGTTACAATAACAAGGGGTCAAACATTAAGAGAAAAATAACCTACCATTGTATGGTGGAAAAAATTATGTCAATCAATCAATCAAAAATATACTTTATTGTCGAAGATATTATCTCATTGACAAAGCATGTAGATATATACAGTCACAAATGTAAACAGTTTAAAAATTAAAAATTAATATAAAAATGAGATTTTGGAATATCACCAGCTAGTCAATTTGCATTATATGTATATAATCTATAAAATATATAAATTCATACACGAGAGGGTACCTTAAAAGTAAGAATACAGAAATAAAATCGCACAATTAATATCACATTGTGAAAGTCATAACGAATTGTTAAAATATATATAAAGTTTAAAATTTAGATATACAATGTCAGTCTTCATAAAAAACTATAATATTAGCTATATGAAATTTGAATATAAATAAAATTTAAATATACAAAATCACATTTACAAACAAACAAACAAATTCAAAACATACAAATACTAAAATTAAAATTAATACCGGATACCCAGATACAGAATACTTGAGACAATTGAATAGCTACAGTACGTCATTATAATACTCCTGCAGGTTATAGTAAGCCTTCTGTAAAAGGGCTTCTCTCACATTTTTTTTAAACTTTTTTAGGCAAGTTGCGTTTCTGTAGGCTTCTGGCAAATGATTATAAATTTTTCTGCTTTCATATATTATTGAGTTTTCAGTTAGGCAGGATTTTGGTATAGGTAAGGGAATACAACCTTTCTTTCTTGTCTCATATTTTCTCATTTCAGTCTGATTTAAAGTAGTGGCGCATTTCTTATGTATCAGGCATACAGTTTCCAGTAAGTACAGACAAAAGAGAGTTAAAAATTTTTGAGCAATGAATAGTGGCTTGCAGTGATCACGGAACTGTTTACACATATATCGAATTGCTCTTTTTTGTAATACAAACACTGAGTTGAATAAATGATCACTACATGAACCCCAAAATGCAATACCATACCTCAAATGGGATTCAATTAAAGAGAAGTATACCAACCTAGCTGAAGCTGTATTTAGTTCCTTTGAAACAACTTTGATTGCAAAGCAACTAGAGGATATCTTTTTATTTAAGTTAGAAACATGTTAATCAAATTTCAGTTTGTTATCAATGAACATACCTAGGAACTTAGTATTTGGTTTATTCACAATTACATGGTTTTCCAATAGCAGGTCATCAAGGTTGAACTTGAAAGAGATTACATTTGTTTTGTTCAGGTTGAAACACAGAGAATTGGAGTCACACCACTGCTTTATTTTAGTAAGATCAACAGCAAATATTTCTTTCAAATGATTTATATCCTTCCCATGCCATAAAATAGTAGTGTCGTCTGCAAAAAAGGTGAACTTTCCCTGAAAACGAATAGTGGCTGGGTCGTTTATATACAAAAGAAACAGGATTGGGCCCAGGACTGACCCCTGCGGGACGCCCATAGAGACTTTGCCTGTTTGATAGTGGTTCTCTTTGATTTTCACTATCTGATTCCTTTCTGATAAATACGTGCGAAACCAGTTCAAAGAGGAATTTCTATATCCGTAGAACTCTAACTTTTGCAGCAGTAATTCATGACAAACACAATCGAAGGCCTTCGAGAAATCGCAGAACACTGCTGCAGCTACTTCTCCATTATTCAGAGTCATGTAAGTATTTTCTAGAAACGAGAAAATTGCATCATCTGTATTTTTTCCGCTTTGAAATCCATATTGAAATTGGTTCATTATATTATTATTTATGAGATGTTTCATCATTCTTCTTTTTACTAATTTTTCTATAATTTTTGATAATGTCGACAGATGAAGAAGAAAGAAGAAGAAATAACATTATAGTGTCCGCATCTAGTGCGGGTTCACTAGTGTTAGGGACAGTGGTTAGTCCTAACAAACAATTTAAATTGCAAAGGATTTATAAAGTCATCAAAAACACATGGATGGAAATAGAAAATAGGTTAATGATTGACATATGACAACGACTTTGACCTATGGAACATCGAGTTTCAAAGTGACAGAGAAATGTTTGTGACTGTGACATGGAATCGAGAAAAAGAAGTAGCTGAGTGTGGTGTAGAGATGTGTTATGAAATTCGATCTAGAGATGGGAAATCAAAATAGTAATGAGTTAAAAAGTTTTAGGCTATCAAAATGAATTTGTTCATTGATACAATGTAAATTAGAACTTTTGATTGCCTTGTTAATTCCAAGAGTTTCAAGGAGATTGAGTTTTTTACCTTTATCGCAAATATGTAAAATTTCTAGGTCAGAGTTGGGATCAAAATTGTGCTTTTCGTTCATAATATGATTAGAAAAAACAGAATTAGAGTTAATGAGTTCTTTTTCAGAGTGAGAATCCATCAAACGAACGTGTTCAGCTAGTCGTCTTCTGATCTTGCGGCCTGTTTGACCAATGACATGTTTTACAATTAGGGATGGAACAATTTAATTTATAAACACCAGATTTATCCAACAATGGAATTTTATCTTCAGAGTTTATCAAAAAATATTTCAGGTTGTTAGAAATTTTGAAAGAGAAAAATTTTAATCAATATTGGCGTCGATTCAAATTTCGAAACTTGTACAGTTTCTGATGTGAATCTTCGTGCCACATTGGTATTGAATTATTTTTTTGGTGGAGTTCGACTGTATGATTTCTCACCTACCTAGTGATATCACATCCACTGTATGAGATGGATCGCCTACGTTGGATAGACATAATATGCATTATTATGCAATCGAAAATCCTCACTGGTTGAGGACTGTTGATCACCGCTTAATGCTTGGGGAGGAATTTTCAGAATTCACATTATTGGACCCTACTATTTCGACAATGTGCTGAAAAGTGAAAGGTATTTACATTTTCTTCGTGAACATCTTTCCAGAATGTTAGAAGAAGTGGATTTGAACACCAGAAGTACCATGTGGTTGCAAAACGATGGTGCTCCAGTGCATAACCATAGGTTAGTGCGAAATTATTTAGATCAATCCTATCCAAATCGTTGGATAGACAGAGGAGGTCCTTACTACTATGAATTTTTTGTTTGGGAGTACGTGAAGAAGAGGGTTTTCTGAGATCATCCAGCATCTGCAGATGATATGAAAAACAGGACCACGGAAGCTTTCTGTTCAACTGCAATGCTTGCTAGAGTTCGGGGCTCATTTACTAGCATCTTATGTAGAACATGATGGTGACCTATTCGAGCATTTATAAGTAGTCTTTCCTCCAAAGTTTTACATTATTTCCTGTTAATCATCCTTTCCTGTTCTCGTAAAGATTACTAGAATTGTTTCCTTTGTGATGTACTCCTGTTTCTATTTACAATTTCATTGTCTTGGAACAGAATTGTATGGATGTGTAAAATTTCACGACAGCGGCCTACTCAATTCGTTTTTTTTTCGAAAAAATCATCAAGATTTCTTGTTTTGCGACAAATCTCGCAAATTTTACAAAGACCCCACAAACCCTATTTCGGCAAAAAGCTCTCAAAAAATTCCATGCAATGATGCAATAAAATATAGGGTGTTACATTTCAGAAAAGTAGAGTTATTGCCATTTGTATTTCGTCATTTTCAAAAAAACGTAGTAGGTGACGGAACATTGGCTCCCCTCAGAAGATGCGCTAAAGCTTAAGGAACCGACTAGAAAATTGGTTGAATCATCTTGAATGGTTCCGAAGTTATGAATTTTGCTATGGGTCTATGCTCGAAGCTATTTTGACACAAACATTGACATACGTCTAAAACTATTGCAGATAAGTCTAAGAAATCTTAAGAAACCCGGGTGCGTTATATCGACAATTTAGTGGCGAATACCAAAATATAAGAACCAAAACTCAGATGTGTTACTTATTTTGGGACATCTTGTATATAAATATAAATATTTATAGAATGCACATCACTGCCGGACCTATCGTTCAAAAAAAATCAAGTTGATAGCTTGGATAGAAAAAAGTCATGGAGCTTGCACGCGCCCCTGTATACCGATATGCCCAAGAATTCTTGAGATTTTATATATATATATATATATATATCTATATATATATATATATATATATATAAATATATATATAAATATATATATATATAAATATATGTATATATATATATATATATTTCCAATTGTAACACCGATGTTTCTTTTTGTATATAATTTTTTTTTCTGAATTTCATGTTATTACGTCTTGAAGAAGATTTTTTTTTTTTTAAAGCTCGACATGAAAACGAAGAAATCGTATTGATTGGTCAGATAAATTTGTGGAAAACACCCTCAATGAAATTGCAAACAATACACAAAACAACCGAGTGATAAATTCAGTACAGACACAACCACCAATACATCTCAAATATAACATAATACCTCATGTTCCCGGATCATCTGAAGGGATTAAACGGATTGGCAACAAGTTAGAAAAACGTTCAGAACAACTGTAGTTTGGCATCCTTTTCATGGGAAACACTCAAAACTAATTTCTGAAACATTTTTATTTCGAAATATAAATCTTACCCAGACTACAAATCAGTCAGAACAATGACCCTGAGGAAAAAAACTAAAATAACCGGCCTAGAGATTAGGTGGCAGATTCATAAAAAATCAGCTGTGTGACACCCCAGAACTTGATCGGCACGGGCCTTGGGAGAATGGGGTTAGTTTGAAATAAAACATTAATAAAACATGTTCAATTCAATTCGATCGGTCAAATCAACAGTCAATTGACCAAGTAAGCGGTCCTGCACCAAACGTGGGTCGTCCTAGTCAAAGCCTGGGTGAGCGGCCGTCTCGGATGGTAACTATCAGGAGAAAAATTAAATATTCGTAGCGCCAGACTGGGAAACGGTGGAGAGCTCTAACTGCAGAATTAATTTGATTCTTCCGTTGTGTTGCCCCTTGCCGAATTTATTTAGTTCTAATCCATTGTGTAGATTTTGAATTATTGAATGGCAAAATTTTGAACTTCGACATTTTCAATTTTCACATATGTCATTTGGAGAAATAATTTCTACTGTTCTGGATCAACGATTATACACAATGAAAATGGTGGCTTATTTGCTATCTTCGTACATTGGCCAAATTTGCAACGTCATTTGACGTCACCAGGTTCGACTCAAAGAGAGTAAACGTTATCTGAATAGGAGGTCCTAATAAGCTCTAGCCAATTAGGATCTTGTAGCATTAACCCGTCATAGTGACGTACATGGACATGAGTACAGGTGGCCCACGTAACAAACAGAGTGGTCCAATATACATTCAAGAGCCTGTAACTCTCATATACCAGAGTGCGGAGTGCGCTAGTCCGCCACTATCCAGAGAGAATGGGGGACATAACCATATACGTCACTATGAGTCACAAATGATCTTTCATCTCTTTCTATTAGTGTCACCATTGTCTTATGGGGAATAGACATTCTACTCAAATAACGTTTACTCTCTTTGGGTTCGACTGCCATAAGTGCCCATGTATTTTTCTACTTTTTCACAAAGGTTTTTCTTTCTGTTAGTAACATTTTTCCGTCGTTTTCTTAGTGTTTATGTTTGCTGAATCATTCGACTTTCCTTTCAATGGATTTATAGCGCCATGAGCATCTATAGTTTGTCGTGAAAGTGGAAATGGAATCGACTGTTAAGCGCGTGTTGGAGCCCATTTCGTGATGGACACTCGTTTTTTTCACTGTTTTTCGATTTATTGAAAATATTTGAGGTGAATATAGCTCTATAAAAATGCTGGTATCGATATATTCCCTTGAGCAGTGTTAGTTCAAGCTCTTTTTACTTCAGATCATGCTCTCAAAAAATTCCTATTTATTGGAATGTGCTCAAAGTTTCCACAAATATTCTCAATAAATCAAAACAACGAAGTGCCCTATCACGAAATGACGTTCATAAAGCGCTTAGCATCAGTTCAATTTATGGGTTATCCACAGAAATCGTTGTATCTAGAGTTCTAAACATTCAATGGAGCTGAAGTAAATTAACACACCAACCTGAAACATACAAAAAATCATTAGGTTTGAGTTCAAAATACCCAGATAAAAAGTTTTAAAAATCGTGAAAACTGCATGGGCTCTTATGGCAAACCAACCATAGTGGTTCCGCGGTGACGTCACGCTGCTGTCGGAGAGCGGAGGGAAGGCAGATGAAATCGACGAACTCGGCTATCCTTTCTAGTTTATAATCATTCGATCTAAACATAGTTTTTCAAGGGCTTTCGAATGACATATTGCAAGTCAAGTTTCGTGCACTATAGTTTCTGTCATTTTTTAATAGTGACACTTCCGTTTGAGAGATGATAGTCAGAAACTAATGGTCGCATTCGGGGCAAAAACTGTATCTTCATGCCAAATTTCAGCTTGATTGCTCAAACGATTCGCCACTTATTGTGGAAGATTACAGACACACACATAAGGACTTCACTCTGGAAATGGTCTCGATCGTCTCATGGTACCTCAAAACGGATATTTCCGTCAATATCTCGATTTTTTTTCCGCACGATTACATTACTTCACCACTTTAGGAGGCCGGTCAAGTTAAAAACGATAACTCTCTCTACCTACGATCACTATCGAGAAGAAGAATCCCAAATAGATCAACAATACTTGTTCACTTCTTCGACGTACTTTATGTCCCAAAATTTGAATGCTCACTTATTATTACAATGATTAAAATAACCAACTACAGTTTATTAATATCAAGTCTCAAATTTGTTCTGCCTCCAAAACAATTCTTTAATTCTTTAAACACTAGCTGGTATCCGCGAATACGTCCGCGTAGAATTTGTATTTTTTCCTATGTTTGATGTTGTTCCATCTAGCATATGCCTGTGGCTTTGCCCGATTTCCGTTGTCTTGTTTGGATGGCATAATTGATTTGACAGCGACTATCATGAATTTCCTAACTCCTTTCCATCCCTTTAGGGGCGGAATTTTCAAATAAGGTTAAACATGATCTATTCATTTGTAACAGAGATCCAAAACACCAATTTTCATGACCCTAAGTTTGAAACTAACGGAACCCCATGAAAATTTTCACCAATTTAGGAGTTGAATTTCTACTAACACTGGAACATACAGAAGCGCTGAACGGATATAGAGAAAAAATATTATAATTGCCAGTTTCAACTGGCAATTATCAATAATTGCCAGTTTCAACTGGAAATTATTAATAATTGTCAGTTTAAACTGGCCATTATGTATAATTTTTTTTTTTTTTTTTATGTTCTGGTTCCCACGAAAAGGGATATCCTGTAATGTTCAGAGAACATCGTGGGAACCTAGGGAAAGAAGGTAGGAGTTGGTGTTCTTCTTAAATTTCTGAAGGTTGTATGCCTCGGAACACCTCAGGCAATGAGTTCCAAAAGCCTCGCTGTTCGTTGGATGAACGAGTCTTTGGAAAGTGATGTTCTGCAGGTTTCCAAAGTGACCACGAAGGGTGTGATGACTGAACTTGACGGGTTAATCTCGAAGAGACTGCCAAAGCAGGAACGATTGTTGATATTTCAGAAGAGCATCGCCCATGAAAATATCTATAAAATAGAGACAAATCGCCAACTTTTCTACGGTGTTCCAGACAAGTGAGCGAGTTTGTAAGCTGTCATCACCGACGAGACGAATTGCCCTTTTGGACAGAATCCAATAGCCTCAGGATATGTTTAGGTGCCGCACTCCAAATATGGGAACAGTATTCCAGGACAGGTCGGATCTTGCCTTATAGATCATAAGCAGCTGACTGGGGTGAAATAGCTCTTGGCACGAAACAGAAAACCAAGTTTTGGGATGCACTTTGGCAATGGACCTCACGTGATTTTCCCAGGAAAGGTTATTGCTGATAGTAATACCAAGCATCGATATGGATGGCTTCAGTGGTATGGTTACTCCTGACAAAGTTATGTTTGGCACTAGTGAGATCGGCTTTTCTATAGAAAAGACATGCTTGTGTTTTGTTTGCATTGAATTCTACCAAGTTATTAGATCCCCATTCGAGAATTGTTGCCAAGTCCATATTTATATTATTAACATTTCTTCCTCGTTCATTTCTGGTTTCACGGGCTGAAGAGAAAGCGGTATGGAGGGTACTATTATCGGCAAAGCTGTGTACTGGACATGAAGTTGCTTTCAACAGGTCGTTGATGTGAAGTAGAAATAGTGTTGGTGCGAGAATGGATCCTTGCGGAACACCAGCATTTATGAGTAGAGTGTCAGATGAAACTCCATCGACCACTACATGGAGAGACCTGTTTGAGAGAAAACTAGCAAGCAGAGAACACAGCTGAGGGGGCAAGCCATAAGACGGAAGCTTGGCAGGAGTCCCTGGTGCCAAACTCGATCGAACGCCTTGGAGATATCTAATGCCACAGCTAAAGTTTCTCCATGCTTTTCAATAGATAGCTGCCATATATGTGAGACGTAAGCGAGCAGGTCACCAGTTGATCTCTGATGGCGGAAGCCATATTGCCTATCGTTGACAATTCCTGAGTCTTCCAGATATTTCATGAGCTCGATGTTGATGGCTTTTTCCATGACCTTTGAAATAATAGATAGCAGTGCGATAGGTCTGTAGTTGCAGGTAGGGCCTTTTGCCTTTTTAGGACTGGCTGTACTCTTGCAATTTTCCAATTGGACGGAAATACCCCAAATTGTAAGAGTGGTTGAACAACTTGCAAAGAACAGGTGTTAGTTCGGGGGCACATTTCTTGGAGAACAATCGGCGGGATTCCGTCAGATCCACAGGCTTTGTTGGTGTTGAGACCCAGCAAAATCTTTCTGATAGTACGTTGGCGAAAGGTGATCTCGGCATGTGACTGTCAATAGGTGTAATGTTCGGGGTTGTTTTCCTGATGAATCTAGAGTGGAATTTCAGCAAATAGGTGCGCAAAGATATTGGCTTTTTCCGGGCAGTCGTTGCTAGTGTTCCATCTTCTTTGGTTAGGGAGGAAATGAGCTGGAAGTGAAATTTCTTCCACAGCTTTAAGCGAAAGACCAAAATGAACGGGATCCGTTAGGACATTCAGCAAGTTTTGATCTTATTTTGGCTTTGTGGGCATCTTTTGAGCATTCTATTGTCTCTTTACATATGCCTCTAGCCTCGACATATGCTGCTCTGGTCTCAGGGCCGATTTTTAGCCATCGATGGTATGCTGCCTGTTTGGAAGCCACAGCTCTAGAGCAGTTTCTGTTAAACCAGGTCTTATCGGATGATGTTCTTCTTTCGGTATTCGGTATGTAAGTTTGCATCCCCAACATGATGATTTCAGAAATTGTTCAGCACATCGTGTTGGATCTACTGAAGAGAAACAAACTCTTCCATGGAAACGCTGAGAAAAAACATACGAAGACCTTCCCAGTCGGCCGAATTGTAATGCCACATGAGACGGGTGGTATTGTGCAGCCTGATGGTAAAATGGAAAGAGCATGTTGTGGAGATGAGGGTGTGGTCAGAGTTTCCAAGTGGGGCACAAACTTCTATTCTATACGGGTCAGGATTGGTGGTGAGGAAAAGATCTAGTGTATTGGCAGACTGGTTGTTGACATCAGGGATGCGGGTTGGTAGCTCGACCAGTTGTTCTAGACCATGAGTGATGGCGAAGGCCTCGGCTTGACGACCTGCATCATCTGTTTTGTTAGAGAATTTGAGCCAGGCAGCGTTATGTACATTAAAATCTCCCATGATTATGGTTTCAGCTGTTGGATGGTTCTCCTGAATGTAGTCCAGTTTGAGTGATAAAAACTCAAAGAGGTCGTTATATGAAGGTTCATTAGGTGATAGATAAAGGCAGCAGTTGAAACTGGCAATTATGATTAACTGCCAGTTCGAGAACTTGCCTTAAAATTCTAGTAAGGAAATTATATTGAAAATCTAAAGGGGAAACTGTGATAAAACATAGGGGAAGGTGTTCTACCTTGCGACCACTTTTTGGAAAATTATTGCTTAATCTCAGTAAACAGTTATTTTCCTAACAAATGCGGAAAGTGATACTTTCCCGCACGTGACTGTCGTTGATCCGAACGACGCGTAGCGGAGTTGGGACAAGCAGCCAAGTGCGGGAAAGACCCTTTACGCATGAGTTGGGAACATTATTTTTTCTACGACCGCATACAAATTGTAAAAGCATACAAAACTTCAAATGAAAATCTACTAATCATTATGAATACTAATATTAAAAACACAACATATTGCATTCTGCAAATGAGTAAGAATAGCCGGTCCAGCGGAGTTGATTGGTGGTAACTGGCTGTTGAGAGTAACACCAGTAGATTGCGAAGTGCATGAAGATGACGACGACGGAGATGGCATCGGTTGCAAGTTGTTAGTATATGCAAGAATTTTATTTGAGATGGTTTCCTTCTGTTCTTCGGAGTCCTCCAAGAAACCTTCAGCAGTTGACTTCCAGCCTCCGAGACGTTTTATGTTGGTTATCCCTTCGTCTGGATCTGCTAGAAACGTTGCCGAGGAATGTCTGAAACTGTGACCTGTGTAACTCTCTGGGTTTGGTATGCGTAAATAGGTAGCGATCTCTGCTCTCATTTTATCACTATCTGTCATTTTGACGACACTTGGACTCAAAACTTTGACGTCTTGATCATATACCTTGGTTATCATTGCAAATCTTTGGGTACCATACTAAACCACCTGACACAGCTTAGTTTAATTGTTATGTGGATTGATTGAAAAATATAGTTATATAAAAGTATCCCAATTTTTATTTCATTCTTTGGCTGCGTAGTATCGTGTGATCAGGTGCAAGGTACACTACCCAAGACTGGCTCAAGGTACAACACACGTTAGGTCAGTATATAAAGTCATATGCCGGATTTTTTGGTTAGGTTATAACTACATGTGATATCATCATTCAACGGACAAACGAATGCACTATCTTTGATAACAACAGCTAGATGTGTTCAACCAACGATCACCATGCAAATGCACAAAATCTTACCTTATATTTATTTACTTTTCAAGCCAAAAAACAATTATTATAACACAATTGTTGACCAGTACAGTATAATTGTATGATTTAGTAGTGTCAATATGTGGTGTGATAGACGATAACTAGGGACTGTTAACAAAATATTCACGACCAAAATTGGCGCTAAAATTGAATGTGGCTCAAGGTACGAACCTGGGCAAGGTACATCACCTCCCCTATATTCGACAAAAAATTATATTTTCTCATTCCACGTCGTACATATGAAGGATTGAAATGGCTCCAAAATTCAAAGGTTATCACGTGAGTGAAAACGCGCTAGCATTGGCCGTGACGTCATACTTTATGAATACGTTGGCGCGTTGACTAGACCATGCAGTCATTGATAGTGGAAGGATTGTGTTTGGAAATAACTGGTTTGTGGGCGAAGTGATAATAAAAAATGACTGACGAAGGGTTCTCCACAGGACAATATGACAATCTACCACATGTAGATATGTTTTTGGTGGCCACGTTTATAACAAATGCGGAATGTTTCTCACTTGAAGAAGTTCGAGGCGTGAAGGCAGATAAGTTCGTATTGTTTAAGTAGTAAAGAATGAAATGGTAATATCTGGTCGCTTTTGAAAATCTACACATTAATATTAGGTGATTATTGAAAGGAACAGTTCATTTGGCATATCTTTGCCATATCTTTATTCACTAGATATCTAATAGAAGAAAGCCAAATAATTTTATTATATTGGTAATTTCTCCCAAACCTGGCAGAATTTGAAAACCCATATTTTTATATATAAATATTGATCTAGGCTTTAGGCGTGAATGTACCTTCTTCATACAGGGTTCGACAAAGTTTCCAGAAAAGTAAATGTTTTATTTGTGATATATAAATACTCATTCAAGTCTATTTGTATTACAAGCTTTCATTTAACTTGCTTCTTTCTTATGTCTATGCTGTTAAAAATTTGTAAGGGAAATTTGACCCACTTCTAGTCTTTCGATTAACGTGAAATTCGGAAGGACAACGTATTATGAAATTTTTGTTAGAGTAAAATGACGGCTCCAAGATGGCCGACGAATTCTGTTATTGTTTCGATTCTATCCAAAATTGGTATTTGGGGGTTTTTAGGGTCGGAGATTAGGAATTTTCCGTAAAAATTCACGAATTCAAGATAGCTGACGAGTTTTGTGATCAAGGTAAGATTCTATTCAAAATTGGTGTGTGGAGATTTTTAGAGTTAAAAATTATGAATAAGTTATCAAAATTTATAAATTCAAGATGTCGGAAGAGTGATGTGATTCATGGAGCGATTCTATCCATAAATGGTATGTAGGGGTTTTTAGGGTCAGAAAATATGACTTCTGGTAAAAATTAGATAATTCAAGATGACGGACTTCATGACATAAGAATTCAATGGAAATGATTAAATAACTCAATGGAAACGGGCTTTTATTCGACTTTGCTAAAAAGGAAAAAAAAATCTCTAGATGTAAGACGTAGGTTATTCTGTAACAGATTTAAAAGCATGTCGCGCAATGTTTTCAGTTTGAATACCAAAAAATAAGTATTCCTTCTGATTCTCTTAGTCACAGAAAAACCTACGTCTAAAAAATGTTTTTCCTCATCAGTGCATTCGAATAAAAACTTGTCTTGATTTTTTTAATTATTTTTATTCACAGAAACAAGAAAAACACACAAATTTTCTCCTACAAGATCTGTCATTTTGTGCGACGACTGCAATCTTCTGGCAACATTATAAATATTTTGACTTTGATTTGCTTGGCTAGTACCATATAAAAATGATGGTATTATATCTTGTGTAGATTCGAAAATACTTCGGTCTCTCAAAAAACATTGTATTTCTTCTACAATGACATTCTATTCGCCCATATCAGCTTTCAGACTACGTGAGCAGCCGAAGGCTCTTTCAGAATCCAAATACTACTTTGTAATAACTATTGGGTTATACGTATTGTTTTCCGCTTTTAACCATATGATACGTCTCGAAAATCCGAAAGGTTTAAGTTTATGATAACAAACTATGTGCCATAAGTAATTTGGGCCCTTGTTCTGATATTTTCCTCTGCGCAATTATCAATAATTGTCAGTTTGAACTGGCAGTTATCAATAATTGCCAGTTTCAACTGACAAATATACATAATTGCCAGTTTCAACTGGCAATTATTGATAATTGTCAGTTTGAACTGACAGTTATCAATAATTTCCAGTTGAAATTGGAGATTAAACATAATTGCCAGGTTCAACTGGAAATTATACATAATTGCCAGTTTGAACTGACAATTATCAATTATTGCCAGTTGAAACTGACAATTATACATAATTGTCAGTTTGAACTGGCAATTATAGTATTTTTTTCCGCATGTCCGTGCAGCACTTTTATAGAAACACGTATTCATTCATTTTTAACAAAGACCTCAAATACCAAGTTTTATTACCCTAACTTAAAAACTGACGGAACCTTCGTACAAATTGTCACCCCGCATTTTACCCCTTTAGGGTTTGAATTCCTAAAAACACTGAAACGCGTATTTCTTTATTTGTAACAAAGACCTCGAATACCAAATTTACTTAAAAATCAACGGATTCACTTTACAAACTTCCAATCCCATTTAACCACCTATTTCACCCATTTTGGGGTTGAAAAGAAAAGCCCGAATACCAATTTCCATGACTCTTACTTCAAAACTAACGGTACTTTCACTGTTACCCCCCTTCTCATCCCCCTCTTCACCCTATTAGGGATGAAATATATGTTATTATATATGTATGGATGTAACATTCCTCATCTGCTTTCTGTTGAAAATAAAAATATCCACGTTTTTTTATGTTACTTCTTACATAATATAAATATTATAATATAAAAAAACACATTATGAGTATAAAATCAACTTTTCCAATATTATGTGGCAAATGGAGTATAGTCCATGTCAAATCTCTCAAACAAAAAAAAAAATGTATGGATATACTTTTTCAATGTAGAATCATATTTTTTCCATATTTCTATATTCCTCATAAATAATGTTTTATCAAATCATAATTTCAAGCTATTAGAACATTAGTACAATATACGCTTAGACTCTAATCCCTATTTTTTAACACGCTTGTATTAGCTTCCCTTTTAACTAACAAGCAATGTAATCAAATCTTGGAAATCAATATCGAAATGAAATTCGGTATGTATATGTAGTTTGGACGACAATACTATAATTTTGTATCTTGGAGCTGGTCTAATGATGGAGCCAACAGGTGAATAGTGGAACTCTTCAGTCCGTTCTCTGCATAATTCACAATTCAATGATATGGCGAATGCACTGGTTCTCAACATATTCGTCAAAATTTAGTTATCAATAACTTCCATCTCATGTGTTTTTCTCCCGTATTCGTGTTTAGTCTTCTGTAGCAATATGGACTCAAAAGTTAAAAATCAAATTATAGTTTTAAAATATTAAAAAACACCTATACCTATACGGCTAAAAAGTTTAAAATAATAAGAAAAAGAAATTGGCCAAAAAAAAAAAATTGTATTGAAAATTGTAAATTTTATAATGATATTAAGATAACTGATATCAAGCACCTCACGCTTTTGAACAAGAAATACAATTTTTGGTCAATGACTTTATTCCTATTATTTTCAACCTTTTAGTGTTTATTGCCATATATGCGTATTTTTTTGTTTTTTCTATAATTCTATGTAAGTAGATTCTCTTGTTATGAGGTTTCAGCCTTTTTGGTGAAGAATAAACAAATAAAATTAATGCATGAAGAAACCGTGTTAACAATATGTTCGCCAAATACTGATAATGTGTAGTGCAAAGCAGCAGTACATTTAAAGCAGCAGTATATTTCGCAATTTAATTTTCTCATCATTTTCTAACTATTCGATATTATAGTTCATGAATTGTGATTTAATATACGCGTTCCCCCTTCAACAGAACATTGTATTCGTCTCCTTTATACTCATTAAAGTTGGAATTCATCGACCCGTCTCCAAGGTATTCCACTCACTGGATTAACTTGTGAAATAGTTTCGATGTGATTGTGCTTTTGACTTGGGAAAATCTATTGGCAGATATAACACGGCGTCAATGGAAATTTATCGCTCAAAATCGAAAACAATAGATCAACTCCGAAAACTTTCAATAACATTATTTTGTAGATCAGTCTTGAATGTTTCGAACAGTTAGGTTGGCCCCGGAGGAAAGTTACGAATTTCTATTGATCGGGAATATCCAATAAGGATAATAATAACCTTTCATTTAATTGTATCACGAGCGGAATCATACATTTTTGCTTGATCGTAATTCGACCAAGATTTAGATGAAGCCACTGTTACACCTAACCCCAAAACGATCATTGGAATATAGGCTAAATTTTAGATTGAAGGGGGGGTTGATATGGCTCTTTACGATCTATACGATCTTTTGAACATTACCCTTCATCTATTCAAGTCCCGGGATTCCGAGACTCTTTGCGAATTTTGGGGCTATTTCGCAATGTGCATTAGGCTGGAAGAGATAGATGAAACTATGACAGCGCCCATTGTGGCAAGTGTAGGTAGTGATCCTGGTCATTACTAGCTCAAGCTAAAAACTTTCAGTTTCTGTTGTCACCCCGTTTATTCACAAATCACTCAAAAATATTGTACCATACTTCAGATGAATAAACATTATTATTATCGTAGTGGCTACAACATACAAATAATAACAATGAGCCCTTGCAAAAATAGTACCAAAAATAGTACGTGTAAATTTTATATATTTCCGATGGCATCACATGCAGCAAAGAGATAAGTGTTTTGTTATTCCACGATATTTCAATCTCTAATTCCGGGACGTGAGATTTTCAGTCGATAAATATTTGGGATGTTTTTCGTTTTCCATTTGACAGTATGGTCCAATTTATGCAACATTGTCATAGTCACAATCACAGTCTCTGTCACAATCATAATATCGAGTTGAATCTGTACATTTCAATGGAAGCATTTATGCAACTTTTTTAGTTTTAGTCTCAATCATTATCATAAGAATATGACCTTCAAAGTCGGCAAATTTCAATATTATGACGACATACAGAACGCGCATGTGCAAAGATACCTATTTGACAAATGACATCAAAAATTATTAATTTTTACAATTTTTTCTGAAAAAAATTACTTTGGAAGAGGGTACTTTTACTGAAATGACTGAAAAATGTCCCTTCTTTGGAATGAGAAAGATTAAGTTTTTTTCAAAGACCAAATCGCCATCGAGAATTCGTGGAAAACAATTGCTAAAATAATGCTAAAGACTGTGATGCATAAATATCAAAATTTCTAAAGACAATGTGTGACTATGATTGAGACAGTGACTGTAAATATGACAATGACAATGTGACATAAATTGGACTTATAAGTATTAACCGTGGGACGGTGTTGAGTCGGTGATAAAAAGCAAATAGCGCCTGGACGGTGTTGTAAACTGATCAATCAGCCTTATGAACACGGGATAGAGATACTTTTCCGAGTTGTCCATCATACCCGGCATTCTATCAGGACAAAGTACCTCGCGGAGGATTATTTTTGTTCAAATTTTCTCGAACTGGTTTCAGTTACAAAAGCAATGGGCCTTACATGTGAACTGATGTTAAATGTAATGCAGTTCGAGTACTAAGACTAAATATCGTTACTTGTACTGTGTAAGCAATACACAATATTTTGTTGACAATTATACGTGTTAGAGAGTGTTGAATGTGTTGATATCATTTAAGGACCTTGGAAGGGTAAAAGTGTGATACCATATTCAAGTAAAATTGTAAACCCCCTTCTTTTTCTGATTATTATATTATTTGAGAATTTTTTAAATAGTTTTGCGTTGAATCTGATGTTATTTAGTGATTTCCGTCAGGTTGAAGCTAGGCAGGGTTATATGGGTACTTTTTTTTGTTTATTTTGCTAAATTACTTGCTTCCCTCACTTTTTGATGTTCTCAGGACTTCATGAACCTGCGACCTTAACAAACTAACGATCAAGCACATTACTTGCGTACCTAAAAGTACACAGAAGTAGCATAACTTTATGCTATTCAAAATATCTATAACTTGACATGCATAACCTCCAAATGGGGTAAACTTTACTTCTTTCTTTGACAGAAAAAAACTACGAATAATCTGTAACTAATAGTGAACCAAAATTGTTACATCGTGGTGGATTATTTAGAAATTGTTAAAAAAATTAAATTGTCACATAGCTATCGAGTCACTAGAGGGCATAACCAGTCTTGCACACAGCGAATAGCCGCGAGACGCAAGCCTTTTGGGGGCGGTAATAAGGGAGTCTGGCACAAGTTGCCAACTTAAAAAAAACCTTCAAAAGTTCTGCCTCTCCAATGGCAATTGTTTGACTTTCGTTTCATAGTAAATCGCCAATTTGATATATCAATTCAATTACTTTTGGTTATGAAGCGCTTATATATTTCCTATATCAAATGTCATTCATGAAGAGAGATTTTGTGTCTAAAAATGTGGACAGTTGGTAGCACAGAATATATTTTGTAAAACAAAGATTGAATAAGTAAGAAGGCGTAGAAGAGCCAACAACAAAATATTTTTCAAAAACATTTGGAATTGCCACTTTGAAGTGATAATTGTCACTTCCTATTAATATAAAAATTTTTATATACAAAAATATACACTTTTTGAAGCTGACTCTCCTATTTTAAATGACATGACAATGACAATAGCCAAATAACCTGTTCTAAATGAAATAGAAAATATCATAGGCATAGTTTTGTTTTGTATTTTAGAAATAAATGTGTGTTTTCTCAAAATTTCCCCATTTGGTGATATTTTTGAATTTCGGGGTAGCTTCTCGTGGATTACAGTGTAATGTTTTTGAAACAAAAAATGGATCAAAAAGAATGTTTAGCGTCGTTGATTGCTCGAATTCTGAGTGTAAAAATCCTAAGCTCAGTTTTTATCGTTTATCGGCAATGGTGGCTGAAAGAACGGAGAGAAAAGTGGATAGCCGTTGTTCGCAGACAAAAATAAGTATTGATGTTCAGTAACAATACACATTAAATTGAAAAACATTATCTAATTTTAAAATAATGGAAACTAGAAATAATGATTCCATGATTGTTGGGTGGATTTTGTTCGTGAAATGTGAGTAATCCAAAGTAGGCAGAGAAATATTTGTAGGTTATTTTACATTCTGTGCCTGAAATGTATAAAACTAGGTACAATAATCAGAATTCCTCCGATCACACATCGATAAGTACCTAATGTTCTGTTGAGTGATAATATGATTATCATTATTATTAATTTCAAAGGAAAGGACCTCGCACCGCATCAATGGGAAATTGGCTTTCGGTGAATTTGCTCGAATTTTTTATATATTGCAGAACTCGTGATGCTGATCAAGTGTCTCCATTGCACCACCGCTCTAAATTCAACAGTCTAGATTATATAAGATAACTTTTCCAAAATTTCAAATGGCCATTGTGAAGAGACTTCTTCGAATATATAAACCAAATCAAGTATGCATCGATTGTTCATACGGCCGATTTGGATGCACTTTAGAGAACAATGATTCCTGCACGTACAGACGATATACAGGGTGAGTCCAAAGATCGCAAGTACAGTGATTTCCAAAAAATTGAGCGGTGGAATTTCATTCATTTAGATATATTTTGTAGGATACCAATATCAATTGCGATTGATGATATGAGCATCTCCTGAATTAAACTGACATATCTATTATGTATTTCTCATGAAACTGCACCAGTCCTGCTTATTGATATATCCAAATGCCTGAAATTCCGGAAAAGTTGGTTGAAAACTCGATCTCTGCAAATACATAAAATATACAGGGTTACTCATAATTTCCTCGAAGTAGTTATGTTTGATATTCATTTTATGGAAACATTTCCACAAATATGTGTTCGACACACATCTGTTGAACAATTTTCTCTGGAATATTTTGACTTTTTCTAGTTCTGACACTTTTGTATAACTTTGCCGGTTACCCCGTTCCCGCTAGCCATCCTGTTAGTAAGGGAAGTGGCGACAGTCGGCTGTCATCATTTCTACAAAGCTGATTCTTTCTTTTTTTTGTTGTGTTGATATCGCAAGTGAACGAAATGATACTCCGCGTCGAAAGCGTTGCTATCAAAGATTCTCAT
This sequence comes from Gonioctena quinquepunctata, assembly GCA_018342105.1. Classification (NCBI taxonomy): domain Eukaryota; kingdom Metazoa; phylum Arthropoda; class Insecta; order Coleoptera; family Chrysomelidae; genus Gonioctena; species Gonioctena quinquepunctata. The sequence continues at coordinate 259,426 of JAFIRS010001851.1, read as the reverse complement.
TTCTACAAGGCTGATCTTTTTTTCTCCGTTAGTTTATTTATTAAAATGACCAGAAAATTTAGTCGACTGTAAATCAGATGTTGTTGAAGCCTTGGTATACTCAACGGAAAGCACGGTCTTCCGACGGCAGCCGCTGCGCCGATCCGTTACAGGACGCTCTGAATCATTGCATTTACCGGCATCAATCGAAAATTTACAAAGCTATTTTATTTCTACGAGCAGATCATTCAACTTGTTGTTGAATAATCGTCATCTACTTTCATTACAAGGTGGCCAAAGCCAGCGTCTCACGGCGCGAGACTTAACGAGCTTGGCTTGGAGGATTGTGCTTGGAGCACAGGAGTGAGGTTTAGGCAATCTCGAATCTAATCGGTCTCACGGCGTGTATAATTTGACTGTGGCTGGAGGTTGGTACACGGCCTAGGAAGGGATGCATTGTCCAGTACAATGGTAATTCAGTTCAGAAGGATAGCGAGGATAGCATGTGCAGCATCGTATTGTTATTATTTTTTTGTGGCCCAAATGACATCATCTTCCTCATATGAAGCTAGGAATCCAATTAGTGCCTCTGAATTCCACTCCATGTTAATACACAATACTTTGCCACCAACAAACTCCCTCTCTCCGAAATCACCGGTCGACAGGCACCCACGCACCATGAGAATGCTCTTCAAGCCATATAGTACGAGCTTGCTAGTCAAGCCTCGCGCCTTTGATGTTTGGAGAATGTACCGACATTTCATGGGAACGGTCGAGCCACCTCGAGCTTACGCTTGACAAGTCTCGATCCTACGCGAGTCGACTATTCTCACGACGCGAAACTTGACGGGTTCGGCTTGGGGATTGTCAAGACGCCGGCTCAAGGCTTTGGTAGACGTACAAGTTATAGCTCAGGCACATGATTGAATCATGTCTCATGACTGGACTAGTTGAAAATAACTATGAATTTGAAATAAACATAGTAGAAAGGATATTCCTTGAGGTTGCAGTCAAATTCAATGGCCGGTGAAAAAAGAAAAACTCTTTCTTATTTTGTCAAGCTTTCGAAAATGTCGAAGCTGTCCTGATAATGAAAATAAACATTTTCGAAAGCTTGACAAAATACGAAAGAGTTTTTCTTTTTTCACCGGCCATTAAATTTGACTGCAACCTCAAGGAATATCCTTTCTTCTAAGTTTATTTCAAACTCATAGTTATTATATATATATATATAATATATATATATATATATATATATATATATATATATATATATATATATAATATATATATATATATATATATATATATATATATATATATAAATATATATATATATATATATATCTAATAGATGAAAATAATAACTAAGATATTAATGTATAAACTATTATCTTTCAGTCGCAGATGATTCCACATCTGATTTTATGAACATCCCATTTATATTTTCAACAAATCAATCTACCATACCCCATGACAGGTTTTGATGTCAGAAAACACTAATTTCAAAGTGTCTATCCAAAAGAAATGATTCTAACTCTTTCCATCTTTGCAAAGTGAGATTGTTCTTGAAAATGGGTTTCCCATTTCTTCCGGTCTTCCTGATGATCGTGGAGGCGTGAAATAGATTTTCGTCGACAAAAATGTATTGAAGACCTAGTGAATGCGATGTCTCTCCTGCGTCAATGTTACGAATGATTTCTGGTAAGTACTCTCTTTTGGAAAACATTCTTCTTTGCCTCATTCATCTTTATGAGTTCTTAATTAAGACTGGAATAGAAAATCAAATAACTATCTGAATACAAATGCCAATTTTCAATTTCAGATTTTTTCTTTTGAGTTAGGGCCTTTTCAGAATATCTATCAGATGTAGTTCAATGTCCAGCGTGGCTTTAGCCGGGAAAGTAGTTGTTTTCTATTAGACATTCACAAAAAATAACTTCATTTTAATCGTGGATTTTTCAATTCACAAAAAATATTTCTATCAATATTCAATTGAGAATGTTTCGCTCTTTTCAATATTATATGCAATTAATATTATTATAATGATAATAAAGCTGCTTCATTCATCATTTCAATATTTTTACATAATACGAAAGGGAAAAGAAAAAATTATGAGAAGGCGAAGTGTCAGCTATAGCTGTTTTTCAACTTAACCATGAATATGAAATAAGTAATATGAAAAATATGCTCCTCGATTGTATACTTAAGGTAGTTCCGCCACGAGACAGTTGAATTGGGAAATTATTAAAATTTGGCATACGTATTGTTCAACATGTGAACAACACCTCAATGAGATTTCAACAAGTTTCACCATTTCGAACCCGAGATATATATAATTGAAGTTGACTCAATTAACACGTAACATTGGACCATGCATAGGCAAACAGCACATTATTAATTATAATTAGTACTAAAATTAAGAAGTTTATAAAAATGAGGAGGAGCTAGAGCAGGATATCACAGATATTGTGAAAAAAAATCAAAGTGATTGACCATCTAGTTTGACAGATATAATCAAAACTACTCTCGTTATTCAAAATAGTCCACGGGGAAGATCACATTATTAATTCTACCGTTAGTACTAAAATTAAGAAGTTTATGAAAAACTAGGAGGAGCTAGAGCAGGATATCACAGATATTGTGAAAAAAAATAAAAGTAATTGACCATCTAGTATGACAGATATAATCAAAACTACTCTCGTTATTCAAAATAGTCCACGGGGAAGCGCACAGCCTGAAGGGGGGGTCGTAGAGAAATGCGGATTGTGTCAGGGGAGTTTTTAAAGAAGGACGGGGGACCATTCGAAGGTCTGAACGCGAAAAAAAAACTCCTTCGCCTAGTTGACCCCATCGATTTTAACAATACCCCCCTTTCACCCAAAAAAAAAATTCAAAAAAAGTACTACAAAAAAGTCCATTGAAGTTTTATCGAAAAACGATAATTTTTTTCCATGACGTATGATTTCTAGTGAGGGGGGTCTGAATATTCTTTTTTACTGCGCTTTCCGGGGACATCAATTTTTTGAATCGCCGACTTTCTATAACGAAGAAAGAAATTCGATTCCGTCGAAAATAATTTCCTAATTCAACTGTCTCGTGGCGGAACTACCTTGATGCTTCAATCATGTGCCCGCGCTATAACTTTAGGTACGTCTACCAAAGCCTCAGCCACCTTGTACTGCTTGAAGAAAAAAAATAGCTTTGTAGATTTTCAATTGTTACCGGTAAATGCAATAATTCACAGCGGCCTGTAACAGATCGGCGCAGCGGCTGCGGTCGGGAGACCGTGCATTCCGTTGAGTCTACCAAGGCTTCAACAACATCATATTTTCGGTAGACTAAATTTTTTGATCTTTTCATTATATAAACTAATGGAGAAAAAAAATATCAGCCTTGTAGAAATGAGTCAATCAAGTTTGTATTTTCAATACATTATGTGGGTGGAAGACCTTTGATGGCAATGCTTCCGACGCTGTAGACTATCATTTTCCTGTACTTTTGGGTATCCTTTAAAACTGTAAAAAGTTTCAGTCTTGTAGGTATAAGACTTTCACATAATGGTTTTTCACATTTTACATAAATTGTTATTAATGTTGGCAACGTTTAAAGCTTGGCAGACTCTGACTTTCATGAATCACATTGTATCAACAATTAATGAACTAAACATTAGCTTTGTTGGTATGGGAGCAAAATTTATGTCGTCGCCTCCCTTACTATGTGTATATCCGTATGAAGAGGGAGGGGGGCAGGCATTATTTTTAATAGCCCACGGGCGACAAATATGTTAGGGCGGCCCTGGTCCAACCTGAGAAGCTTTTTAGCTTTCTTTGGCGTTGAGCTCAGAAATTTTTTCGCTTGTCTTTGTCCTGGAATCTCATTCCACTGGGTTTTTCCGAAAACATTTTGATATTCGTTTCTTTTTCCAGACATGGATCCGGCAGGTATTGCTGCACGACAGTTTCGCGAAGAACATGACTGCCGAAGAGCAAGTTCCAGAGGGATTATTCCACGTGCCAAAATAAAGACTGTGAAAATGACCTTCGTCATTGTATTCGGTGAGATCACATTTCCTGCTCTATTGTTAGCTACAAACTGATGAATATAATTTATCTTCACGATATGAAACCGTTGAATGTGGTTGTAAAAAACTGTCGGTAATTCTGCTGCACTCTTACTGAATCATTCTCCAAACCTTCCCACTCTATTTTTCTGGAGAACAACGGAGAAACAGTTGTTGGCGAAGCTCCTTCTCTAATGAACAGCTGAATATTATTTCTCGCAGAATTATTTATAGAAGACGTATGAGCAAACATTTCAACGAGAATATTCATTTGACGGAATTACCAAAACAAAAAGCTCAGGGAATCCTACATTATTCTGCAGTCATTGTTTTTCCATAGTAAAACTGAAAATTATATAATGAGGACAAAAATGAACAAGCGTCTAGGAAGCACCTACACAATTCGTCCGTCGTTGTTTCGAGTTGTGTGTATGTGAGTAGAAATCGAAAGGTGGCTCGCCCCTATAACTTTTTTGTTTTCGTAGATAATGGAATGAAATTTGAAGGATCTGTTTAATGCATAGAACTGCATTTTTTTACAAGTTACTCAACTTCATGCAATTTCCTGATTCACCGGAAGTGACATAAACTTTCGATTTTTAAATGGGACACCTGGTATATTTTCAGTTTTTTTGTCTCCATATGACATTTTGAGTACAACCATGTATCATTTGTTACTGTTTGTAACCGTTTTTTTTTTTTCGAAATACATTTTTATTCTAGAGGGCTATGGATACGTTCAAATAACTAATTTCAGTCCTAAAATGTTTGTAAAAATACAACTTTACTGTTTTCGATCAAAATGTTCAGTATGTGACGTTTATTTTAAAATGTATTACATTTTTTTTCAAATGGCAACTGGTGGCTCGTCGGGTTAGAAAAAGAGCATTTTATTGTAAAAAATTTAAAAAATTAAAATTTTTGAAATGGTCTATTGATATAAATAAGATCTTAAATCATCGAGTAGCCTGTGACCAACACAACTGAAACAAAATCATTAAATTGTTGCGGTAAAAATTGACGTGTCGACATATTATTTTACATCTCTTCTACAAAGTCAATTAGGTGGTTATTGTGTACCTCATTGTTTGAAAATCATGGAAAATAACAATATTTATACAAGAACTGAAAAAGTTGATATGTTATTAGGTTTTGGAGAGTGTAGGCAAAATTCAACCGATGTTGCACGTCTCTACGCACAGAGATATACTGACCGGCGTCACCCGATGCGAAATGAGCCTGATAATGATGGGAACGATACGTTTGTTGTGAGTGAATAAAAACAACTAGATGTTCTGGCATACGTTCAAGTAAATATTAATACGTCACTCAGGGAGATCGCAAGACAATGTGACATTTCGAAGTCTTCTGTAGCTAACATTTTATAGAAATATAAATATCATTCATTTAAATACCAACACACCAGCACCTGTACCAAAACGATAATGCAAGGAGACTTGAGTTCTTACAATTGGTTCTTTGGAAAATATTTGGAGGATGACACATTTCCATATAAAATTCTGTATACTGACGAAAGCCGTTTCACTAATTTGGGACATTTCAACAGAAATAATAAGCGATATTGGTCCGATGCATATTTACACTTGATGGAGGAAGGAAATTTCCAAGAACGGTTTGGTTCAAATTGTTGGGTTGGGATTTTAGGGGGCAGAATTTTGGGCCATATAATATTTGACGGTGTCCTGACAGGGGCTAGATATCTAAGTTTCCTCACGCAGGTAATTGAGCATTTCTTGGACGAAGTTCCATTAATAAATCGAATTGGATTATTTTATCAACAAGATGTTGCTCCACCACACAACCTGAAGGCAGTTACGGAATATCTGCATGAAACATACAACGAAAACTGGACTGGAAATATGGGTCCAGTTAGGTGGCAGGCGAGGTAAAATAGGGTTGTTTTCAATGTATACCTTTATTTATTCCTTTTTAAAAAACTTTTCAGGTCACCCGACCTTACGCCTCTAGATTTTGCTTTATGGGGATCTATTGAAAACGTGGTTTATGATGTACCTCCTGCCACACGACATGAATTAGAGGACAAAGTAAGGGCAGCTATTCATAGAATTACACCAAGACAGTTGAGGAACGTTATAAAAGCAACAATAAAAAAAGTTTGCCTTTGTCAGCAACAAGATGGAGGTAACTTTGAACATCTGGAACCCTAAAGATATGTTAATAGGTAGTTTCGAAATGATTATTTCATTTTCAACAGGTGCTTCATTTTAGAAAAGTTCTAACGTTATGGTATTTTCAGTTTTTTATCGAAAGTCTTCTTACAACCTAATAGAGTGCGGTATCAAATTAATCGTAATAAAATGCTTTTTTTCTAGTCCAGCGAGCCACCATGTTGCCATTTGAAAAAAAATTGTAATAAAAATTTTAAAATCAAACGTCACATAGCTGGAACATTTTGATCAGAAAACAGTAAAGTTGTATTTTTACAAACATTTTGGGACTAAAATTAGTTATTTGAAGGTATCCATAGCACTCTAGAATAAAAATGTATTTCGAAAAAAAAAATAAAAAAACGGTTACAATCAATAACATGGTTATATTCTAAATGTTATATGTTGTATTCTAAATGTTATATGGAGACGAAAAAACTGAAAATATACCAGGTGTCCCATTTAAAAATCGAAAGTTTATGTCAGTTCCGGTGAATTCGGAATTTGCATGAAGTTGAGTTACTAATATTTCAGACGAGTCGACCAGGGGCGGTATAACCTCACGTCGTTCGAGATTCTCACTATTCAGGAGAATGTCCAAACTGATTCCCAATGCGCTTAAACTTCGTCCGATATTATCTTGGAGTTTTGAATAGAAAGCATCCTGTTTGAGAGATAAGTCCTTCAATAATGGGGCTATTTCTGCATTCAACTTTGGTCCAGATAGAAAAGGACAATTTGAGGCGAGAGGCCAGATTTCTTTGGGGGAATTCTTGGTTTCCCTGTCCAATCCGATGGTGCAATAGCTAGATCACCTCGCAACTAACTCCTCTGGGAGTGGTTTCCCAGTTTGTTTGGGAGTAGTTGGATCGTCACCAAGAAGGGAATTTCTGAATTCCCAACTGGGGCGTGAATTTGAGCTTGTGTCGTTATCGCATTTGTCGAACAGACACCGGTGACAGCATTGTGTCTAATGCTCCTCGCTAGATTTATTCTCCTCTGAGAGTTTGTCAGCCTCTCCCTCCCCAGAAACAGAGGAGTCTAATTCTTTTTCCGAACCTGCATCAGAAGAGAAATGCAGTAGGTATAAATATTATTGCTATTATTATTTATTATTATTATTTATTATTATTCATTATTATTCATTATTATTCATTTTATTTATTATTATTTATTATATTTATTATTATTTATTATTATATATTATTATTTATTATTATTTATTATTATATATTATTATTTATTATTATTTATTATTATATATTATTATTTATTATTATTCATTATTATTCATTATTATTTATTATTATTCATTATTATTTATTATTATTCATTATTATTTATTATTATTTATTATTATTTATTATTATTGATTATTATTTATCATTATTTATTATTATTTATAATTATTTATTCTTATTCATTATTATTTATTATTATTTATTATTATCTATTATTATTTATTATTATTTATTATTATTCATTATTATTTCTTATTATGATTTATTATTATTTATCATTTTTCTTATTATTTATTTATTATTATTTATTATTCATTATTATTTATTATATTTCATTATTATTTATTATTATTTATTATTATTTATTATTATTCATTATTATTTATTATTATTTATTATTATTCATTATTATTTATTATTATTTATTATTATTTATTATTATTCATTATTATTCATTATTATTTATTATTATTTATTATTATTTATTATTATTTATTATTATTTATTATTATTTATTATTATATTATTATTATTGTTAATACTATTATCAACTTCTTTCTGCATACACCCTGAATCAGTTGGCCTATACAGGAGCTCAATCTAAGATGACAGAAGTTTTCACTGACACTGTTGAATGTCCCAACGGGAACCGGCCATCGCATTAGCGAACCGGCCGGCCACACCCCGAGTTCTTTCTATATGATCAAAGGATCCAACTATCATGTTCTTCCATCTACTACAGTATAGATATTTCAACAATGCAATCCAGACATAACAAATTTAGTATTGGGCAGGGAATTTCACTGCAGTACAGTAAAATTTCCACAGGTTTTTGGTTATGGTCTGATATTTTGGGTAATTTCCACTACATTATAGGGAAATATACAGTGCTCGTCTAAAGTCCGTTCCCCCCCTACTAATTTTTGAATCACCTGGTATATCGCAACGGAATTTGGAGGGCTTGAATAGGAGATGAAAACCTACTTTTTCATGAAAAAATCACAGCTCAAAGTTCTAAAATGGCGGCTGAGCGCCATCTTCAATATTTTTTTAAATAGAACACCCCGTATATTATTCCATTTTCGAAATCTTCTCATAATTCGCAACAGTTTTCTGTGAAACAGTTCTGATACGCTTCTGAATTCAATTGTTTTCGAAATATTAACGTTTGAAAAGTGACATTCCGGTATGGATTTTGGTCACTTCCGGTAAAACATTTTGCTAACTAAACATTGTTATTAATTTGTAGTTGAATCTCTTAATGAATTCGACTAATAAGAGGCGTAGAGAGAGTTTATTGAGGATAAATGGTACCGCTTACCAGAAAATCTCGAAGCCTACGAATGTGTTCTGTAAATTCACAATCAAAACAAATTAGTTAGCTAAAAAATTATTTTTGAATAACACTTTTATTTAACCCTCACAATTATATCAAGTGTTCAATGTGGCCCCCTCCTAAATATTGACAATAAAGTGCCCTATTATAAATTAGCTTCTCTCACGTTGATGAAAGTCTGTTCATCTATTTCTTCACAAGTATCTATCATTCTGCGTTCCAACGCTTCTATTGTTTGTCATTCAGTGGCGTGGATTTTTGACTTCAGGTGATCTTGGTGGTCATTCTGTACTTCCCCTGCTAACTGTCCATCGCCCAGGAAAGTTTGTATCGAGGAACTCTCTAGCCATGCGATCGAAATGGTGAGGTGTCCCATCCTGCTGAAATATGATTCCACGATTTTCATACTCTTCCTGATTGTTTAATACAATTTGTCTTATTCGAGGTTCAATTTCAGTTTCAAAAAGATTTCTGTAAAGAATTCCTGTAAGATTGCCTCTGATGAAAATCGGTCCAACAACGCGATTGCCCAAAATCCTCTCCCAAACATTCACCTTTTTAGGAAACTGGGTATGTCCCTCTCTAAAAATATGCGGATTAGTATCGCTCCAGTATCGTACATTCTGTTTGTTGACTTTTCCATTAAAAAAAACGTGCATTCGTCTGCGAAACATACAAGTTTCAGGAAGCCCCGTTCTCTTCAATTATTCTTGTTAACCACTCACAAAATTCAACCCTCCGGTCTGGATCATCCTCCGTGAGAGCATGCAGGATTTTCATTTTATAGGGATGAAACTTTTCTTTTTTTAGGACTCTTTGGACACTTTTTGAACTTAGTCCACAGGATTCAGCAACTGCAGACGTCGACTGAGTCGGATTGATTACCATTTCAGCAACAATTTCTACCTTTTTTTTCTGAAAGATGCGGTCTTCCTGATCTTGGAGCATCTTTCAGCGTACCATTTGCTTGGAGCTTATTTAAAAGTTTGCGCAAATATGACCTCGAAATAGGATTTTCGGGAAATATATCATTAAACATACGGACTGCTAGATGATAATTTCTTTCAGCTTCTCCAAATATCAAAACTGCTTCGAATTTATCGTCTAAACTACGAGCCATGATCACACTTTTCATAAAAGGATTTAGGCGCTCAACGGACTATTCGACAGTTAGCAGTTCAGTTTGACTGTAAACAAGATGTTACCGCGACAACGATGTCTTCCAATGCAAACTTGATTGAAAGCAACATTAGTGTTTTTGGTTGGGATTGAAATGACCAAAATGTCACTTTTCAAACGTTAATATTTTGAAAACAATTGAATTTAGGTGTAAAGTGTATTAGAGAAAGCTGTTGAAAATTATGAGCAGATTTCAAAAATGGAATGATAAACGGGGTGTCCTATTTAAAAAAATTATTGAAAATGGCCCTCAGCCACCATTTTGAAACCTTTAGCTGTGATTCTTCCATGGAAAAGTAGGTTTTTATCTCCTATTCAAGCCTCCCAAATTTCGTTGCGATATACCAGGTGGTTCAAAAATTAGTAGGGGGGGAACGGACTTTAGACGAGCACTGTATAATACCTTCCTTCAGAATAGACATGAAAACACTGCAGTACAAGTTTTCTGTCATTTCGTGAAGTTGAAATATTGGAATAGTTTTCGAATTCTAACTATGTATTCGAAGAGTCGAAGAACTAACCAAAGTCTAACGAACAAAGTTTGTCAATCAAATTAATGTGTACTCACTTTCAGTGGACGTTTTCATCAATGTCTGCAATTTCCGCAATTTCTACTTAATGATTGATAATTCAACAGACTTTCTTTTCGTTTTCACCACAAACTTTTCCACTTAAATAAAACACGTACGTGTGCGAGCACGAAAAAATTGGAATGAGTAAGCAGGCGGGCCTCTGACGAAGGTGGAGTGATTGATTGCGTTTATTTTGATGACACTCGTGGATTGAGTACGTTTATATGGAAACTGGAAGGGTTTTTTCTTGAAGAACCGTGTTCAATGCGCTTTGAAACCAAACATTTTCTTGTCGAACCAGTGACGTCAGCATTGAATGCGGTTCATTCTGGTTTGAATGCATCTATAATAACGGTTCGAAATCAAAAGCACTAGAAGAGAGGGGAAATGTCATATTGAATGCGGTTTGAAAACAAGGTTGAATGCGGTTCATCCAAGAAAAAACACCTTACATTTTGATATACGAGAATGGAAAGTCGAAGTATAATTACTCATTTGCACGGTTGGAGACTTGGATAAATATTCACTATAATGCATGGTGGCTCCTCTTAGTTTTACGAGCCATGAAGGCCAACATATCAAAAACTAAAATTCGACCGATAAAATTTACAATGAAACAAAAACAGCATAAAAATGTATCCAAGCTGAAAAAAATCGAACATAATTATTACTCACATCACACTCAGTATCTAAATTAGTGTGAAGTTAGCCACACTTTTTCTATCCACACTTTATGACGTGTGGTATGTTAAATTTGGGATAGAGATGATTTCAAAGGCAGTGTTGCCAAATTTCTGATGTTTTTTGATAAATGTGGAAACTTCCTCTGAACTAACTGCCGATTCAATATTTGTTCTATTTTGAATGAATTGCACACTGATGGTCCAAAATAACTATGATATAATCGAATGGACGATTACCCATTGAGATTTTTATTCAGGAGCGATTGAAAACACTGAAATCGGGTCCTTCGTATATCGAAGAGTGAAAGAAATTGTAATTTGAAGATAAGTGAAGAATCCATGTGCAACGAATACAAAAACTAAGTTGAATGATGACAAATGACTTTTCAGATTAATTTGTTCTGCCATCAGAATAACAAATTGAAAAAATTGTCCGTAAACTTGGACAAAGAATGCGTATAACATAAACGGTAAGCAGTCAAACTGGCAGAAAAAAATTCATAATCACCCATAAACCAGAGGAAGAGTCCGGCCGTCAAAATGACAGAAAAAAAATTAAATCTTTAAAATCATTCGTAAACAGGGAGAAGGAGTACTGTGCCGCGGAAACAAGAATGAGGTTGGAAAGAGGGTTGAAAACGAAGGATATGAGGCTTTTCAAATCAATTTGTTTGGCCGTCAAAATGACAGAAAAAAAATAAAATCTTTAAAATTATTCGTAAACAGGGAGAAGAAGTACGTGTGCCGCGAAAACAAAAATAAGGTTGGAAAGAGGGTTGGAAACAAAGGATATGAGACTATTCAAATCAATTTGTTTGGCCGTCAAAATGACAGAAAAAAAATAAATCTTTAAAATTATTCGTAAACAGGGAGAAGGAGTACGTGTGCCGCGAAAACAAAAATAAGGTTGGAAAGGAGGTTGAAAACGAAGGATATGAGACTATTCAAATCAATTTGTTTGGCCGTCAAAATGACAGAAAAAAAAATCTTTAAAATTATTCGTAAACAGGGAGAAAGAGTACGTGTGCCGCGAAAACAAAAATAAGGTTGGAAACAAAGGATATGAGACTATTCAAATCAATTTGTTTGGCCGTCAAAATGACAGAAAAAAAAATCTTTAAAATTATTCGTAAACAGGGAGAAAGAGTACGTGTGCCGCGAAAACAAAAATAAGGTTGGAAAGAGGGTTGAAAACGAAGGATATAAAACTATTCGAATCAATTTGTTTGGCCGTCAAAATGACAGAAAAAAATTAAATCTTTAAAATTATTCGTAAACAGGAAGAAAGAGTACGTGTGCCGCGAAAACAAAAAAAGGTTGGAAAGAGGCTTGAAAACAAAGGATATGAGGCTATTCAAATCAATTTGTTTGGCCGTCAAAATGACAGAAATAAAATTAATCTTTAAAATTATTCGTAAACAGGGAGAAAGAGTACGTGTGCCGCGACAACAAGAATGAGGTTGGGAAGAGGGTTGAAAATGAAGGATATGAGGCTATTCAAATCAATTTGTTTGGCCGTCAAAATGACAGAAAAAAAATTAAATCTTTAAAATTATTCGTAAACAGGGAGAAGGAGTACGTGTGCCGCGAAAACAAAAATAAGGTTGGAAAGGCGGTTGAAAACAAAGGATATGAGACTTTTTAATTCAATTTGTTTGGCCGTCAAAATGACAGAAAAAAATTAAATCTTTAAAATTATTCGTTAATAGGGAGAAAGAGTACGTGTGCCGCGAAAACAAAAATGAGGTTGGAAGGAGGGTTGAAAACAAAGGATATGAGACTATTCAAATCAATTTGTTTGGCCGTCAAAATGACAGAAAAAAAATTAAATCTTTAAAATTATTCGTAAACAGGGAGAAAGAGTACGTGTGCCGCGAAAACAAAAATGAGGTTGGAAAGAGGGTTGAAAACAAAGGATATGAACTATTCAAATCAATTTGTTTGGCCGTCAAAATGACAGAAAAAAAATTAAATCTTTAAAATTATTCGTAAACAGGGAGAAAGAGTACGTGTGCCGCGAAAACAAAAATAGGTTGGAAAGTGGGTTGAAAACAAAGGATATGAGACTTTTCAAATCAATTTGTTTGGCCGTCAAAATGACAGAAAAAAATTAAATCTTTAAAATTATTCGTAAACAGGGAGAAGGAGTACGTGTGCCGCTAAAACAAAAATAACGTTGGAAAGGAGGTTGAAAACAAAGGATATGAGACTTTTCAAATCAATTTGTTTGGCCGTCAAAATGACAGAAAAAAATTAAATCTTTAAAATTATTCGTAAACAGGGAGAAAGAGTACGTGTGCCGCTAAAACAAAAATAAGGTTGGAAAGAGGTTGAAAACAAAGGATATGAGACTATTCAAATCAATTTGTTTGGCCGTCAAAATGACGGAAAAAAAATTAAATCCTTAAAATTATTCGTAAACAGGGAGAAGGAGTACGTGTGCCACGAAAACAAAAATCAGGTTGGAAAGAGGGTTGAAAACAAAGGATATGAGACTTTTCAAATCAATTTGTTTGGCCGTCAAAATGACAGAAAAAAAATTAAATCTTTAAAATTATTCGTAAACAGGGAGAAGAGTACGTGTGCCGCGAAAACAAAAATAAGGTGGGAAAGAGGGTTGAAAACAAAGGATATGAGATTTCAAATCAGTTTGTTTGGCCGTCAAAATGACAGAAAAAAAATTAAATCTTTATAATTAAGTATTCGTAATTTTGAAGAATTTTTTTTTTCTGTCATTTTGACGGCAAACAAATGATTTGAATACCTCATATCCTTTGTTTCAGCTCTTTCAACCTATTTGTTCGCGCTACTCTTCCTGTTCACATAATTTTAAAGATTTAATTTTCTGTCATTGACGCCAAACTGATTGAAAACCTCATATCCTTTGTTTTCAACCTCTCAACCTTATTTTGTTTTCGCGTCTCTCTGACGAATAATTTAAAGATTAATTTTTCTGTCATTGACGGCAAACAAATGATTCGAATAACCCCATATCGCTTTGTTTTCAACTCTTTCAACCTCATTCTTGTTTTCGTGGCACAAGGACTCTTCCTCTGGTTTATGGGTGATTATGAATTTTTTTCTGCCAGTTTGACTGCTTACCGTTATGTTATACGCATTCTTTGTCCAAGTTTACGGACAATTTTTTCAATTTGTTATTCTGATGGCAGAACAAATCAATCTGAAAAGTCATTTGTCATCATTCGACTTAGTTTTTGTATTCGTTGCACATGGATTCTTCACTTATCTTCAAATTACAATTTCTTTCACTCTTCGATATACGAAGGACCCGATTTCAGTGTTTTCAATCGCTCCTGAATAAAAATCTCAATGGGTAATCGTCCATTCGATTATATCATAGTTATTTTGGACCATCAGTGTGCAATTCATTCAAAATAGAACAAATATTGAATCTTCAGTTAGTTCAGAGCAAGTTTCCACATTTATCAAAAAACATCAGAAATTTGGCAACACTGCCTTTGAAATCATCTCTATCCCAAATTAACATACCACACGTCATAAAGTGTGGATAGAAAAAGTGTGGCTAACTTCTTACTAATAGTATCTAATACATCTGGGCTATTTATAACCTTTGCTTTGTTTCAGTTTTCGTCATATGCTGGAGCCCATACATAATATTCGATTTACTCCAAGTGTATGGTCACATTCCAAAAACCCAAACAAACATCGCCATAGCGACCCTGATCCAAAGTCTGGCTCCCTTGAATTCGGCTGCTAACCCAGTAATCTATTGCGTCTTTTCCACCCATATATGCGGGAATTTACGGTAAGCTTATTACACGTCAATTCCAGTTCGAGACCATTTCCATTTGAATAGGGGTGTTTGGTTGTCGATTCGGATTGAGAATTACGGAATGGATTCTTGATACTCAGAGGTGTCCATAAAAAACTAATCGAATGATCTTTGGTAGGAATATGTAGGGATGCGGCTAACACTGAAGAGCCAGCGGTCATTTGACTGAGGTGTTTTAACAAAGTTAAGAATTTGAAAATCGATTATTTAACACTACTGAATTGAGAGGTTGTGGTATCAACTGTTAAATTCTCATAAATGTAATGAAACCTTTGGTATAACCCCAGTCAAAACGAAAATTTCAATTGAAAATAATTCGTATAGAGCTGGAAATTGGTACAGGTCTCAGGTGCACTATTATAAATAAAATATCAAAAATCCTCACTGATCCTACTTCTGCTGGAAAAGTTAATCAAGTTCAACGGTCAAAAGCATCGGTTTTTGTCATTTTTCTCGTAAACGGTAAATGTTATATCAGTAGTAATATCCCTAGGACATTGATAATAGACGAGATAATTTTATGACAATCGAAAGCTCGTTCCTTGGCTGAGGGCTGTTACCAAGCAACGAGCTTGAGAAATTTGTCATAAAATTATGAGGCATTTGTAAGATGTATAAAAACCCTGGTGCTTGCACTTATACCTGTAGACGTTTGGGATCGACTTGGCGACACTTGGCCTACTTGATAATAGAGATCACTAGCGTGTCAGATGGCGCCAATTTCGAATTAGTTTCAATTCAGTAACAGGGTATATTCATTTCCTCAGATTTTTTTTTGAGGCGAACTGTGCGCGGGTTTTGATTCTAGCTTTGCTATTGGTTGGAAAGAGACATCTGTCAAACTTCACCAATAGCAAAGCTAGAATTCGAAGTCCCCGAACATTGTACAAAGAAAGCACTGTCGTGTTGTTTTTCGTATTTTGTACGATTTAAATTTGAGGTTGACTTCATTTTGACAGACGAAGAATTGGAAATGAAATTGTCATTAAATTGCAGAGAATAAAAAATTCAATGCATACAATATAATGAACTATGGAAATATCATTATTAGTCAATTCGTCAATATTTGTACTTGCTTTTGGTATTGAATACAGGCGAAAATTTGCGAAAAATCTGCGGCTTCAGTCCACACGAAATACAAATGTGGCCCATTCTACAAAAAGTATCCTTACACACTACACTACTTCGAAATGAACAATTCCTCACGCACTAATGAACTGATTAACGGGTGATTGTTTGAAGAACAAACTCAGGAATAAGCTAAACAAGATTTCATACCAAAGAGATGGAAAACTCATAGATACCGACAAAACACTGAAAATAATTCCATATAAGAAGCTGCAGATGTCAGAAATTAGGTTCTGACATTAGGCGAGAAAATAGACAAACATTTTTGGACGGCGCCATCTACCACAGAGAGAGAAGCTCTGTTGAAGTAACAGGTGGTGTCCCCTCAAAAATCTAAACAATATCGAATCAGTTCATTCACCAGGGTTTTTAGACATCTTAGGCATTTGTCAATGTCCGAGAGATATTCGGCGGAAAACTTGTCGACAAAAAAATATATAATTCAACACAATGAAACATTTATTTATTCATTAAAGTACAGTTAGTGAAAGTACAATTATCAAAATTCAACTCAACATTAGATTCGTTGCTGTTCTCTACTATGGAAGATCTATTACCACGCATAATATTTATGATCTTGTTGTGGTGTTCTTAATCGAGATTTAAATATGGTTTTATAGAATTTCGTTGCTATGACCAGTAATTTTCAGCAATTGTTGTTCTTCTACACCACTTTTTGCCAATTCGCTAACAGCAGTTCTATCTATCTATCTATCTATCTATTCGAGTGATTTGTTATCTTTTTGTCCTTCACATTCAAGCCAATTGCCTCAGTAGCAGATTCAGTCCATCCATTTATTGTATTTCTTCCAACAGGTAGATTATCGTACCATTGGTCAGTTTAATTTTTCCAGTGTCGATTTGGTTTTGAGAGGTAATATTGTCGCCTCGTTTCGATATCAGTTTACGAAAAAAACCTAAAGGGCAGCTTTGTCTTTCACTATTGGAAACCAAGCATTTACTACTTGTACAGCTTTTAGAACCACCTTGGCACGTTTTACTGAACACCGGATTGTATTCAATTCGATTTGTTGAATAGTCTGCCTCTCCTCCTCGCCACGCTAATTCTATAGCAGCAATATGTTAAAATTCACGCATAAGACCTTCAGGAGTATTTTCATCTCCTAGCAATATTATTTTGTTAACTTCAGACAAATTTAACGAAACTGATCTGGACTTACGTTTACATGGATCTGCTTGTAGTTTCTTCCTGATTGCATCGCGGGCATCTCGGGTTGGTTTAAATACTATATTGTTAAACGGGTCAATCATAATATTATAGTCATTATAGTACTTTTCTTGCGAAAGTTTGCACGAAACGTTACATATTGTCTTCACCTTTGCTTCTTTAAATTCGCTCCCATCTTTCTCTCTCATATTGACCGCCCAATCTTTTAGTATCAACGCCAATTCTTAAAAGCTTCTATTTTCATTCAATTAATATTCTCTTTCGCAGCAAAATTCCATAAATATTCCCCAAATATATTTGTGACTGTAGGTTGTACTTCTGGAATTTTTCCTTTGATTAGCGCATTTATACTTTGAACATTCGCATTTCCAAAACGTGACATTTTGAAAAGTATTTGGAATGAAGTTGTCAAACTCAATCGTGTTGTCATAGTGATTGATAATTGCACTGAATGCAATCATCAGTGTAATGTTGACATCATTGGGTGAAATTTAAGATGTTTGAAAACCCTGGTGAATGAACTGATTCGATATTGTTTAGATTTTCGAGGGGGCACCACATGTTACTTCAACAGAGCTTCTCTCCCTGTGGTAGATGGCGCCGTCCAAAAATGTTTGTCTATATTCTCGCTTAATGTCAGAACTCAATTCCTGACATCTGCAGCATCTTATATGGAATTATTTTTAGTTTCAGTGTTTCGTCGGTATTTATGGTTTTCTCTTCGATTTCAAATCTTGCTTAGCTTATTCCTGAGTTTGTTCGTTAAAAAATCACTCGTTCATCAGTTCATTAGTGCGTGAGAAATTATCTATTTTCAGGTAGTGTAGTGTGTAAGGATACTTTTTGTAGAATGGGCCACATTTGTATTTTGTGTGGACAGTATAAAGCCGCAGATTCGTATTTTCTCCTTTTTTTCAGTATCAAAAGCAAGTACAAATCTTGACGAATTGACTAATAAGTATAGTATATGCTTTTATATTTTCTGCAATTTAATGACAATTTCATTTCCAATTCTCCGTCTGTCAAAATTCAGTTAGCCTCAAAGACAAATGGTACAAAATACGAAAAACAACAAGACAGTGGTTTCTTTGTGCAATGTCCGGGGGCTTCTAATTCTAGCTTTGCTATTGGTGAAGTTTGACAGATGTCTCTTTTCAACCAATACCAAAGCTAGAATTAGAACCCGCGAACAGTTCGCCTCAAAAAGAAATCTGAGGAAATAAATATACCCTGATACTGAATTGAAACTAAAACGAAATTAGCGCCATCTGACACGCTAGTGATCTCTATTATCAAGAAGTGTCGATCCCAAACTTCTACAGGTATAAGTGCAAGCACCAGGGTTTTTAGACATCCTAGTGAAATTGTTTCATATGACACAAAATGACAAAATTTGAATGGTTGATAGAACTGCCAAAAAATTTTCATAACAATAGATGAGATAGTTGTGTAGATCATGCAATTGTCTAAAAAAATTGTAACCAGACCTTTCAACCGACGAAAAAAAAGGAGGAGGTTCTCTAGAAGACGCGTATAAATTTTTTTTTATGTATGATCCTGCATAACTTTTCACAAGAGGAGTTTGACTCCAATTTTATTTTCTTTATTAAATAGGGTATACTTCGAAGTTGGTCCCATTCGATTTGAAATGGAAATGTCACCCTTAAGGGGATATTCATCTTTCATCCACTGAATTTTTATCCAACCGATACTACCACTCATAACTTTGTACTGGGTTATCCGATTTGGTTGATTCTTTTATATTGGACAGGGTAATCTTCGAAATGGTCATTTTTGATTGGGAAAATGATAATTAATTCCTACGGGTAGAAAAATAGGGAATTAATAATTTTTCATCTGTGAAGCGATCTTGTTCGAACTTGGCACACATATAGGTATTTTTGATGACACTACAACATAATGGATACCTGGAGTCAATTGAGTAGATAGTTATCAGTTGATTTTAGCCACAAAGAAGTGAAAAATAGGAACTTTTTAACAAAAAATTAAACCAACGAAAAAATCAACTGAAAAGCAAAAAATAAAATAAACCTTTTTAGTCTTAATGATAACTGAGCTCCTAAACTGATGTAAGTAACTAATTTTGAGTCGGCGCCAAACAAACAATTAACGGAGATCATTATATCACTCTGAAGAAGTAATCAAAACCCCGCCTTCCATCCCGCTGCCATCATTTTACGCTTTCCCTAATTCATTTGCAGGTTTGTTTGGCGTCGACCCAAAATTAGTTACTCACATTAGTACAGGAGCTCAGTTATCATCAAGACTAAGAAGGTTCATTTTAGTTTTTGCTTTTCAGTTGATTTTTTGATCGGTTCAATTTTTTGTTAAAAAGTTTTTATTTTTAAATTTTTTGTGGCTGAAATCTACCAATTACTACCTGCTTCATTTTTGATTACTTACCTGGCTTACTTCAACTATTAACTGTTAAATAATATAATTATCTACTTTAACTATTTATTGTTATATAATATAAATTATTTTTGAAAGTTGATTTCATCACTTTATATATAATTCCATCGTTTCATAGAATGTAATTATTGTGACTGATGTAGAAGGATCTGTCAATGTCAACTACATATGTGTGCCAATGTTCACAAGTGAAAAATCAATCATCCCCTATTCTTCTACCCATAGTGTTGGATCATTTTATTCCTAATTGAAATATAATCAACTATGAGGTATACCCTTGATAAAAAAAGAATCATCCGAATCGGAAAACCCACTACAAAGTTATGTCTGATAGAATCGGTTAACCGACCAACATTCAGAGGGTGAACGATCAATATCCTCCATTTGCTACCCTTAGGGATGGATTTTTTGTTCAAATCCAAATGGGACCAACTTCGAAGTACACGCTATCCAATGAAAAACGAATCATCGGAATCGCACTGCTCTGTGAAAAGTTATGCGTGATCATACATAAAAAAAATATACGCGTCGACTAGAGAACCTCCTCCTTTCTTATTTCGTCGGTTAAAAATGTACGGCATCGATTCCACAATATTATTCAAACATAAAATAATTTCCAGAAACCTTGCCATTCTAAAAATTATAGTTAATATAACATAAATAAAAAATTACCTGCATTTGGGGGTTAAATCTTATATTTCCGAAATTTTTAAGATGTTTGAATTGCACTGTGATTTATCAGAGGAGTAATTCTTAGAATATTATTGCTTTTTTTCATTCTTCAAACATATCAAAACAAAAACAAAATGATGCCGTACATTTTCAATTTGGGGATTTCTCACAGCTGATAAGGTTGTGCATTATACTTTTACGGAATGTTAGGTCATTAATTATTGTACGACATTCACAAAATTTTATTGGCAATATAAAATAATGATTGAAAATTACAATGCCGTTCATATCAGATGGATCATTAGTTGGAATATACGATACTGTAAAAATTCGAGCTTCAACTACATGTTTTTCTCTTTCAATGTACATTATTCTACTGTACCTTACAATCTTTGTATTTTACGTTTTTAACTTTGTTGTTTTTTTAAAATACCCCCATTTTAATCTCAATCTCAATAGATTTTGTTAAATAATACAAAGATTCAAGATATCAGAGGATATTATACGTGAAAAGTAAGAAGTAAAAAATAAAATTAATATCTTTCAGACACTTGTTACAAAAAAAATACTGAACTATACTATAGGATTGTTGATCAAACACTTGAATAAATATACATAAAAGTTCAAATATTTCATGAAAATGCACCCAAAAATATTCTGTAAATAACTACAAAGATTTTTTCGTGAACTTTTATAAACATTTATTACTGCAAATAGAATTTAGTTTTTAATAATTATAATTATGGCTTGTGAGAGTAAGAGAACAAAGTGAAGTTGAACCATTTTCAATTGCAGAAGCTGTTTCTTCAGGGAGCGAATCAAAAACTCACTCCGCTAACACAAGCGTATATGCGAAGAAACGGAACGAAAAATAATGTGTACTACTCGTAAACATTCTCCGTCGACCAACGGAAGATCAAAAGAGCCGTAGTCAACGTGGTTTGAGTGGCAGCTATCTAGTTTTAGCAGCCAATCAAAACGGACCGCAAGCCAATGATATTGCTTGTAGGTGTGTCTAAACGTTGAGATTATTAAATCACCAGTTATATAGGTGTTTCAGGAGATCTGAGTGAATAAAAGCCAGTAGCGTCTCTGGTCTGGGTTTCAAAATATTCTATAGTTGTGTGTATTTTGTTGGAAAATATGTTTATTTCTTCGAGCATGGGAAAATAAAATTATGATGATCCGATTGCCTATTAATACATACTTCCTCTTTTATGGCATATTTTTTTATTTTAACATATTTTTAAAATATTTAAATATCTAAATAAAATCAGTTATGTCCGCCTCTGCTGCTCTAAGGATTTCGCCTCATGACTGGGAAACTTGTTTTTTATTCTTCTGCAATTGTAAATGGTTTGACTATAACAAAATATAATTTTAAATAAAAAACAAATTTAACTTCATTCTTCATCAGAACTTTCACTATCACATTCAGATTCCGTAGCACGAATCAGAAATGGGCTCATTTTCGCATTCTGAAACATCATTTTATGATCGAATAGAAAAAGTTGATTACTTATGACAAATAAAAAAAAATTGCAGAATTTTCCAAAAAATAATTTAAAAAAATTGGTCAAAATAAATATTAATCACTTTATATTCATTTAAAGAAAAAATTGTTTTTCTACCGAAATATTTTTGGATTCGATAATTATCCGCAAACTTCGGAAAGATGCGCACCTTGGACAATTATCCGCCAATCGGCAACAGTGAAATGATATAGCCAGAAAGTATAGAGAGAGATACAAGTTGTACCGATGGCCACATGTATATGAGTGCGTATGAGCACCTGCGGATGCTCTCCCGCTCAGCGTCTTGATTAAGGGTTTCCTCGGGGTTTCTCACCTCTGTACCAGTACATAAGTACGGCGTTGCTAGAAACTTGATCTAAGTAATACTAGAAATTGAATCATACAAACAGTGTATTGTAATAAATGACATTTATGAAGAGGAAAAGAGTTGCAAGAATAAAATAAATGTTTGGGGTAAAAATACTCTTCCAGTCACATAGAACAATTTTTTTGTACGGCATATAGTTTTTATTGATAATTGCTATACTTACTAATAAAATATGTTCATCCCGTAAAAAAAACCCTAAACCGTAAAATTACCCTTTTTAGAGGGAAATGAATTTTCCGGAGGCAGCCACATGTTCCATGAATAATGTACGGCATAACACAAAATGACAGCGTTTCATAAAATAGTATTCAGATCATTGAATTTGGTGTTGTATCAAACGGCCCCAACTATACTATTAAGGGTAGGGGTTGCGTGCGGACCTGTACCAACAAATATGTACGCGTTGCTGAAAATTGAATCTACGTAGTTATAAAAATCTAATTAAACAAACGCCGTACCGTAGTAAATCACCTATGTTGGAGGCAAACATTTACGGAAATTCATGCTGGGTCACATGACCCCCCCCCCCTCCCCCAAAAATTGGCCTGGGCTTGTAGTCTATCATTTTGTTTTGTGCTTTTTAGTGCTCAAGTACACCTTAATCTACGCATTTTTATTAAAGCATCGTTATTATGAGGCCTTTTTTCTGTAAATTCTGAACTATCTAGTCCCTCAATGAGGAGACTATCTAAAGACTGAGTCATCCACCATCTTGGGGTTGCCATCTTCAATTTATGAATTTTTACTAAAAATCAATTTTCTTCGACTAAATTCATAATATCCGACCACAAAAACCCCGACTACGAATTGAATCGAATCAGGTCATATTACAAAACTCGTCCACCATCATAAATTTGTGAATTTTGAAGAAAAATTCATAATCTTCGACCTTGAAAACCCCCTCATACCAATTTTGTATCGAATCGGACCATGAACCTTAATCTCGTCCGCCATCTTGGACCGCCATTTTGTTTTTTTCTCTAACAGATATTCCATTTCAATTTCATAAATTTTGACAAAAAATTCATAAATCTCCGACCCCAAACCCCCCCACATACCAATTTTGGATCGAATTGGATCATAATCACAACCATTTTGTGCTTTTTAGTCAGTACGCCTTAATCTATGCATTTTTGTTAAGGCATCGTCATTATGAAATTTTTGTAAGTTCTGAGCTATCTAGTTAGTTCTTCAATGAGGAGACCATCTAAGGATCAACTCGTCCGCCATCCTGGAGCTGCAATCTTCAATTCATGAATTTTCACAAAAAATCTATAATATTCGACAATTCATAATCTCCGATCTCAAAAACCCCGACATACCAATTTTGAATAGAAACGGTCCATAATCGCAAAACTTGTCCACCATCTTAGAACCGCCATCTCGAATTTATGGATTTTCATTATCTCCGACCCCAAAAACCTCCACATCCAATTTTGGATAGAATTGACCATAATCAAGAGATCGTCCACCATCTTGGAGCCGCCATTTTGATTTTATGAATTTTGACAAAATATCATAATCTTCAACCCCGAAAATCCCCACATACCAATTTTGAATCGGACCATGATTACAAAACTCGTCCGCCGTCTTGAATTTTGACAAAAATCTAGAAAGTCAGTTAGATAAGTTGGTATTCTTTATGAAAATGAAAGATGAAAAAAACACTTCCTTCGGCAAAATGGTGCATTGCATATTATTAATTCTAATCGATGACTCTCACCCCTATAATGAAGAAATGTTTTCTCAAGCATTACATCTCAAAAGTTTCTGTCTATAGATGCAGCAAATTATTAAAACATTTAAACTTCGATCCATGTAGAACGTACCCTCCATTCACCTGGATCTCGAGATGTTTGTCGGCATGTTTCCCGGGCGCCCAAGGATCCCGATCCTGTCTCGGATACGGTCCTGGAGAAGCTACGGGCACTGTCACCACCACTCTGACCCATTCATCAAGGAGATCAGGATCAGCAGCATCCCTGAGGCACACCATTCGGCTCCAGCCAGCACTACAGAATAGCCACAAAGTTGCTATTTCAGTTGTCTAGTCACACAGTATTTTTCATGTCGTTAATACAGGGTACAGAATGGGAATTGAAATCCCAATGTAATTGTCTTTTTAGTCACTTGAGATGGTGAATGAGTTTGAACGATGATCTTCTGTATGGAAGGGTTAGTTCAATGTGATAGAAAAATACAAGAAAAAATGTGGTACTGAGAAATGATTCATTATAATATGGATTCGTTCTTCAATACATCAGGAAACGTTTGATAGTAAAAAAAGACAGAGTTTTTGTTCAATACGATTCAGTTTAATCAAAGCATATTTTTGTATAGACAGATATAGAGCACATATTGCTGAAGCTGTCAGACATCAACTCAGTTGTTTGAAGGTTGTAGACGATGTGGTAACTTGATTACTATCGTTTCGGACGTCCATCGTCTTAAGGCCAGGTTACTCCAAAAAACGTAATTTTTTCAATACATTTTATTTATAGTACAAAACATGTTGAGTAATAATTTTTTTATATAAAGCACATATATGAAATTACTTGAAAAAAATTTTTTTTTCAAAATGGCGGTCCTGAAAATGGCTGCTGAAACTCATCTGATTCGTTGATGGATGACATCATTTCTTGGAAAAGAATTATCTGAAAGCAAAAAACAAAACGGTTTCATATTCTGTATCGAATTGGCTATGGCCTCAAGCAGAATGAAACATTTTCAATGAAAAAAAAAATGGCGGACTTTTGAATTTTTTTTCCCTTTTTTTTCACTTTTAATTGTTTATAACTTTTTTAAATAATAATGAATATTCTTGAGGCCATAGCCAGACTTCTGAAGAGTAAAATGCCGTTTGGTTCATATCGATAAGTGCAATAGTTTTGAAATGAGAGTGTCATTCATGCGAAAAAACGTGGTTCGGAGAAAAATCAGTTCAAAGTTTTTATTCGTGAAAAATCGTAAAAAAGTGAATTTTACTCACATATCCATTCCAGCTTCATACACAACTCCTTCCTGGTCTTCGTAAGCATCATTCTGAAGAATTCTTGCATTTCTTACAGCAGTTCTGTGTTCCTTAGACGCTTCAGTAGCTTCTAGCTCAGATCGATCAACACGTCTGTTGTTGGCCCTATCAGCAAAGTGCCTTGCTTCCGGGCCGATTCTGACACCCATAACTTCCATTACTTTTAATATGGGTAAAAGCCCTTCATTGAAAATGCAAGCAGCACTGAGAGCAGCAATTTCAAGCGTTTTTTCCCAACAAACTTATGTTTAGGGGCTATGTTCCAAACACATGAGTTGTAACTTTCGTTATTGTTTTGCGTGTTAGCCCCTAAACATCTCTCGAGCAACTTTTCGTCGGTTAGTTCTTCATAAATTGGCTGTAAAAGATCTTGAATTTCCTGATCGAAAGCTGGAGGATGGTTGTAATTCTGTTTTGTAGCTACTGCCTTTGATAAGCGCACCATGAATCTGCTCCGGCTGGACAATACTGGTGTTGTGGCTTAGCATCGGTGGAACACTTGTGATACAATGAGGCTAGAATTGCATTCTTCATGTCTGGCACAGAATCGGGATGAGTAAGCACAGCTTTTTTAAAATAGCTAGATAAGAGCGACAGTTGCGCTTCAGTAAATTTTAAAGATTTTACAATAGGTTGTTTGCTTTTTTGAGCCTTCTTCTTTTTGGGTACTTCGTCACCTCTTTCTAGTGCCTCTTTTTTTTGCGCTTCCAGAGCTTTCTTTATTTTGCATGTTTTTTTTGGCTTCTTTACCACGTCTATATATACTCTTGCCTACGTGTAAAACACATGCTTTTTTCTTTATTTTGACAGCCTCGCCGTACGGTTCAGATTCTTCGAGTCTCTTGAAAGTTTTAGAGTCACCGTCGCCGATATAATATTCATACATAACACCGTACTGCTCCACAGACCTCCGAAACATATCTTCCACTCCTTCAACTTCTATAAGACCGGCACTACCATCATGATCCCTTGTGCAATTGCCTGCTTCACAATGTTCGGTAAACCAAGCATCGAACTCTGGCGTATTTTCGGGGAATTTTTTTGAATAGTTATCGCATGCTTGGCAAATCTTCGATTTTACTATGACATCTATGACTTTGTTCGTGTACTTGCCGATCAAACTAACAATACCGAGTAAAGCTGTGAATCCTCTTTTTGGCCAGGAACCATCGCCCGAAACAGTAAGCCTATCTTCGGGTAATCCTCTCTCTTTATTCTTTTCTTGCTCTTCTTTAGCAGCTTTTTTGAGAACTATTTCACTAACCGCCTTCAATGCAATATAAACTTGCTCTATGCATTTATAATAGCCAGTTATACTCAATGCAGTTGCTGAGATATCCATCAGTCCACAAAAATTCAATTAGCCATAAAATCCAACTCCTAACAAGCGCATTGCATAAACTATTCTTCTGTTTATTTCATAACCATTTTTTATTTTTGGAGATGAAGGGATTGGTTCACTCTCCTCACAATCACAGATAATTTGTAACTCAAAACCTTATCCTTTTTCGACACTTTTAGCAAATTCCACTTTTTTATTACACTTTGCACAAACAACTCTCTGTTGCAATGTAGCAAATACAGACCACTGAACGATCACGTAAGTCAGCAACGGATGGATTTTCACTTCAAGTTGAGGATCGGCGTTTTTCAGTTTTTTTGCAGCAACACTGGTTTGTTCTGTATCATCATTTGAAGTATGTTGATTACCCAAAAAACTCCTTCTTCCTGATCTATGTGGGACACCACTTTTTCTTTTTTTGTCCATGATAAATTTTGAGAGCACACAAACGAAAAATTTACCGACGCGTGCGAGGACTGAAGCGAAAAACCATCACCAACGAAAATTTCACTTGTACTGCCGTATATTCTATACGAAGGACGCTCTCTAACTGTAAAGGACAGAATATTTTCGAGAAATAGAAGGGAACAAAACAATAAGACGATCCGAAGGCACGCAGCAGCTGCCCCACCGAAGGCGTTCAAACGGCCGGATTTACCGCAGCGCTCCTCACTCTTTTATACCTGCTTCTCGGTCTTGCTGACCTTCGGGACAAATTCTATATTATTTCTACGAGTATACAGTAGCAATTTATGAAAAAAAAAATCGATTTTTTCCTAATTGTTTGGAGTAAGCTGGCCTTAATGTATTCAAGAGGTTTTCACGACGTTTCGAATGCTTGTATCTGCAATCGTCTTCAGGTGAATACTGACAAGCTTAGGTGCTACTTTAATTACATTGAGACGATGGACGTCCGAAACGATAGTAATCACATCAACTCAGTTCTCTCACTTTTCTCATAATCTGTTCAAAATAGACGCAAGACCGTTCGAATATTAAGACGAAAGAGGTTTAAAAACGAGTAATTGAAATATCGTTGGAAATTATATGTTTCTATTTTCAAAATAATAATTAACAGATTATATCGCAACAAGCGATTCATACATGGGAAATTAGACATGGCATTACCGGTTTCACCGAAAGTCGTCCATATCATTATTTTCCATATAGCATAATACATTTTTTCAATTTAATTCATGAATTCGATCTTATTTCATATACCATGTACCCAAAATCATCATAGGCCTTTTCACGACTCGTTACGCGCATGCGCATTCGCCATGTTATAAAATCGGGTATTATGAAAATTTCGGGCACTTTTAGTAAATATTATTAGACAACAAGAATGTATAATGTTTCTTAGTAAGGGTAGAGTAATAAAATGGTGTTTTTGTTGTTTTTTTTAATGGTTCAAAATTGGCAAATGGGGTCCTTGTTGGATTCCAAACACATTTCTCGCAAAAATGTTTCGATATCTTGTCAATTTGTCCCATTTTTCGGCACCACAGACAACTTTTTTTTAAATTCCCGCCAAATTTGAGGTCACGTGATATAAGTCGCAACGGATTTTTCAGTTGTCAGACATGCAGAAACGAACCGCCATTAAAGTTTTTCAGAAATTTCAATAACAATTTTTGTTCCCATATGTAGCCAACTCTATGACGGACACTGTATGTATATATATATTATATATATATATATATATATATATATATATATATATATATATATATATGAATAAATTTAGAAATAACGACTGAAAATTGGTATAACAGGGGGAATAACGGGGATCTTCAGTCAGCACAAGTGTTGAACTATGAAAAACTCTTTAATACGATGGACCGAGCTTCGTTTCAATTTTGAAAGGGTCCTAAAATATGTAAATGACATTATTGTGAAAAAAATACTTAAAATGAAGGAAGTACTTACAGTAATCTGAGTGGATGATAAATGAACATTAACTTTAAAGAAAAAACGTAAAATATGTAAAAATTTGTCGGAATGGTGTTATATCTTTGACGCTTCGAGTGACATTGAAGGATTTGAAATGACAACCTATGATTAATCGTCAGAAAAATATAAAATATGTAGTGGGTGTGTTAATGTTTATATTATATTCTTTGAGAATCATCAGTTTTAATCCATTTGTAGAAGATAACTGTAGATTTTGCTAAGATTTTCGATATCTGTTTTTTTGTTCATATTTTGATTGGATTTATTAATTTCAATCATTTCAAGAAATAATCTTTTAGAGAAATTTTTTTCTGAATGTAAAACTTGTGCTTCCTCGAATGATATTTTATGGCCTGTTTCAATAGCATGTTGAGCTAATGCACATGACTTCTTGTTGAGTCTTATATCACTTCTGTGAGAGATAATACGATTATTTAAAGTTCTTGAACTTGTACCAATATAGTTCAAATCACAGTTGTTACATGGTATGCTGTAGACAACATTTGATTTCTTCAAATCTGGTGTGGGATCTTTTAACCTCGTATTTAAATTTCCAATAGTCTTGATATTTTTTTGTGAGATTTTTATGTTACTTTCATTCTTGAATAATTCAATTATATTTGATGATAGAATTCCTATATTAGGAATTGAAAAATAAATTATCCTTTCATTGTTATTTTCTGAATTTTGATTATTTGTGTCATCATTATTAATTTGTCTATCAGAGTTGGTATTGAAAATAATTCTATTAAGAAGTCATTTGGGGTAAGAATTATCCAGTAAAATATTTCTGAGAATTTTAAAATTTTTGTTTTTCAATGAAGGATGAACCAACATCTCGTTTTTTTTCTCATGCAAAGAATCAAATTTATTTTCATTATTTTTGAGTGGAAGGAATGATAGTTTATGTATCTTTCAGAGTTTGTTGGTTTTATATACCAATCTATGATTAGTGAATTGTTTTCTCTACGAATTATTCTAGTATCTAAAAATGGAATACTTTTATTTTCTTCTAATTCAATTGTGAATTGTAGATTTTTATTGTAGTTATTTACTTTTCTTAAAATTTCATCGGATTTAATTTTTATTTTTATTGCACAAATAATATCATCTACAAATTTTTTTTTAAATGGAACTTCAAAGGTCAATTGCTCCCATAGGTGTTCCAAGAATTTGTTTGTAGCAATTTCCTTCAAACGAAAAGAAACTAGATTTGAATATGAATTGAATGATTTCTAAAAATTTTGTTTTTGAAATATTACAGTGTTCTACCTCAACCATTGAACAAAAAGCAAATAAATTTATTTCAGAATTAAAAAAATCAAAAATTATCACTGAAGAAGAAGCAAAAAAATGTATGATATCTGTATCACCAAAATACTATGGTTTACCCAAAATTCATAAACCAATCATGAAACTCAGACCTATCATTTCATCTATTGATGCACTCAATAGCAAAATATCTAAATTATTCACAGACATCCTTACAGATGCATATGACTTTGAAAATAAGTTTTATGTTAAAGATTCTTTCGAGTTTTCTAAATTCATCAACGGAAAACAACTTCCACAAAGCTATGTCTTGATAAGCCTAGATGTTGTTTCCTTATTCAGTAACATACCGATAGAATTGGTATATAAAACCAAAAAACTCTGAAAGATACATAAACTATCATTCCTTCCACTCAAAAATAATGAAAATAAATTTGATTCTCTGCATAAAAAAAAGAATCGAGATGTTGGTTCATCCTTCATTGAAAAACAAAATTGTTAAAATTCTCAGAAATATTTTACTAGATAATTCTTACCCCAAAAAACTTCTTAATAGAATTATTTTCAATACCAACTCTGATAGACAAATTAATAATGATGACACAAATAATCAAAATTCAGAAAAGAACAATGAAAGGATAATTTATTTTTCAATTCCTAATATAGGAATCTCACAAAAAAATATCAAGACTATTGGAAATTTAAATATGAGGTTAAAAGATACCACACCAGATTTGAAGAAATCAAATGTTGTCTACAGCATACCATGTAACAACTGTGATTTGAACTATATTGGTACAAGTTCAAGAACTTTAAATAATCGTATTATCTCTCACAGAAGTGATATAAGACTCAACAAGAAGTCATGAGCATTAGCTCAACATGCTATTGAAACAGGCCATAAAATATCATTCGAGGAAGCACAAGTTTTACATTCAGAAAAAAAATTCTCTAAAAGATTATTTCTTGAAATGATTGAAATTAATAAATCCAATCAAAATATGAACAAAAAAACAGATATCGAAAATCTTAGCAAAATCTACAGTTATCTTCTACAAATGGATTGAAACTGATGATTCTCAAAGAATATAATATAAACATTAACACACCCACTACATATTTTATATTTTTCTGACGATTAATCATAGGTTGTCATTTCAAATCCTTCAATGTCACTCGAAGCGTCAAAGATATAACACCATTCCGACAAATTTTTACATATTTTACGTTTTTTCTTTAAAGTTAATGTTCATTTATCATCCACTCAGATTACTGTAAGTACTTCCTTCATTTTAAGTATTTTTTCACAATAATGTCATTTACATATTTAGGACCCTGAAGAAGTTTCAAAATTGAAACGAAAGCTCGGTCCATCGTATTAAAGAGTTTTTCATAGTTCAACACTTGTGCTGACTGGAGATCCCCGTTATTCCCCACTGTTTATATATATATATATATATATATATATATATATATATATATATATATATATATATATATATATATATATATATATATATATATATATATATATAGAAATTCAATTTTCTTGGGATAGGTCCAAATGAGACATTGTCATTACGACATACTGTGGTGTTTTTTTTATTGACGTTTTGGCAGGAGACTCATGCCTCATTCTCGAAATATTTTTGATATCTGTAATATCCAGCTACAGGTTATCGTTGAAAAAAACTCCACACTTGAGAACCAAATGTAATATCTGACTCTAGGGATATGATATGGAAACCCCACATCTAAAGCCAATTGTCAAACCCCTTGTATTACTTGTAAAAAAGCACACTTCAGAAAACCCGAATATTATGGTTTCTTCATGTACAATTTAATGATGTCTAACTATAATAAAATGACCTTATCTCATTTCGGTTCACTCTAATCAATGCTAAATTATAGTTATTTGCACACCATTGACAGTACAAAGGTGTATTTTCAAAGTCTTTAGAGGTTCTATACTGAGGTCGTACAGCAAATAGCCTTAGAACTAGGTTTGATGAAGGAGCGGTCTACTCAATCAAACCTCTCAATATATGATTTGTGCAGGTACGATTTATCCATGTACGCCGTCATATATCAAAGTTATTCAAAAAGACATACTGATAGAATGTTGGTTAAAATATAGTTAAAAATTCAAAGTACAAATTCCATAAACTCATAATCAAAATAAGCCATATACATATTATTTTTACCAGTAGATATATGCATAATAATATCAATCAAACACTTTCAATAATCGATATCATTTCATAGAAAATTTCACTCATGTGTTAAAATGTCCATAAGAGGTATGGAATTATCGCTGAATTACAGCGGTAATCCACCTACTATGTGGATTATCGCTGTAATTCAGCGCGCTAGGTGACAATTCAACTGAGGTTACTCACAATAATTGTAGTATCAACTATAACAATAAATAATATGAATCTTTTTGTATTCTTTGAATTTTCTACCGAATACCATTCGTGCTTTGAAAATTAACCAAATAATGTTCTAAAAAACGTGTTTTTTTTTAAACTGCACTTGGTTATTTTTTTGGTTGTTTAAATTGCCCTCCTCCTTCATTGGGGAATGGCAAAAATGAACTGTAATAGTAAAATCACTGAAACAATCAAAACAAATTGAATATTTTGATAGATAATCAAATGGTTACTTCATATATCAAATAATGTATAGTATGATGTATGATTTTTAAATGTTCAATAATAAAACCAATTGTTACAAACAACAAAAGAGAGGAAATGTGGCTTACCCTGTATACATTTCTGAATTTTTATACACACAAAAAAACGCGTTTCATTTATTTTTATTAATTCTTATATATACTACTTACTCCTTTAAATCCCGCAATAATAATGATTATTTATTGTTAATGTTGCCATTGTTGCATTATGATGCTGAAAGTCGCTACGCTTGAAGTTCTGCTTATTTCCATCGACTAGACATCGTGTGTATAGTTCGAATCGTATTTCTGTAGCTACCATTTTACTTCAGATTTTCCATCAATTAATTACTTTGCAAATCTGAACTGAAAACTCTGCAGTAAGAGTTTGAATATATTGTACATACCGAATTTAGGCTGAAGACTGGAAAATAACCGAAATTATAATAGAATTACATCCCTACTGATCTGAATCCACTAACTAACTTTGATTGAATCGATTGCTCGACGAGAATGAGAATGAATCTCAAAAAGCACGAATTTATAGCTTTCCTAATCTCCCACAGATATTTTGTTCCGCAAACAACTATAATTACTTATCCCAAGTATTCCTTGTGATAATTTCAATTATAGACTATACAGTCAATCTCATACGATGATTCAACTGTTTTCCATATAGGAAGTTCAAATATAAAAAGCTGTTTCTATCGTCCCCGGGTGAACCTAGTTCACGAGGTCATAATTATTTAAAGAGTTATTTGTTCGTTTATTTTTGGAACGTTTATGTAGGAGTTCATTGCTCCATACATGGAATATAATATTATACTCCCCAAACATGAATTCTTTGTAATATTATTCCTTATGAGAATTTTTCAATGGCTTCATATATTTATTAGATTTTCATACTTTTCCTTGATTTTGAATTATTTATGGGTTACTGTTTTCTATCATAATTCTCTCTGTGAATTTCTCAATTTTTATACTTTTCAATTTCTTATTTCGAAAAACTCTGTTATACAGGGTATAACATCAGTATAAAAATTGCTGTCGTTAGGAAAATACATGATTGTTAGAGAGATAAAATTAGACTCATCCTAAAGCGAAGAATTGTTCATAACAAACTTTCCAGTTGAGTTAAAAAAAAGAGGAATAACATTCAACATACTTTTGTATCAAAAAAATTGAACGTGGTACGAAACAAACAGTTGTGAGGATTTGTATAAATTGAAATAACCAGCAAACTTATCAGATGTCGGCTCGTGGTATGTGTTTCTGAGTGATGGATTTGGTGTAAAACATTATTCTTTATCTGATTTGTACGTGGGTTTTGATTCAGAAGTGGTGTTCAAAAGAATATATCAGGTTGTGATAAAGTTTATTGTTCAAATTAGTATCTTTTTTGTCATTAATTGAATTTGTATTTTTTTTATTTCAATGGCCTCATAAATTCCACATTTACGTTAGTGTAATTCTGTTTTAAAATATTTTTTTTCATCAAAATTGAACTTGTGGTTGAACTGAGTTTCATGTTTGGACAGAGCAGTTTGAATTTTTTGGTCGTACTTATGGGATTGGATCCTTGATGCCAAGTATTGGCTTGTTTGTCCTATGTATACACCTGTGCAATCTTTACATGGAATTTCATATATTACGTGAGTTGAGCTTTTGGAAGTTGAGTTTTTAGTTTGCTGAAATTGTTGTTGAGCAGGTTGTGTGTGATTTTAAAAACAGAATTACACAAACGTAAACGTGAAATCTACGAGGCCATTGAAATTAAAAAAATTAAAATTCAATTAATGACAAAAAAGATACTAATTTGGTCAACAAATTTTATCACAACCTGCTATAATTTTTTGAACATCACCTGTAAATCAAAACACCCACGTACAAATCAGATGAAGAATAATGTTTTACACCAAATCCATCACACAAAAACATTTACCACGAGCCGACATCTGATAAGTTTGCTGGTCATTTCCATTTATACAATTCCTCAAAACTGTTTGTTTCGTACCACGTCCCGTTTTTTTATACAAAAGTATGTCTCTTTTTTTAACTCAACTGGGAAGTTTGTAATAAACAAATCACCAACAATAATATATATCAAAAACGAATTCTATGCTTTAAGGTAAGTCTAATTTCATCTCTCTAACAATCATGTATTTTCCTAAAGATAACAATTTTTATAGTGAACAAAAATATTTTGAAAAAGGCATGAGTCTCCTGCCGAAACGTCATAAAAAAACACCACAGTATGTCGTAATGACAATATCTCATTTGGACCTATCCCAAGAAAATTTAAATTCTATGATATACAAGGGTCAAAGGAAAAGTATCAAAATTAATATATATATATATATATAAATATATATAAATATATATATATATATATATATATATATATATATATATACATATATATATACATATATATATATATATATATATATATATATATATATATATATATATATATTAACTGATCAATCAGTTGGAATCGACCTTGTCCACATCTTTTAATCCACAAATCACATTTAGCACATTTTGGACAAATTTTTAGATGTTTTTGTTTCGTTGATTTAATTAGTTTTCGACGATATTCGTGACAAGGATTCGTAAAACTAATCAAATAATACAATGAAACCTTCATATTCACGGGTTATACACTTATAAGTGCCCGGAACACATGCGCACAGAAAATATTCTATATTCTAGAATGAAAAGGCCTATTGGAAATGTGTAGTTCAACTCAAGAGATTGGTTATGTAGTAAAGGTATTAATCGCCATAATTCATTTCTTTAGTCACATAAAGCCAAAAAATTAAAGAATTCATGAAACACGATTCTTGGGGACCCTCTAATTTTGAAATAATTTCAAAAAGTGTATTCATTTTCAATAATACTTTTTTAAACAAACTCAATGTATTTAATCTACTTTGTATTCATGTGTTGTCTTTTCTGGATATTTAAAAAAATAATTTTTCATGTTCTCCTATCTTGAATATTTGATATCCTACGCTACCTGGTGGCTCACGACGACGACATAATAATGGATAAAAATATTAAAAATAAATTCGGCTCAATTGCCGAACATTTCATATGATGCAATATCGAGAATTAATTCTACCTTCCTTGTGAAAAATACGTATACTTCATATTACTCGTTATGATAAAAGTATTATAAAATGTGATGTTAGTTCGCTTATGTGATTATATAAAATGTGTATTTTTGTAAATGTCTAAGAATCCCTCCATGTATACAGGGCATGAATACTTCACAAAAAGAAGTGCTGATAATAATTGAATATTAAATGCTGAATGTTTTACGTGTTCCTTCCTCTTATTGAATGTAACTGAATCCCATTAATAACATCCTGTTGGGAAAACAATTAACACGAAATAATGCACAGGGTGGTGACGAGATCAGCCCAAATTCTCTACTCCTTAATTTAAAAATAAAATTGAATTTTAATTTGTTTGGATCTGAACACGTTGCCGAATTTTCATTTTTCCCAATAATCAAAATCAATAACAAGTTTTTCTTTCCTCTCTAATAAAAGATGGTTACTACTGGGGTAAACTTTTAGGTATTCGATATCTATTTGGAGGATAGCTTGAAAATCAGTTAATGAATGAAAAAATTACAAAACAATAAAATAGATTTATAAAACAGGTTTTGATTCTCCACACACAATGGGTTCACTACTTTTTGAATAAAGCACAGAAGTATTGGATGAAATATAAATATAGTAAAATATAACATGTCCGCTACTATCGTCTACAAGGCAAGGATGACCCATAGAGATATCATTCTAAAATGAATGATTTTTTATTAAAAAAAAAACTTCAGTGGTCTAAGAAATAATTGATATTTATTCATTATATGAATTATCATTTGGGTGGATAGCACAGACAGCTAGCCCAATTTCATTCCCTAGTTGAAATGAATAAAAATGATTTTTTCAAATGTATTTTGCTATCAAAAATACAGTAGGGTGTAGATTTCTGGGGATGTTTTTTGAATGGGATACTCTGTATATTATTGAATTTTTGGAATGATATTTTTTTCCTGATTTCAAAAATATACCATGTTACCCATATCTTCCGTTTTCGAATTATTAAACGTCGAATAATTAGACTAGTTGTTACTGTAAATACCTATCCTATGAAAGTTCAAGTTAAAGTTTAATGGAATAATCAAAATGGTTTACAGTGAGGAAAAAAATAGATACAAAGATTTAGGAAATTCAAATAACATGATAACTCGTAAGAGATATTCGATCTCTTTCTGTTGTCTTTTTTCTCCATGACCGTTGATTTTTCCTATTGAAAAGTAGAAAAGGAAGACTCGTCAGTCCATAATAAATATTTTAGTAAAATAATCGGGATCTTCATTCAAATTTTGAATCATCTGTTGGCAAAATTCCAGCCTTTTCTCCTATGAGTCTCTGTTGAGACTTGAATGAGGAAAATTTTATATGGTTTGTAGTTGTTCTTTTTCAAAGTACGTTGGATTTTGGAATAATTTATACCCAATTGATCAGCTACATTTTTTAAACTACATTAAGAATTTTCTGAAAAAATGTTTCAAAAAAGTCTATTCGCGAATTGATATAGATTGGAAGATGGGCTCAAAATTCTTACGGATTCGTGATCAGCACATAACTTTTGACACAATGTATTTTCGCTGGAAAATTTTCAGTTCTAAAAATCCGAATTTTTCACTTTTTATGGAAACCCCCCCGTAAGTAGAATTCTGTTATTTCACGATCGTTAGATATACTGTGCTAGTCTTAATCTTTTCTGAGGTTAACCTGAGTGACATACACTGCGCGCCAGGAGCTATGGATAGAACGATTGTTGCGAAAAATAATATTAGGAGGCACGATAGGCTCAAAACTCTTACGGAAATGTGATCAGAATATCAACTTTAGTAACAATCCATATTTTCGCTGAAAAGTTTTCAGTTCTGAAAAATCCGAATTTTTCTCACTTTTTATGGAAACCCCCCGTATCTTCCGTAATTATTGGAGTAGAATTCTGTACCTTCCACGACCGTTAGATATACCAAGGATGAGTCTAAATCTCATGGAGTTAACCTGACTTAAATACACTGCGCGTCAGGGGCGATGGATATACCAATTTTTGCAAAAAATCATATAATTCACCATGAAATTACAAAATTTTTGATTGTACATTTCATTAATTATATAGCACATGGCGAATAAATGGGAGAAAAGCCCACAAAACTAAAACTTGTGCGTGGGCCGATTTTTTCATCTATATATTTGTGCGCGAGTTGGAGCTTGGTGCACGTTTTCATGAATATAGTTCATTCAAGTAAATGATATAAATAAAAATGTATAATATACAAACTATATATATAAACTAGTAAAATTTGTGGAGTGTTTATTTGATGTTCATGGACATACCATATAATATATATATATATATATATATATATATATATATATATATATATATATATATATATATGTGTGAACAGTATTTTGTATGAATAAAATGTATTTTAGTTATAAAATAGTGAAAATTGTGGAATGTTATTTTATGTACTCATGTAAACACACAAGGGCTTACCCATATACATACACATGTGGATATAGGGAATAATATATATATATATATATATATATATATATATATATATATATATAGAAGTAGATTTCTTGTGGGGATGCAGTCAGGTTAAAGGGCTTTATTTCAAGTAAACTCTTTGAAATTCGTCAAGCTTTCGGCTATGTTTATTGCCTTCCTCAGGACGACTGAAATTATAATGAATAACAATATGAAATTGTATAGTATTAAGGTACTTACTAACATGAGAATAAATAAAATTATTACATATGAGGAACATAAAATATTTTTCGTATGACAGTGACAATTGTATAATATTATAAATCAAGTTGGAAAATTTTGAATACTGAGTGATATATCATTATTTTTGTTCAATTTCAGTAAATATGTATAAATTTGACTAAGATTGCTCAAATCAGTTCTTTTGTTCATTGTTTGACTATTTGAATTGATATGAACCATTTCCAAGAAAATTCTTTTGGTTACATTATTCTCAGCATCTAAAATGTGTGTATTATTATAGTCCATTCGATGGTCTTGCTGATTAACATGTTCCGAAAGTGCGCATGAATTAACCTGACTGCATCCCCACAAGAAATCTACTTCTATATTACCGCCAGTCACGAATACTTATCACTATATATATATATATATATATATATATATATATATATATATATATATATATATATATATATATATATATATATATATATATATATATTATACATCAGAATAAGAATAATAAATTAACATTGTTACAAATGGGAATGTTCTGTTACTAATATAAGTTAATTAATGTATTTTATGACCTATTTGTGTATAAACTATCAAAGGGAAAAGATAGGCTCAAAATTCTCACGGATTCGTGATCAGGACATCAACTTCAGAGTAACAATTCGTATTTTCGGTGAAAATATTTTCAGTTTTGAAATATCCGAATTTGTCCCATTTTCTTCCGTAATTATTGAAGTAGAGTTCTGTAATTTCCACGATCGTTAGATATACTGTAGGTGAGTCTGAATCTTTTCTGAGGTTAACCTGAGTGACATACACTGCGCGCCAGGGGCTATGGATAGAACGATTTCTGCGCAAAATTAAGGGGCACGATAGGCTCTAAACTCTCACGGAATTGTGATCAGAACATCAACTTTAGTAACAATCCATATTTTCGATAAAAAATTCAGTTCTGAAAAATTCAAATTTGTCTCACTTCCCATGGAAACTCCCCCGTATCTTCCGAAATTATTGGAACAGATTCTGTAATTTCCACGATTGTTAGATATACCGAGGATGAGTCTTAATTTGGGGGTAACCTGAGTGACAAACACTGCGCGCCAGGGGCGATGGATAGAACGATTTTTACGAAAAATTATATTAGGGGGTAAGATAGGC
Organism: Gonioctena quinquepunctata; assembly: GCA_018342105.1. Lineage (NCBI taxonomy): Eukaryota > Metazoa > Arthropoda > Insecta > Coleoptera > Chrysomelidae > Gonioctena > Gonioctena quinquepunctata. The sequence continues at coordinate 219,784 of JAFIRS010001851.1, read as the reverse complement.
CCAACATTGATTACTCTCGTTTCGGACGTCCATCGTCTTGAAGGATTTGAAAGGTGTTCACGACGTTTCGAATGCTTGTATCTGCAATCGTCTCCAGACGAATACTGACAACTTAGGTGCTACTTACTTATTTATATGTCTGTCGGGCAACGGTGTGTACATTCCGCCTGTGCGTGGTGCCTCTGCATTCTGCCACAAAAGGCAATTAGTAGCTTCCATACGTTCTTGATTGCAACACTTGGTTGACTGAAGGCGTTATTGGCTTCGATTTGGGCGATCCCTTCGAATTTTCGTTTGAACCTATGCTCCTTTCCATGTAGAACACTTGCGTCGTCCCATAGAATTCGATGGTGCTCAGTCAAGGCGTGGTCAGCAATTCCCGATTTTGACGTTTCTCCGCGTTGAGTCCATTTCTTGTGTTCATCCAATCTCACCCATGAGGCCCGCTTTGCCTCTCCAATGTAGGGATCTCCGCATTCCCATGGAACTTCATGAAAACAATAGTTACTGATTTATTCCTGTTGTCAGATTTGGTCTTGGTAAGGAAACTCCCCAAAGTACTGCCGGAGTGGAACCAGCTCTTATTGTTGAACTTGTTTCCGATCCTTCTGATCTTTTCGGAGAAACCTCTGATGCACGGAAGGATTTTTGGAGAATCCTTTCCGGGAAGGTTCTCTCTGATGTGGTTAAAATCGGCAACTGGTGACTCCTTGTCGTTGCATATGTGCTTCGATCTTTCTACTGTTGTTCTCGATATCCTTCTCGTTGTCGCACTCAGACAAAGAAAAGGAGAAACTTCACGCCGCGCAAAATCACACGCACCACTGCACATGACGGAATCGCACACACCATTGCTCCGACAGACATATAACTAAGTAAGTAGCACCTAAGCTCGTTCACCTGAAGACGATTGCAGATACAAGCATCGAAACGTCGTGAAAACATATCAAATCCATCAAGACGATGGACGTCCGAAACGAGACTAATATAATTTTTCGCAAAAATCGTTCTATCCATCGCCCCTGGCGCGCAGTATATGTCACTCAGGTGAACCCGAGAAAACATTAAGACTCATGATCGGTAGGTCTAACAATCGTGGAAATTACAGAATTCTACTCCAATAATTACGGAAGATTCCATGAGAAGTGAGACAAATTTGGATTTTTCAGAAATGAAAATTTTTCAGCAAAAACACGGATTGCGACTGAAGTTGATGTCCTGATCACGAATTCGTAAAAAATTTGAGCATACCTTGCCCCCTAATATTATTTTTCGCAAAAATTGTTCTATCCATCGCCCCTGGCGCGCAGTATATGTCACTCAGGTGAACCCCAGAAAACATTAAGACTCATGATCGGTAGGTCTAACAATCGTGGAAATTACAGAATCCTACTCCAATAATTACGGAATATTCCATGAGAAGTGAGACAAATTCGGATTTTTCAGAACTTAATTTTTTTCAGCGAAAATATGAATTGTGACTGAAGTTATTATCCTGATCACGAATCCGTAAGAATTTTGAGCCTATCTTGCCCCCTAATATTATTTTTCGCAAAAATAAGTATATCCATCGCCCCTGGCGCGCAGTGTAGGTCACTCGTGTTAACCGCAGACGAGATTTTGACTCATCCTCAGTATATCTAACGATCGTGGAAATTTCAGAGTTCTACTCCCATAATTAGAGAAGATACGGGGGTGTTTCCATGAGAAATGAGACAAATTCGGATTTTTCAGAACTGAAAATATTTTAGCAAAAATATGGATTGTGATTGAAGTTGATGTCCTGATCACGAATCCGTAAGAATTTTGAGCCTATCTTGCCCCCTAATATTATTTGTCGCGAAAATCGGTCCATATTCCTGGGGCGCAGTGTGGGTCACTTAGGTTAAACCCCAGAAGAGATTTAGACTCACCTACGGTTATCTAACGATCGTGAAAATTACAGAATTCTCCTACAAAAATTACGGAAGATATTCCATGAGAAGTGAGATACACTGTATATTTGAACTTTTTTTTCCTCACTGTAAACCATTTTGATTTTTCCATTGAAAAAATGTTACTAAACAAACATAATATAGTTGTCATTTTCATAGCTTACTTTAAAAATGTTAACGTTTTCATGGGATAGGTATTTACAGTAACAACTAGTCAAGTCCTAGTCTATTCGACTTTTAATAACTCGAAAACGGTATGAGATAGGGGTAACATAAGGTATATCTTTGAAATCGGGAAAAATTCAAAATATCCTACAGGTATCCATTAAATTTTTTTTATCCACTGAAATCTGCATTTTTGACAGCATTTTATCGAAATTCAGTCATACAACTTTTACATTTGAATATCCATAGGCAATAATAACGATGATAAGGGGTAGGTAATTTATAGTGAATAAACCGGTACATACCAAAAATAGAAGTATACAAAGTATTCTTGTTCCCACCTGGTATGCTGATGTGAGGTAGGAATTCTGCCATCTTTGCATAAGAAAACTACATACAGTGCGGCCCATTGGTACGGAATAAATTCATTTTTGGCGTTATTATGTATTTGTTCAAAAAAACCTGAAACAGATCGATTTCAATTGTCAATTTGACAATTTACAGTATAAAAATATTACCCCCTCCTTGCACCCCCTCTGACCTATGAACACCCCCTCAAAAAATTTGAATGAAAAGGGGTATCATGTGGTACTTTGTTCGAAAGGGATTTCCATTCTCTGTTCAGCAATCATGAGTTTTTCAAATTTGAAAATGTAAAATTTTTATACATTACGTAGAATGAAGGAAATAATTTTTCAATTTATTTCACTATCGAATTAAATGATCACCATTCACTTCCTGACAATGAGCAAGTCGATCCTGGAATTCTCATACAACATTTTGTAGGACCTCAGGGGTTATGTTGTTAATTTCTTCCTTTATCCTGAATTTTCAATCTGCAAAATTGCAATATACTTTTGATTTTGAATAACCCCATGAGAAATAATCGAGAGGAGTCAAATTGGGGGATCAAGGCGGTCATTCAATCGTTCCACGTATCCCAATCCACCTATTGGCAAAAACTTCGTTCAAATAATCTCTAACAATACGTTTGTGATGCAGTAGAGTTCCGTCTTGTTGGTACCAAATTGATCTATCTATTGCATTTGGTCATTGACATCTGGGAAAAGTCTTTTTAATGTAGGCTGTAAAAAATTCATCAAAAAATCTAGATAAACCTCACCATTAACCGTGCCTTCAAAAAAATAAGGGTCAATAATCTTGTTGTTAATGATACCAGCCCAAACGTTAACTTTTTCAAGATATCGTGTGTGAGCCTCACACATCCAATGAGGATTTTCTCTGCTCCAATATTTACAGTTTTGTCTATTAACCATTCCATTTAAATGAAAAGTAGCTTCATCAGAAAAACAATTTTGTTTATGAACAGCAAATCTGTTTCCATTCTGTCTATCATCAGTTCACAGAATGTTTGCCTTCTATCAAGATCATCCTCATTTTACTCCTGAACCAACTGAACTTTATAACGATGGTATTTTTCTTTACGTAAAGCTCTCAATATCGATGATTTACTTACATCATTGTCGGCAGCAAGTTGTCTACTTGTCATAGGATTTTCCTCATCCAATTCAACATTTCGAACTGGTTTTTGAATAGTTCATTTTCTCGATTTATTTTTTCTATTTTGCTAACTGTAGACTGGGAGACGTGATGACCAGGGTATTTATTATTAACATTTCACAAACTTCCCTCTGAGTTCTTGTTTTATTACCGCATCCAATCATAATTAAAATGTATATTCTTTGAGTTTCGGATAAATGAGCCATAGTTGAATCAAATACACATACAAATGTTTCTCAATACACTGACGTGTGTCAGCAACTTATAAATATCGAAATAACAATGGGTGGTCCTTTGAACATTCCATTTAATTCTAAATTAAATTGAAAAATACTTCTAACATTATGACATTATTTCCTTCATTCTACGTGAAGTATTAAAATTTTACATTTTCAAAATAAATTTTCTCAGTTATGATTGCACCAAATTTGAATTTGCTGAAGATAGAATGAAAATCCCTTTCGAACAAGGTGCCACACGACCCCCCTCCTCCTTTAAATTTTTTGAGGGGGTGCTCATAATTCGGAGGGGGTGCAAGAAGGGGAAAATATTTTCATACTGTGAATTGTTAAATTGACAATAGAAATTGACCTGTTTCTGGTTTTTTAAACAAATACATAATAACCCTAAAAATGAATTCATTCCATACCTATGGACCGCACTGTATGTTTAGATATATTTAATTATTGAATCATTATTTATATGACTGCCCTGTTATTCTTCTTGTATATATGTTTGCATAGATATAATTAGGTATATGTTTCAGGATATGTCATGTCCACTTTTTTTTTCAAGAAGATCTATACCTTCGATTACAAGCTCGAAGAAATTTATTTGATCAAATTAAATTCTCGAAGTGAAAAATATTCGTTAATCCAAGTTGGAAGAAATAAGCAATGCCAGTTTGTTTCACTCAACAACACTTCGTTGTTAGACTATTTCTTCATCCTTTGAGGAACCCCTCATGAACCAGTAGTAATTTCGTTGCGACAACGAAATCTACGCCTAACTCAACTATTTTTCCACTATGCTGATTCCCATTTTCAATTTTCTATATTCATAACTGAATTTCAGCCAAGTACTGTTTTTTTTTTCAAAGAAACTGTTGACTTGACGTATCTTCAATCGATAACACCCAAATATATGTTTCTCAAATATTCATCAAATGGCTGAAAAATCTAAACTGTATGTGAAATTATGTGTATATCAACGTTGAATGTGTAATATAATAAAGTATTGTTCCAGGTTTGTTTTGATTTATTTTGCCCTTACCACTCGAAACATGTAGATGAAAGTGACATTGCAATAATTCAGAGCCAAATGCGCAAAGTGTAGATTGTAGAGAAGTCTCTCCGTACCTCGACCTATAATATCTTTCGTTCATTACCCTTCATCTATTCATGACCCGGGATACCGAGACTCCTTGCGATGCGTATCAGTTTCCTGGGAGCTCAGTTCCTGATAGACCAGGGCTGAAGCCTTTGAAAATGGTAAAAAGTGAAAAAAAATAATAGTAGGATGAAACCCATTGGTGAAGGAAGAGAATATAACAAAAATGAAGGGAAAAATAATTTACGGGCGATCTGAGGTCGGGAAGTGGAAGAGGGGGATTTTTTAAGGGTAAAAAACGGTTTATCTCGATTTACGGCAAAACTAAAAGTCCTATGGAAAAAAGTTGAATGATAAAGTTGTAGGTAATGAAAAGATCTACATCCATACTTTTTTCACATAACCTCAAAATTTATGTGAAAAATTCAAATAACCAAGTTTTTGGTTTTTTATTTTTATCTTTTACAAAAAAAAAATTCCACGAAATTTGGTGAAAACTTACCTTTTTATGTCCCAAACAAACTGCAATTGTTTTGATTTGAAGTATTAATTTTTTCACCTTATTTTGACTTAATATCGAAAAAGCACCCCAATTTTCAATCGAAAATTCTCCCGTCAAACTATCAGCTTTTTTAAAAAAGTCGGTGGGCTTTTTGTTCGTTGAAATCTCTACTTTCTGATGGTATAAAAAAAAGTACATTACTATGGCAGAAAATGCAAAGAAACGAAAAAAACTCGAATCCGAATTTAATAAGACATCTACAATATTTTGAGAAAGTTGTAGTATCTTCTTTAAATTATATGCGTAGATGCCTATTTATTCCTATTTTAAGATGACTTATATACCTGAATGACCTACGGAAAATTTTAGCCCATCAAAAGGTATTTCATAGAGAAGTGGGGAAAGGGCTAGGAGGGTCTGGGCCTTACTACCTCTTATTTCTTTGCATTTTCTAAGAACATTTGTTATAACTGGGCTACAGGGTGTTGGGAAAACCACACACCTGACCACCAATTTTATAAGGCTGGACTACGGGGTGTTGTGAACTAACCCACCACACCTGTAATACCAGACATTATTCGTTAGATTGGAAAAACAGTATTAAAAGCATCGACTATCTGAATATAGTCGAACCGGATATGATATATGGAGCGGTCTACAAATATCAATATCCTTTCTTTCAATACCGGAACATGGGCTGTTTATTCAGGAAGTACTACCGTCAGAAAGATTCGAACCAAACAATGATTTAATAAAATAATAATGCACTCATAAAAGTTAAGAATGTATATATATATTTAATAAAACTTCACACAATTCTCTCAATCGTCTATGGACGAATGATAGGCAACAATATTCATACAATGAAAACTAATGTAGCGAATTGGCAGATAATTCTGCAGTGGCTTCACAATAGAAATAATTTTAATAAAAGAACAATCTTGAAATTCAATTGCTACCAACGACTAACAATACTTCTCTTTTTGAGATCTTTGTAATCTTGAAAACTATGGAAATACTTTTTAGACACATACACATTTTAATGGGTTGGGTTTTGCCATAAACATAAATACAGAAAAACAAACATGAGACTCACCCTGTTCAACACTTATTCACTGGAGTAGTTTTAAACGGCAATTAGCTTAGAAGTTATTATTATCAGTTCGTTTTCTCCCGCGTCAATCGGTTATTCTAATTAATTCGTCCGGTATATTCATATACAGATAAGGTTTTTCTAAGTGATCGTGAAACATTGAAATTGCGGAATCCCGTTATGATCTCTGTTTTGGAAGCTTTGACAATTTGTGGAAACTATACTGTTCACTCGTGTTTTTACTAGGAGCTTCAATACTTGATTTGAATCGGCTGAGTTTCTATGTTTGCTGAAGTTAACTACACTGGTTTGGAAACTCTCATTATTATTGCACGATACTGTAATTAGACTGACTTTTTAACCTAACTTTTGAGAATGGCATATTCTCGGGTTCACTGTGGAATACCAAATCGAACTGCTTATTGTTGACATGAAACTCACGCTTTTATATGATCTTCAACACGGGAGCTAGTGGGCGGAGCTTAGTGTGTTTTATGAGCAGATACGAGGTGACATCGTAAAACTGATAAGGGTCTTGTTTTTCTAACCCGTTCTCGCTTATCTTATGTTATAATTGGATAATATTTTACTACATGACAGGTATTTACGGTAGCTGTCGGTTAATCTTTGAAATAATGACCAACAAGTGTGTTTATGAACTTCTCGGTGGCGATTCCCTGTGATTTATGAGTTAGATACGGCCCTTAATGATGTGGGCTGGTGTGACTGTCGTTTATCGGAATTTTTAATGGCCCTGTTTGTGTTATCGACTTTGGACGGGTGCTAGAATTATGGTAGTAAATAAAACTGTTTTCTTATCTCGCTGTGTGTAAGGGAAAAAAATTTTTTTCATTGGTGTTTACTGATTATCTTTAAATGCATTTCTGTAATTACAGGGCATAACACATTTACTATAGTAATGTATTTTTTTTTACACCATCAGAAAGTAGAGATTTCAACGAACAAAAAGCCCACCGAATTTCTGATTGAAAATTAGGGTGTTTTTCGATATTAAGTCAAATAAGGTGGAAAAATAAATATTTTAAATCAAAAAAATTACAGTGTGTTTGGGACATGATGAGGTGAGTTTTCACCAAATTTCGTGAAATTTTTTTTTTTTTGTAAAAGATAAAAATAAAAAACCAAAAACTTGGTTATTTGAATTTTTCACATAAATTTTGAGATTATGTGAAAGAAGTGTTGATACCAAAGTTGTAGATCTTTTTATTACCTACAACTTTGCCATTCAACTTTTTCCTATAGGACTCGTAGGTTTGCCGGAAATCGAGATAAACCGTTCTTTACCCTTAAAAACTCACCCCCTTCCACTTCCCGACCTCAGATCGCCCGTAAATTATTTTTCCTTTCATTTTTGTTATATTCTCTTTTTTTTCCAATGGGTTTCATCCTACTATTATTTTTTCTGGTTTCAAAAATTATCGATGTCTGAGGGCGTGTATGAAACCACTTCGAGGAACAAAACAACAACAGGTGTTCTAGAGTTTCAGCAAAGTTCTCGCAGTAACGGTACAGTTCACTGTCGGATCTACCATTTTTTTTAGGTGATACAATGTCCAGTGAGCAGTCCCGTTACCAGTTTCAAGTCTTTCTAGTCCAACTCGCGAAGCTGTTCACCTTTCTTTGGCGATGGGCTCAAGGAGCCTTTATTTTTGTATTTGTCCTGCAACCTCATTCCACTGGGTTTCGATTTGAAAAGCTTCCCAGTGCCAAAACTATCCCCGAATATGGGAGACCACAGTAGGCTACTAGGCGAAAAAATCGAGCTGCTCCTTCCTTGGCTGTCTGCTTCCTCTTGTTGCTTTTTGTTCACTAGTGAATTTTGTTCCTGCCAGCGAAAGAGTCTTTTCATATAAGCTAGTGAAATGTTTCTGGATCTTAATTTTATTACCATGTGTGGGGTAACGGTGATTATCACCATTTCTGTTTGAAGAATTCATATTTCGTTTAATATAGCATAAATATCTATGAATATATATATATATATATATATATATATATATATATCTTTTTTCACCGGCCATTAAATTTGACTGCAACCTCAAGGAATATCCTTTCTACTAGGTTTATTTCAAATTCATACTTATTTTCAACTAGTCCAGTCACGAGACTACTCTTCTTCTATATATATATATATATATATATACATATATATATATATGAGCGGCTGGCTTCCGTTTGTTGACTCCGTTGATTTGTCGTTTTCTACCAAGTGTTGTTCATCTTTGCACTTCTCCACCGTACTGATGAGGGCCGAGAACCCGAAACACGTGTCTACGGTTAACACTTCTCTCTGAGGGCTATGCCCATTAAATTCCTTCTACTTTTCAAGTTGAATGAAAGTCTAATAACTCTTTTCTGGGCTACGAATACTCCATTTTTATTTCAGTGGCTCTTCCCCATAAAACGATATTATATGTGAAATGTGAATGTATAACAGCATAATAAACATTGATCAAAGTTTTTTGGTTAAGTTGTTTTTCCAGCTGTAGCAGAGCGAAGTACCCACTTGTTAATTTTCTGCATACATAATCAATTTGATATTTCCAGCATAGTGCTTCCAGAATGTTCGATAGTGGTATCACTGACATTAACTTTTAAGGGATTTTTTTTCCGAAAAACTGCAACATGAGTGTTTTTCCGGCGTTTACTACCAGTTTACTACATTTACACAATGTAGTGAATATATTTGCAACTTTATTAGCCTAATTTATAGTTCTGAAGAACTTTCGGCCTCCTCTAGGCAAACAAAACTGTGCATTTTGATTTGATATAGGATGGCATGTCGTTTACGAATAGAAGAAAAATCAAAGGCCCTAATACTGAGCCCTGAGGAACTCCAATGTCAATTCCATAAATATCTCATTTGGTTTCTCCTAACTGTACCTGTATTCTCCCGAAACTCAGAAATGGAATGATCCATGAAAGAGAATTTTCTCGTATCCCCAGGGCGTGAAGTTTGTCTTCAACAAATTTTAAGTCGATGGAGTCGAATGCTTTCGACAGGTCGAAAAAGAGCGCTCCGACGTACCATCAACACTTTTATGGATGTATTCGATAAAATTGACACATGAAGTTTCAGTCGAACTGCCCGGAAATATATCCCTTCTGACAATCGGTTATTATATAATATTTCAGTAGGAAAGGAAATAATCTATTATATATGCAACGCTTAATTACTTCACTAATGACACAGGGATAGTTATAGCTCTATTAGACTGGTTCACAAGTGCCATTTTGTTCCAAACCTGGAGGTCACTACCGAAAATTATGATTTAGGGCGCATTCGATTCGAAATGGCATCTAAAAAAATGTTTAGTTGGAAAATTGGGGCCGGCAAAAATTACAAAAGTTATAAACAATCAAGTAAAAAAAATATACAGTGCTTCTCAAAAGTCCGCTCCCCCCCCTCTTATTTTTGGAACGATTATACATAAACAAGTGAAATTTGGAAACTGAATATTAAAGGTTTCAAACTTCCCTACTGGTGATGAAAGATGACGAAATCGTCAAAGATGACGTCACAAGGCCATTGTGACCAATAATTTTAAATGGAACCCTACGGCAAGCGACCCCTCTTTTAAAAGGTATCGAAAAAACCTATTCAATGATACTAATTTTGCTTGTGCTTATGGCAGTTTCAATGGCTCATTAGTGAACATTAAAATTTAAATTCCATTCAGTATGATATCAATTACAGATTCAAGAATCAGTATCTACTTGAAGAAATTGCTCGAAGTGACCTACATTTACTTCCTGACAGTGAAATATCCTATTTTTGAACTCTTCTCGTACTTTTGCAAATGTGTCTGCGAAAACAGCCTAACATTCTGCAAAAATACGTTGTTTCAAAACGTCAATATTGTCAGGTTCAGTGGCGTAAATCTTCGATTTGAGGTACCCACCACAGAAAAAAATCCAAAGGTGTGAGGTCCGGTGATCGAGCTGGCCATTCCTTTGAACCTCGTCGTCCAATCCATCTACCACGATACTCCTCATCCAGAAACCATCCTACTGCACCGTAATAGTGTGGAGGAGCACCATCCTGTTGGAATGTTATTTCCAAATTTCCGAATTCATCTGGATTATCTTCCAAAATTTCAAGGATTAACGGTTCTATTGCGTTTTTTAACAGCTCCAGATAAACCTCACCAGTTAAATTAGTATTTAAAAAAAGAGGCCCAACGATGTGGTTTCCCAGGATACCTGCCCAAACATTCACCTTCTGGGGAAATTGGGTATGTGTTTCACGAAACAGGTGAGGATTTGCGTCACTCCAATACCTCACATTCTGTGTATTTACATTTCCATTTAGCTAGAAAGTACTTTCGTCACTAAAACAAATTGTTTTGACATAGTCTGGCTGTTGGTTAATTTTATTTTCCATATTTTCACAAAATTCTAGTCTTCGGACTGGGTCGTCGTCTGAGAGTTGAGGAACTATTTTCAATTTGTATGGATGAAATTTATTTTTTTCAACACCCTGTGTACTGTACTTCGACTGTCTTCACAGGTAGATGCAACGTGAGTTGTTGAAGAAGTAGGATTAACTATTACTTCTGCCAGTATATCAATTTTTTTCTCATCAGAAATTTGTGGTCTGCCAGATCGTTTCGCATCATTAATACTACCCGTTGTTTCAAACTCACGAAGGAGCTCCCTTAAATAAGTCTTCGGAACGGGACGATCGGGAAACCTCTAAAAATGCGTTCTGCTGCATGAATATTTTGTCTAGTTTCACCAAGAATTAGGATCGCTGCTACTTTATCACCTAAAGCACGTACCATTTCGCTTCTTGAAGCACTTGAACGTTCGGCTCACAACAGTTTAACAAATTATTAAAATGTTCAAAAATATTAAAAGTACCAGAAGCTGCTGAAACAGTTTAACGTTCGATCAACAATACACAAATTATTAAATGTACAAAAACTTGGACAATTACAAAAACGTCGAATTAGGGAGACTAACAAAAACGTCAGCTTATTTGACAACTATCCAGAGGCGGAGCTTGAATTTGGAATTTTAGTATTAACTGATTTAATTCATCACAGCTTTGCGTTTTTTAAAAGCGAGTCGCCAAAACTGCCATACACACAAACAGAGTTAGTATCATTGAATAGGTTTTTTCGATACCTTTCAAAAGAGGTGTCGCTTGCCGTAGGGTTCCATTTAAAATTATTGGTCACAATGGCCTTGTAACGTCATCTTTGACGATTCCGTCATCTATCATCACTGTAGGGAAGTTTACACCTTTAATATTCAGTTTCCAAATTTCACTTGTTTATGTATAATCGTTCCAAAAATAAGAGGGGGGAGGGGACTTTTGAGAAGCACTATATGGTTCGGGTTTTTGAAAATATCCGGAACTGTGCCGGAAATATTTATAATTTTAATTTAGCGGCGAAATAAATGATAGTTTAAAAACTAAAGAACACGCTTAATAGAAAACTAAACTAAAAAGTAGAAAATAATTTTAAATGAGTTTGAAATAAGATTAACAACAAATGTATTTCATCTTAAAAAAGCGTGGGGTGCTTGATGTCAATTGTTGTTAATATTTCATGGACAGATATTGGTAAAAGTAGAATCATTATGAAAATATCTTAAAAAGCACCCCACGCTTTTTTACGATGAAATAAATTTGTTGTTAATCATTGTATTCTTATTTCAAACTCATTTAAAATTATTTTCTACTTTTTAGTTTAGTTTTCTAGGAAAGCGTGTTCTTTAGTTTTCAAACTATCATTTATTCTCAACTTTTTAGTTTTGTTTTCTATTAAAGCGTGTTTTTCAGTTTCCCAAACTATTATTATTATTAAATTTTTTTAACTGTTATTCTCCAATTTTGAATAGAATCGGACCATAATCACAAAACTCGTACGCCATTTTCGAGCCGCCATCTTGTATCCTTCAATTTTGACAAAATAATCATGATCTCCGACCCCAAAAACCCCCACATACCAATTTTGAATACAATTGGACCATAATCACAAAACTCGTCCGCCATTTTGTAGCCGCCATTTTGTTTTTTTTTCAAACAAAAATTTTATAATGCATTGTCACCGGTATTATGTTCACCTGCCAAATTTCAAATCATTCGTACATCTGGAAGTGGGTCAAAATCGCGCCCAAAGGAGTCGGTTAGAAACGAACATACGGTTACAAACATACAAGTGAAGCTAATATAAAGCGTGTAAAAAAAAGGGTGAAAACGCGCGGCTTAGCTCCCGTGCTCACCGACCGAATCTGACATCTGAACAAAAAAAAATATTTTAACCGAGTAAATATTAATATTGAGGGATAAAAATATTCAGGTACTATCTAGACATATCAATAAACAATAATCCGTCGGCAAAAAATGGGTACTTATATAAAATCTTCTACAACAAATCTCCCTCATAATTTTATGAATATTTTGTAGACGATGATATTTTATTCATGATGGTTAGTAGGTAGCTTCATTTTATTTTTACCTACTTAGATTTCTGTAAAATTTTAGGTCGAAGAGACTAATCGTTACGCCCTGCAGACAAAGTGAAAAATAAGAAGAAAAGCGCACGCATTGCCACCTGGCGCAACACTCATGTCGCCGAAATGAAACGATTTCTTGGTATAGTTATCTGGATGGGATTATGCCGTTTTCCATCTTTGCAGTCATACCGATCAAAGAATACCCTTTATCTAAACCATATCAAAAAGATAATGCCAAGGAACCGCTTCCATATATAGAAAAAAACCCATAAAAAACGACACAAGGTTGTTTTCAGTATTTTTTTTTGTATTTAAAATAAATATAGCGCAAAAATTCATTTGTTCATAGAAAATTATTTGTTTAATAAACAAATGAAAAGTAAATATAATTTTTTTTTCATAATATTAGAGAATGTGATAAATAATGATTTAAAATAATATTCATATTTAACAATAAAAAAAAATTGTTAATTAGCAAGTGCGTTTTCTAGCAATACAAAAATTTATTTAAGAAGAAATGATTTTCTTCTAAAAAATTAATATTTTTATCAATGACTAGATTCCCAAAAAAAAATGTTTAAATCTAATAATCAATGCATTGTTTATAACAATTTCTTAAATAATAAGAGTTGAAAATTTCAAAAATGCATTTTTATATTGCTTTTAGAATAAAAAAAAATTAAAAAAATTATTTAATTTTATTAATTTGATTATTAATAAAAAGTAAAAAATCAAAATTTTTCGATTTTTCCAACGGGGATCTTTTTTGAAGCCTCTAAGCAACAGCTCCAAGAAGTAAAAAAAATCTAGGTTTTTAGTTCAACAATTATCAGGGTTTTTATAATAACTTTCTACAAATAACATTTTTTATTAACAAAGACATAATTGATTGAAAAATAGAGGTAATTTTTTTTTGCCGATGGATATTGTTTATTGATATGTCTAGATAGTACCTGAATTTTTGTATTGTTAATAATAATATTTACTCGGTTAAAATATTTTTTTTTTACTGGCACCCACATTAGAGTGACCTGATTATTCGCAGTCAGTTGTCTTAGGGAGAGTTCGCATCCCAAGTCAGTCTAGACTAACAAGATTGTGACTTTCAGAGCTCTCAGTGCTGCTTGGCTATCTGATTAGGATATAGATTGTCGCCCCCCTGGAGCCTCTTGCAAGGCATTATTGGGCGCAAATTTCTATAGCATGCATTTCTGCTCGAAAAGTTGTTGAGGCTTTGTCTAGGGGTTTTTAGAACCTAAAACTAGGACTCGTTACTCCCACTCCAGCCCTTACGTCCATCTTGGATCCATCAGTATACCAAAGTGATGCATCCCTTTCTAGTTGAGGCCTGGTCGTTGTGCATATTTCGTGGCTGTTTATGACCACTTCAAAATGCAAGCTGGCATAATATCTGATGATTTGTACCTGGATTCTGAGGGAATATTTTCCAGAATCTTCAGGTTGAGACGGTGTGTCTTACATAAATCCCTAGATATTGGTGGGTAGGGAAAGTGTTCTTTTCATAAACAAAAAAGAAACTAGTTGTATGAAGTCAACTATGGAAAACACCTGAGCATCATCTGAGGGTGGATTATCATTTAGAAGAAGAGCATACAAAGCAGGTAGTAAGAGAACAAGGTGAGTCTAAATCACTATATAGATATGGGGTCCAAACGCTTCATAGGTAACGTCGTATGTATTTCCTACGATTCAACTTCAGCACTACGTATGGCCATCTCCCAATCACATTCTCCTAACTATTTTACATCTAGAATTGAAATACATACTTCATTGATGAATCTGAGCATACAAATATAAATCTTAGGAACAGAAAGGACTAATCTGGGAACATCATAGAGATGAGGGTACTCCACTCAACTTCAACGTTACCTGTAATGTACCAATGTATTTCTCTGCTGAACTGACTTCTTAAATTGTAGAATACACTTCATCAATCAAGCTGATCAATATAATAGGAACTTTTCAGGTAGGAAGAACGAAACTTTATAAGTATGTAGGAGTTACCTTCAACTTCTTTGTTAGCCTGCAAGTTATCAATAATGTATATCTACTCATTTCACACCTCAAATGGAAGGATAATCTCTCTTTATGAAGCTGATAGAAAAAATAATCACTTTAGAATTAGTGAAACCAAATTTAGGGAATATTATGAGCATGTAGGGGTGACACTTCAATTTTCACGTTACCGTGTCATCTTACTATAATGTTTCTCTACTAGTCCGATATATCAAATGGAAGAATACAATTTTCTCATCAAGCTGATATGCTTTTCACCCACCTTACGAAGCTTGAGAGCTGGAATTAGAGTTTCAAAGTAAAACTTGCCCTGGAGCGTTGGATGTCAACAAACGTCAAAGGCCAAAGTTTATCGCGGAAATTTGGTAAACGCCGTGATTATTCAGAAGGGAAATCTAGTTCTGATTGTACAACAGAAATCTTACACCACTTTTATGTATGTTTCAGATTGCGAATCCATTTGGGAAATTCGAATATCGGCAAGTTCCAGTCGGACAATTTGGGATTCTTGGAATCGAATGCAGTCACCCTAGAAACCGGCTTTTCCTATAAAAACGAGTTCAGAAGCAATCGAAGGGACAGGTCAGCTGGAGACCTAGTCATGACATCTCCTGCTATGGAATTGGTGGATGAACTGATTCGATATTGTTTAGATTTTCAAAGGGACACCACCTGTTACTTCAACAGAGCTTCTCCCTGTGGTAGTCTGTGGTAGATGGCGCCGTCCAAAAATGTTTGTTTATATTCTCGCTTAATACGTTGAGGACGGCTGTACAAAGAAAGTCACCAGCCGAATATTTTCAATTCTCTATTTTTACTTTGATGCCCATAAAACCATCATAAAAACTGATCGCCTAGTGAAATATGTTGTGGCATCAAGATATTGAAACTGGTGCTTGCACTTATACCTGTAGCAGTTTGGGATCGACTTGGCGACACTTGGCCTACTTGAAAATAGAGATTACTAGCGTGTCAGATGGCGCCAATTTCGTTTTAGTTTCAATTCAGTCAGGGTATATTCATTTCCTCAGATTTCCTTTTCGAGGCGAACTATTCGCGGGTTCTAATTCTAGCTTTGCTATTGGTTGAAAAGAGAAATCTGTAAAGCTTCACCAATAGCAAAGGTAGAATTAGAAGCCCCCGAACATTGCACGAAGAAAGCACTGTCGTGTTGTTTTCCGTATTTTGAACCATTTGAATTTGGGGTTAACTGCATTTTGAGAGGAGGAGAATTGGAAATGAAATTGTCATTAAATTGCAGAAAATATAAAATTCAATGCATACAATATGATGAACTATGGAAATATCATTATTAGTCAATTTGTCAAGATTTCTACTTGCTTTTGGTACTGAATCTGCGGCTTTATACTGTCCACACGAAATATAAATGTGGCCCATTCTACTAAGAGTATCCTTACACACTACACTACCCGAAAATAAACAATTACTCACGCACTAATGAACTGATGAACGAGTGATTTTTCAATGAACAAACTCAGGAATAAGCTAAGCAATATTTCAAATCGAAGAGAAGGAAAACGCATATATACCGACAAAACACTGAAAATAATTCTATATAAGATGCTGCAGATGTCAGAAATTAAGTTCTCACATCAAGCGAGAATATAGACAAACATTTTTGGACGGCGCCATCTACCACAGAGGGAGAAGCTCGGTTGAAGTAACAGGTGGTTTCCCCTCGAAAATCTAAACAATATCGAATCAGTTCATTCACCAGGGTTTCAAGACATCTTAGCGGCATCACATTAATGCCGCGCCCGCCATGTATAAGAACAAGCGCGGCATCCGCATGATATAATGCCATCTTCAAGGTGTTAATGTCAGAACTTAATTTCTGACATCTGCAGCATCTTATATGAAATTACTTTCAGTATTTTGTCGGTATCTATGCGTTTTCCATCTCTTTGATTTGAAATCTTGCTTAGCTCATTCCTGAGTTTGTTCTTCAACAAATTACTCGTTCATCAGTTCATTAGTGCGTGAGGAATTGTTTAATTTTCAGGTAGTGTAGAGTGTAAGGATACTGGGTCACATTTGTATTTTGTGTGGACAGTATGGAGCCGCAGATTCGGATATTCACCTGTATTCAGTACCAAAAGCAAGTACAAATCTTGACGAATTGACTAATAATGATATTTTTATAGTTCATTATATTGTATGCATTGAATTCTATATTTTCTGCAATTAAATGACAATTTCATTTCCAATTCTCCGTCTGTCAAAATGCAGTTAACCTCAAATTCAAATGGTACAAAATACGAAAAACAACAAGACAGTGCTTTCTTCGTGCAATGTTCGGTGGCTTCTAATTCCAGCTTTGCTATTGGTGAAGGTTGACAGATGTCTCTTTTCAACCAATAGCAAAGCTAGAATTAGAACCCGCGAGCAGTTCGCCTCAAAAAAAGAGCTGAGGAAATAAATATACCCTGTTACTGAATTGAAACTAAAACGAAATTGGCGCCATCTGACACGCTAGTAATCTCTATTATCAAATGGGCCAAGTCGATCTCAAACTGCTACAGGTATAAGCGCAAGCACCAGGGTTCTTAGACATCTTAGAATTATATTTAGGTAAGGTGTATTTTCAGGGCGAGTTTTTCGGTAGGTACTGGCGAAACGATAAGGGAGCCCCTCTTTCGAGATGGAATCAACGGCACCAACCCCCTTACCTCTCGAGAGTCCGGGTCCGTAATTATATAAAAAAGTTCAATATGCCTTGAGTCAAAATTCTGTTTTTATCTCGTTGATATCAGAACAAAGAGACTTGTTCCAAATGGAAGTTGTCAGATCATTCAGTGTCCATATCAGGTCTGTATACCTAAACCAGATAGAGTCAGCTTTTCCAAGTTAAGCTAGTCTGGAGCTCCGTAGCTTCGAGTAAAGTATTGGTTTTATAAACCTTTTGAGCACAGCTGTGAAATAGTGGAACTATGCATGTTTATTTGGTCCCAATGTTATTTCTTGCTATAAATAAATATATCCCCTTGCCAAACCAATAACTAAAAGAGTGATCGGAAAAGTAACGATTTGTTCTTACGGGTGCACCCAAAGTGGGGCTGGCTGATCATTAAGCAGAAGTCAGGACGAATCCATTGTTTGTGGCTGGATAAACATACTAGAGGACTATTCTTACATGTTTTCGCGAGTAAATTCTATAGGAATATGGTTGAGCTCCAAAACTAACAAATTGTTTCACAATATTGGTCTTGTATACATTTAATACGTAAATTAATCAATTCTTCTTAAAGAACAATGTAAGGTTTCCAACCAAATAACACTAGATATTGGAATCGTCTCCCCATCTAAATATGTATTAAAAACGTTGAGGAATATATCTATTATCAAATCAACTAAACTTGGTCATAATGAACTAGGAATCGCCAAGACATAGTTGTCCGGATTTGTTGGAATTGATCAATGGTTTCATGATGGGACTATTCGATAGCTAAATGGAGAAATGTTCGAAATTAGTAGATTTGCAGTGCTACAATGTTAGGCCCAGTTTCACCAAACAGCTCTTGATCTCAGATTGATTAAACTCCGATTGTTAGTCAAGCAGGCTTAACAGTGTTTTCTGTTTCACCATGCAACAACCCGTCCGAAGATGATCGCGATTAACCAAATCGCGATTAAATCGCCAAACCACTTGGCAACATTGTGAACAAACAGTTACATAGTATTCTGTGTCGTATTAGCAGGGATGACCACCCTTGGCGCTATTGTCGTCAGTCACATATCAGGTGTCATTCATTCAAACATAACCAAGTTTGGCAGTTTGTCATGTGTACCAGTGTATACAAATGTGAATTTGCCGAAAATGTCGAGTGGTGTGAGTCGAAATGTTGATGGAAACTTGCAGAAGTTAAAGAAAAAGAGGAACCCTATCTTTATTTACTTTTTGAATAACAATGACTGATTTCAGATCTCTTCACTTTTATCTATATGTTAGCGAACCAGATTCATAATTTAAGTTTATAAATATAAAATAATAACTTTTTATTTTATGACTTTTCCCATGTTAGTGAACAAAATGTTTCCTCTGATGACTATATGTATGTGAAAAAGATTTACATTCAATTTTTGAACGTTAATAACCGAGTTCCTATTTGTTGAGTTGTGTTATACAATTAAAGTCAATTTTGTACATCAGCAGCTTTTATTATCCAAACCTTATTTCACAAAACCACACATACTGAAAAAAAACTATATTAGTAACTTTATCAACTTGTTTCTTTTTATTAACAAATTTAACTCTTTCACAAATAATATTTCATTCAAACATATTATTAAATTATTCTTTGCACTGAATTTCATAATTTTCAATACTATAAGCAGATGTTCCTTGGCAATAATAAACATTATTATTATTACTTGAAAATGTTTGTATATTTTTCATAGTTCTTGACAATGAAGCCAAAAATTTGTATCTGAAATGTGGCTTCTTATAACTGCTATTGATCCTGCCTCACTTCTGGACGTGGATCTTCCACAATCTCTTTTTCATGTTCTTTCACTATGACCCTTCCAATTTCCCTCCGTTGTCGCTCTAGCCTTACCAGCCTTGAATAAACATATTAGCATTTGCTTTGCTATCATAGGAATGCCATAACATTTTCAATAAACTTCAGGCCGGACACAAACCTTGTAAAGTATTGATGAACAATATCAATAACCAATTCAAAACGAAAATGAAATAATAAAACTTACTTTTCGTTTGCAAATTCTATTCGTTCCCCAATTGATCCCAGTATTTGAAGTGCAGCTTCTTTTGAAAGTCGGAATCTTTTCTCAAAATCTGCATTGTGCAAATATTGGAAATGATCTTGTCCTCGGATCTATCGAGGATGATGAACCACAAATTCATCATCACTATCATCTTCAAAGGCAAGATCATACACCCGTCGAAATGCCATTTTAACGAAATGTCACATTAATCTCAACTTGAAGTTATAATCCTCCTAAAATGGACGATTTGTGCTAAATCGCGATAAGTCGATTTAATCGCGCTTCGGAGTGTGGTGAAACGCTACATTACATTAATCGTGATCTGAGACCTTACTCAAGAGCTAAATCGAGATTAAAGCTTTTGGTGAAACTGGGCCTTACTCTCTGCAAAGGCATGCATCCCGGCTTTAAGCATATATACAAACTTTATATATATATATATATATATATATATATATATATATATATATATATATATATATATATATATATATATATTATATATAAATAGAACGTACTGAAAAAAGTGGCCGAGGATGGTAACGGGTTGACTATTTATGTGCACACAAAACAATTGCCGACTGGTCACTAGGTCGAACGGGCATAGCAACTCCTTGGTTGGGTATTGGAAATGTACTATAGTCTTCATTCTCTCAATTGGCGATGACCAATCTATGAATATACCCGCGAAATATACCGGCAATATTTTGGGGATTCAATAGTCCAATTCATTATTTCAGAAACACTTTACAGAGTTTTATTAAATTAGATTTGAAACCGAGACGATTCACCGTAAGCTGAACTCTCATAAATTTCAATATGTCTTGTGGAAAATGTAAAGACTTGAATCGTTGAACTTGTTTTCAAACTGCTTGATTATCAGTTTACTGAATCCGATAAATGATATTTTGACCCCATCTATACATTCCCGAGAGAAAAAGAGGAAGTCCAGGGACACCCTGTATATATATATGTGTATGTATGTATATATATATATATATATATATATATCGAGAATAAGAGAAGTCTGTTTCGAATCCAAAAGAACCCACCATCCGTCTACAACCTGTTTCATGGTTTCCCAATCATCAGGACGGCCTGTGGTCTCTTTCAAATTCGTATCAGATTTTTCGTAGGTTAATAGCCTTAGGCCAATACAAACATGTGAACAGCATCAGATTATAGATAGTGACATCTATAATCTGTGCGGCGAAGCTTAAACCTAATATCGTGGAATTTTAATAGCACGAAATTTCGTGCATATTAACAGGTTACCAACAAATGTGTCAGATAGGCCTACCCACGATACCAATAGTCGTACTCCTCATGCGTTTAACGCAAACAAATATCGAGAATAAGAGAAGTCTGTTTCGAATCCAAAAGAACCCACCATCCGTCTACAGCCTGTTTCATGGTTTCCCAATCATCAGGACGGCCTGTGGTCTCTTTCAAATTTTTAACAGATTTCTCCTAGGTTAATAGCCTTAGGCCAATACAAACATGTGGGCAAAACGAACAAAAAGCCCACCGACTTTTTTTAAAAAGCTGATATTTTGACGGGAGAATTTTCGATTGAAAATTAGGGTGCTTTTTCGATATTAAGTCAAAATAAGGTAAAAAATAAATATTTTAAATCAAAAAAATTACAGTGTGTTCAAGACATGAAAAGGTAAGTTTTCACCAAATTTCGTGAAAAAAAAATTTTTTTGTAAAAGATAATAATAAAAAACCAAAAACTTGGTTATTTGAATTCTTCACATAAATTTTGAGGTTATGTGAAAAAAGTGTAGACACAAAAGTTGTAGCCATTCAACTTCTTTCCATAGGACTTGTAGTTTTGACGGAAATCGAGATAAACCCTTAATAACTCACCCCCTTCCACTTCCCGACCTCAGATCGCCCATAAATTATTTTTCCTTTCATTTTTTTATATTTTCTTCCTTTTCCAATGGGTTTTATCCTACTGTAATTTTTTTTTATTTCAATAATTATCGACCCTGGTCTATAAATACAAACATACATAGACTGCTAAAATCATTACCCTTCATTCTAGGCTGTGCCATAGTCGGGTGAAAATAGATAATTAAATAAAGGTTGTTGTTGCTTTGCAATTTGGTTTCGGGTAGGATAAGTATGACTATTGCGTTTTTGGTATATTCTTTATTAATGTTTTGTAATATTTGCATATGGTATCTCGAAAAATCTCGAAGAATATTATTTGAAATATCCCATTTCAGGTTGAGTGTAACAAAAAAAATATTCAAATACAATATACAATAAATATTCATGATCGTCTCCTCCTGATTTTCACTTCAGTGATCCATTTTTTGTCCTGAGAACCATATGGGGTATAAGCTGAATGTTGTCTGGGGTGTCGACGGCCTCCAAAATGAAATTTCTCAGTATTCCACATAAAACTGCTTTCATTTCCAACATGGCGAATTTTTGTCCTGAAATATCGATAGAACTTGAACAACTGAACAATTGATTTCCTCTTTTATCATGAATTAAAATCACATAAAAATCAAATATAAAAATGATAACATAAAAAACAATAATTTAGGTTGAAATGGAAAACATTCTCTATTTAAAAGAAATATTTTCTAAAATTGAAACAACAATAATGAAGTTATTTCTTGTAATATCTAATAGATAGATAGATACTTATTGGTCGCACGCCAATTTTCATTGGATTTCAAGTCAGGAACAATACATGATATTATACAGTTAGTGGTTTAAAATGTTTGGAGAGATAAAATATATATACACACATATTCATACATCACATTCACATGAATAGATAAAATTACAAAAACATATTTAGACAATCAACAGGACGCTGACAACATAATGTAAATTCTTGTATATTCTAAAATGTGTGATAGAGAAGAAAAGACTTCAGTCTATACTTGAATCTGGACAAGTTTGTGGATTCATCAGTTCCTCGGGTAGCAAGTTTAAAAAATGTGCCCCCGCATATTTTGGGGATCTTTTATAGCTGATGTAATTAGCTAGTTCAAGTCTGAATTCGTTTCTTCTGCGTGTCGCCTAACTGTGAAAGTTTGAATTTTGAGTGATACTGCTCCTAAGAATGTGGGTACGTGTTAAGATATTATATAGATATATTCTCCTAAAAGTTAAAAGTTTTTTCTCTTTGAAGTAATTCCTGCAGGACTCTCGATGATCCAAATGGAAAATAAGGCGAAAAAAATTATATTGCTATCATAGCAAGACGGTATGCTATATAATGTAGCTGATAGTTGAATAGACTAATGCATAGTACACGAAAATAATTCCATTTTCATAAGACAACTCATCAGGTTTTTAATTGTAAAGTAATGTTTATTTCATTTGGAGCAAATAATATTAGAACATTCTTTCCATTTAAGGTTTCTATCAAGAAAGGTTCCTAGAAATTAACAGCTTTAATGTGTAGTTGTTTTTATATAGCCTTTCAGTGTCGATTATTTCTGTCAGACATATGTGAAATGAATAGCAACGGTTTTTGAATAGTTTGTAATCAGACTTTTATTTTGCCCTAGTTCTCAAATTGAAGGAGAACATTTGTGGTTTTAGTAATGTGTTCATGCGTATTTGTACTATAGTATATTTCAAGAATAACGTAGAGTAAATTCTCAGAACACTAATTTCAGAGACCTCGAAATACATAGGCGTGCATAATTTACAAATGCTACGTTTTATTTAATATGAATAAACGTTGAAAGAATATATTTCACAAAGTGTATGATGTATGTTCTTGTAATTTGTTAGTATTTGAAAATATAGAATTATAGGTTTCTACTGTTATTTACAAGTTTTGATATTTCTTAAACTGCCTACCTTAAATTTAATATATACGTAAGTTTAATATAGAGCGTTAAAAAATCTGAACAACTATACTAAAACAAAATAAAACGATAAATATGTAAAATATTACGATTTATTTAATTAAAACCATATAAACAATATTAATTGGAGAAAATGTAAAATAAACTTCAGCTACAGTTTACAGTGTTATGCTTCCTCATATTCTGTTTCAGACGAATTGTCATCCGATGCAAGATCAATTATTATAGGCTCTATTCTGCTGTCAAGCTCCCACATATTTTTCTCAGTTTCCATAACGTGATTAATACATTTTTCCCAATTTTCTGTCGTTACTTCAGATATTGATTCAAGGAAAAGTTTAGTCAGATCTGATAATTTATAATTTGTGTTATTTCGAGCATCGTTACCTTTGACTTGAGCCCATATTAATTCAATCGGATCAAGCTCACAATGATATGGTGGTAGGCGAAGTATCTCAATTCCTCGTATTTTGGCTTCTCGAGGTGCTTTTATGTTTTTGTCTTTCCAAAATCTTCCTACAGAATGCCCTTAATTAACCCACGTTCCGTCTAAATAATAAATGTTCTCGTTTTCTGTCCTATTTTTTTAGGTAGTTCTCGTCTACAACATACAATATCTTCGGAATCAATAAGCATTGACTGTCTGCCAAATTTTTTGTATCTGAAGTTTAATTCATGTAAAACTTCCCAAAGTTTAAATTACTTATTGTGGGCAAATCAGGATCATCGGTAATAACTTTAAAACTTTATCTAAATTGGTATTTGCTTGTTAAAAAAAATAATGGACTATCCTACAAACTGCATTTTTTTTTAAATCATCCAGCTTCATTTTGATAATTTTGGTCTCCCTGGTCTCGGTTTGGGTGAGGTTATACCAGCCGATTTTTCTTCTTTTAAAATTTTATATATATATATATATATATATATATATATATATATATAGTTGATTTTCCATATCCTATTGCTGTAGACGACATTTCAACTATACTTTCAACAGTATTAGAAGGATTCTGTTGCCTAAAATAATTGTAGACATTCAGTAAAACACTCTTTTCGTTAAGTGATAAATGGCCGATCTTTAATTTTTTCACTGGTCTATAATCACAAGTTAATTCCATACTCGATAAAATCACTATCAACTATCGCAAAAATCACAATTACGACTGATCTCTTCACTCGCCTATAATCGACTGGACAAAACTATTCTGATGATAATGAAGGAACCCAAACAAATAATGTAACTCCTGGAAGTACGCCTATGACCGGCTGAATACTCGGTAGTCTATTATTCTAACAATAGCACGTAAATACATTTTACGATAATCTGGGTGATGTGCTAAATTGTATATCCAAATAGACGAAAACAATGTAAATTGATGTGAAATATTGGCGTTGTATGATAAGCACAGGTACTAAAATATGCATTCCAAATTAGCTTGTTTTCTGAAAATGTACTGTATTTTCGAAATATACTATAGAAACTATTATTGATGATCATCTGCAAACAATTACACTTCCCATCAGCTATGTGTTCTGGTAGGTCGATGTTGAAAAATAAAAAAATTAGAGGGCCGAGAACACTGCCTTGAGGAACCCCAGAGTCGATCAAAAATTCTTCAGAAGTTTGTCAGTTGACTTTTACTATCAATTTACGCCCTTCCAGAAATGAATGGATCTATTCCGACATGTTTCCTCGAAGTTCGAGTACATTTATTTTCGATAATATGAAAGCAAAGTTCAGGGTGTCAAAATGTATTATTTTTTTCTAGTTTTTCATTTATTATCTGGATGAAGTCGATAGTCGTCGTTTCAATAGAAGTCGTCTCTGAACCCATTTTAGGAATTTGTTAGTTACCATGTCTTACCTATACAATTTCGGGGTCCAGCACTAAACGGGACATAGGCGAATGGGTGTCTATTAACGCAGTTGCTGGGCAGAAATCTATCGGGATCGAACTCATCAGGTTTGGGCCAATATTTTGGATTTCTATGGATATCGTATATATGAATATGAACTGGTACACCTTTGGGTAAAACAAAACCATTTATCTCCGTGTCCTCTCCCAGAGTTCTCGCTATCAATGGAACGCTTGGGTAAAGCCTGAGGCTTTCTTTGATGAATCTTTCCAGTATTTTCATTTCATTTAAATCGTTCATGTTAGGATGTTCTGTCGAATGACTTAGAATTTGGGTTACTTCCTCGTAAATCGAATCCTGGAAAAAATACCGCTATTAATTCAATCCCTTCAATACATTAAAAGATACACCTCTCTCAGAAAACTAACAAACGTCCACAATAGGCTAGGACACGAGAAATTATTATCGCTTTAAATATGCTTTAAAATACACAACACATATATAAATGTACCCAGAAAACATTTTTTGAGTCAAATTTCAATTACCTACAGCAGTTCCCATTCGTTTTTGAAAATCAGCATATTTTGAAGCTACTAATATTGGCGCTCTTTGTGATGTAAACGACCGAGCAGCCAATAGGCGTAATCGAGTTGATTATGACATTTGAACGGCAATGTTGCCAAGTTTCTAAAACTACAAATTTCAGAACTATACTCCGTTTTCTAATGTGAGAGAATGATAAAATGCAAATTTGCAACATTGAACTCAATTCTACGTAACTGGAAAGGACGCGCAATGGCAAGGGCCTGAGGCAAATAGCTGAATTATGCAACCCGCAGTGGTTCAGTATCACTATCTCTCTCTTACTCATTGGGTCAAATACAGAAAATGTGCCGCGCCTAGTTAAAATAGGTTTATTTGGCAAAGTAATTAAAAAAAATTTTTTTTAATATAAAAAAAGGCTGGGATATTCTAACCAATATTTAAGCCCAAATAGGAATAAAAATGTCAAATGTTTGCATTACTGTAGGGTTAAATTTTAAAATAAAACTTGCACCTCGGGTTATTCAGTTTTATTTATTTCCAAAAAACATTATTTTAAAAACTTAATACATAACATCATTGGTGATGAATAAAGGAAACAATCAAACATTAAAACGACAGACCATGGCTATTTACACAATATAATACAATACAATATTTGTATGCAACATGTGTGTAAAGTGAACCTTTTTCACGAATGTGAATTTTGATGCACGAAACAATCAGATGAGTGAAGAAAGGTGCTTCACACACATGTTGCATTCAAAGAATTTTGTACAATCGACAATATAGAACCATAAATTTAAAAAATAAAATAATTAAAAATAAAGTATACATGAACAATTTTAAGTTCGTCAACAGTTTTTGAACAATACTATTTCAGTCATTTTGTGTCTAATTGAAGCCTTTTTACCATGTTACTGTAAGTTCACTAACTTTGAGTGATGAGGCATTCTGCATTTTATAAAAAGTTGAATTATTTTTCTAATTAACTGAAATTCATGACATTCTTCGGACCGAAATTCTTATACCACAGGATGTTTGGGTTCAAAAATATGAATAATATTTGCAAAATGGTTAATCGCTGTGTTTATTAATACACTTTTTACATTTTTATTTTTTATCAATCCTCCTTGGTCTATCAAGTATCTGAATTGTTTTTCCACAAAACTGAGTACACTAGACGAATAAATGAGACCACCTCGAGTCACTGTACATCCATACCACATTACATCCATAGGCCACACAGTTTAGAATCATTATTGACCACAATCAAACTAGAAAAACAATAAAATGTATTTGTCGTAATAATTTTATCACACAAAACACCTTTATTTGCACTCTTAATAGAATATACAAGTAAAAAGACTTTTATTAGAGGTAAAACGGCACAGGTAAACAAATCGGATAAAAATAACGTTTAAGCTTTCAAGGCGGACAAAGAAACAAATACTAAACATCGTCCTTTCTCTCTCAGTTGCCCCTGGTACACAGCTGTTCATTTCGTCAAAGCACGCGGGACCTTTCCAGTAACGTAGTATTGAGTTCAATGATTTGCAATGACAGAACCCATTAAACAGGCTGGACAACTCAAAGTTGTATTGTAAACTTGCAAAGATAGTTTCTTGAAATTTTAAAATTCTGTATTGCAGTTATTTAAGACGTACACACTCCGAATTGGTCCCAAATTAGGGTCACCTTAATTTGCATAACAATGGAAGAGGAGTTTTGTGAATGAAATTTATATGACAGCGGCGTAACTACAGGTAGTTTTTCAGAATAATAAGTATAATAATAATTATACATGATTATAATTATAGAGATAGGCAGATAATTGAGATATTCATTATTATAATATTAAGTAGATAAAAACTTATATATGAAATATGAAAATAGTTAAATTGGAATAAATATTGATATTTATGAAAAAATCTAGTATTTACAAAACAACAAATTAATTTACTAAATTTTAGCCAACATATTCCGAGTAGTCCGGTGAACTATCGTCGTAGGGGTCCAGAGAAATAATAAGTGGCTCTACAGTGTTTTCTAGCATGTTATCAGCTTCCCACATTATTTCTTCTAGGCCAATCACATGTTCGACGCACTTCCTCCTTTTTTCTCAATCAATTTTTCTTCTAGGCCAATCACATGTTCGACGCACTTCCTCCTTTTTTTAAAAGTTGTGTTATTTCTTGCTACAAATGGATTTACTTTTCGTTTATGTTTAGTGAAGTAAAATTCCTGGAGAGTTTCGCTGTTGAATTCCACATCAATTTAATTGTATACTCTTAATATTCTTCGCCATTTTCTTCACGCATATTCCATGCCCAATCTTTGAGAATTTCGGCTATCACGAGAGTTGCGGTAGTCGCACAAAATTCATAATTCTTCTGATGACAAAAAGACATAAACTGTCTCCAGACCGACTCTTTACTTTTTTTGTATTTTCTGGGATGGATTTGCTTTTAATTTTGAGTGAATGTTACGTCAAATTTTGACATTTACCATAGCACTTTTATACAATCGGAAAAAAATAGCCGCTGATATTTCTTTATTCGCCTGAATAGTCGATCATATTGCGTATCATGTGACTAAATTCATGACTTTTTATAGGTGGAGCCATGTGAGAATGGAATAATCTTTATAATCTTCATCATCACATATCCGCCTGTTAACAGCCCATTCTTCCAAAATTCTTACTATTTCGGTAGTTGGAGAATCCCGCTGTAGTTGAATCACAGAACGAGGAGAACTGACGCCATATCGATTTCTTTGTATTAACTGTGTTCACTGGTTTAGCTGATCTGAGTCATCAATTTCTTCTCTAGAAGAGTTTCCAAATATAAAATCACTTGAATTCATTGCACAATATCAAAAATGATACCAAAACCCGCAGTATATTCATTCTTGACATTCAACAAATAATTAAATTTCATCAGCAATGTAAGCAAACAAACAATGAATTGTCTTGATTGAAAAAATACCTGATTTTTCAACCAACGGAAAAAAAAGTGGGAGGTTTTCTAGTCATACCTCGAAGTTGGTCCCATTTAAGATAAAAACACTTCTAAGGGTACGAAAATGGGGGATGATTGTTGGTTCACTCACTGATTTTTCACTTGATAACCGATTCTCTCACGCATAAGTTTGTACTGGGTTATCCGATTTGGATGATTCTTTTTTTATTGTATAGGGTATGCTCTGAAGCTGGTTCCATTTGAATTAAGAAAAAATAACACCCCTAAGGGTAGAAAAATAGGGGATGATTTATTGATTCTACATCTGTGAACCCATTCTGTTGAAACTTGGCACACATATGTAGTTCTGATGGCACTACAACATAATGGAGGCCCGGAGTTAATCTGATGATAGAGATGGAAGACAGTCAAGGGATCTCAACGGATCAAAGCAGCTTCCTCGTGTTTGGGGTAATATATACATACAGTGCTTCTCAAAAGTACCCTCCCCCCTCTTATTTATGGAACGATTATACATAAACAAGTGAAATTTGGAAACTGAATGTTAAAGGTTGTAAACTTCCCTACTAGTGATGATAGATGACGAAATCGTCAAAGATGACGTCACAAGGCCATTGTGACCAATAATTTTGAATGGAACCCTACGGCAAGCGACACCTCTTTTAAGAGGTATCGAAAAAACCTATTCAATGATACTAATTTTGTTTGTGTTTATGGCAGTTTTGGCAACTCGCTTTTTAAAAACGCAAAGCTGTGATGAATTAAATCAGTTAATACTAAAATTCCAAATTCAAGCTCCGCCTCTGGATAGTTGTCAAATCCCTAATTCGACGTTTTTGTAATTGTCCAGGTTTTTGTACATTTAATGATTTGTGTATTGTTGATCGAACGTTCAACTGTTTCAGCAGCTTTTGGTACTTTTAATATTTTTGTACATTTTAATAATTTGTTAAACTGTTGTGAGCCGAACGTTTAATTGCTTCAAGAAGCGAAATGGTACTTGCTTTAGGTGATAAAGTAGCAGCGATCCTAATTCTTGGTGAAACTGGCCAAATATTTATGCAGCAGAACGCATTTTTAATGAGAGGTTTCCCGATCGCCCCGTTTCGAGGAATTATTTAAGGAAGCTTCTTCGTAAGCTTGAAACAACGGGTAGTATTAATGATGCGAAACGATCTGGCGGACCACAAATTTCTGATGAGGAAAAAATTGATATACTGGCAGAAGTAATAGTTAATCCTACTTCTTCAACAACTCACGTTGCATCTACCTGTGGAGTCAGTTGAAGTACAGTACACAGGGTGTTGAAAAAACAAATTTCATCCATACAAATTAAAAATGGTTCATCAACTCTCAGACGACGACCCAGACCGACGACTAGAATTTTGAATATGGAAACTAAAATTAACCAACAGCCAGACTATGTCAAAACAATTTGTTTTAGTGACGAAAGTACTTTCTATCTGAATGGAAATGTAAATACACAGAATGTGAGGTATTGGAGTGACGCAAATCCTCACCTGTTTCGTGAAACACATACCCAATTTCCCCAGAAGGTGAATGTTTGGGCAGGTATCCTGGGAAACCACATCATTAGGCCTCTTTTTTCAAATACTCATTTAACTGGCGAGGTTTATCTGGAGCAGTTGCAAAACGCAATAGAACCGTTAATCATTGAAATTTTGGAAGATAATCCAGATGAATTCGGCAATTTGGAAATAACATTCCAACAGGATGGTGCTCCTCCACACTATTACGGTGCAGTAAGACGGTATTTGGATGAGGAGTATCGTGGTAGATGGATTGGACGACGAGGTTCAACGGAATGGCCAGCTCGATCACCGGACCTCACACCTTTGGATTTTTTTCTGTGGGGGTACCTTAAATCGAAGGTTTACGCCACTGAACCTGACAATATTGACGTTTTAAAACAACGTATTGTTGCAGAATGTGAGGCTGTTTCCGCAGACCCATTTGCAAAAGTACGAGAAGAGTTTAAAAATAGGATATTTCACTGTCAGGAAGTGAATGGAGGTCACTTCGAGCAATTTCTTCAAGTAGATACTGATTCTTAAATCTGTAATCAATAGCATACCGAATGGAATTTAAATTTTAATGTTTACTAATGAGCCACTAAAACTGCCATAAACACAAACAAAATTAGTATCATTGAATAGGTTTTTTCGATACCTTTTAAAAGAGGTGTCGCTTGCCGTAGGGTTCCATTTAAAATTATTGGTCACAATGGCCTTGTGACGTCATCTTTGACGATTTCGTCATCTATCATCACTAGTACGGAAGTTTACAACCTTCAATATTCAGTTTCCGAATTTCACTTGTTTATGTATAATCGTTCCAAAAATAAGAGGGGGAGGGAACTTTTGAGAAGCACTGTATGTAATTACATGTCCTGACTAACTGACTCACTGATTGACTGATATACGATCAACGCTCAGACCAATCCGCTGGACCTGAGAGCTGAAATTTTGACAGCATATTTTTTGATATTCCATCTCTAGAGGAGTAAAAAGGTGGGTGAGAAGCGGGTGAAAGTCAAAGTACAGTTGGTTTTGAAATTAGAGTCATGAAAGTTAATATTTGGGCTCTTCTTCACAAATAAAAATAAATGTGTTTCAGGGTTTTCGTAAATTCAACCCTATCAAGGGGTAAAATGTGGGTTGAAAATCTGTGTAGTTAGTTTTGAAGTTAAGATACTGGAAATTGGTATTTGATGGTTTTTGTTACAAATAAAAAATACATGTTTCGGTCTTTTTGGAAATTCAACCCCCAAAGGAATGAAATGGGGTTAAATTGGGATTCGAAGTTTGTATAGGAATTTCGTTAGTTTTCAAGTTGAGGTCATCAAAATGGTATTTGAAGTCTTTGTTACAAACAGAAGAAATATTTATTCCAGTGTGCAACCCTTAGATGGGTGAAAGTTTGTATGGAGGTTCTGTTAGTTTTCAAGTTAGGGTCATAAAAATTACTATTTGAGGTCTTTGTAAGGGATAAAGAAATACATGTTTCAGTGTTTTGATATAGTCGTCCTCTGGGGGGTTGAAAGTTTCTATGGGGGTTCCATTAGTTTTCAAGTTTGAAGCTTAAATATCAAGTCGTGAAAGGAATTAAGAAATGTTGAACTAGAATATTTTTTTGCGACATTTTCGCAGTTGTGTTTCAAGGGTTCTCTACGCAATGTTCTTCATACTCTTCACCATTTTGTACGTTTATTGAAACCGTATCTTCCATGATCTAAGCTAATTCAGCAACTGAAGTAGTTTCCAGCACATACCTTCATAAATTGATGCCATATCGATGACATGGTATTTACAGTAGTAGAAGGAACCGCATTTTCTATTGGCATCCTATTTTTTTACAATAGGATGGAAAAATGGATGCAGCTTCATAGATAAAATTGTTGCGAGTGGCGTCAGTTAGTACTGGTAACAATGAAATATGTCATAGAAAAAAAGTTAGCCGCTTGCTCATATAGGAAGAAGCATCAAATCGGAAAATCATCCAAAATGAAAATGTTAATGGAAAAAAACAGTGAAATAATCAACAACAAAAATGCGTGTATATCATTCTTTCATCTCACCTGCCATTCCTTGTGATTTGCCAATAGCATGAGCGAGAAACAAATTGATGTGGATGTGGTATCATAACCCTGTGAATAAAAATCAGTCCCATTATATTTTTTTTCATTGAACAGGGCAATGGAAACTCAAATGTATGAAGTCAAGTGTAAAATTTCAAATCTTAAATACACGTGTTGAAACTATATTTTCATTACAATTACGGAAATCATACAGTATATATGTTGTAATAGTTCACGTGGCGACCGTAAAATATCCTTCATCATCAGGTACCAAAAAAAAATTATTGGAGATTTACATTTACCATAAATATAAACGAACATATGCCATCTACGTTGCCTAGCCCAGGATAGCCAACATGTTTAGAAAATACGCCACTTCCAGTTTTTTTTTGTGATTGTGATTAATACCTTTAGAACAGTGTTATCTGTATGAAAAATGGTTTGAACAAAACAGAAACGATACGAAGAGTCTCTCTATTCGGTAAAGTTTAAGAAATAGAACGTCACTGATATAAAGCACGTACCCAGAATTTTTTGTTGGGAGAGGTTTAGATCCAGGTCCAGGCAAATGATTAAAGTATCTCCCAAACGGATACATAAAAAATGGTAGTCCATATTACTCAAAGTGGAGTGGATAGAAAAATAGATAGAATCATTGGAGGGGGGGGGACGACTCCAAGTGAATCACGAAAATAATATATATGTATGCAATAAGAGAGAAGAGAAGTCTGTGACATATCGATAGTCAGCAAATATTTCATTAAATCATGGCTGCTCAACTAAGTATACAGGAGAGAGTGGAGATTGTAATGATGGTGACAATTATCATACTTGTAGAGGCACAATATTTTTAATGAAAGACATCCAGGTAAAAACGTTCATAATTCGACAATTACAAGAATTTTGAAAACATTCAGGGAATCTGGATCGGTTTCG
This sequence comes from Gonioctena quinquepunctata, assembly GCA_018342105.1. NCBI lineage: Eukaryota > Metazoa > Arthropoda > Insecta > Coleoptera > Chrysomelidae > Gonioctena > Gonioctena quinquepunctata. The sequence goes on along the minus strand of JAFIRS010001851.1, from coordinate 186,205 downwards.
AAAAAATACAAAGTGACACATAAACGACCGATAACTGAAAATTAATATAATGCTGTCTACGATTGAAAATCCAAGAATGTCATCATCGCAAAGAGGAGAGAATCTTGGTATATCCGATCGATCAATGAGAAGAGTTCTAGATAATAATAAATCCAAACCGTATAAACCAAAATTCATACACACTTTGAAACCGAGAGATCCGGATAATCGCTTGGATTTCTGTTTCTGGTTTCAGTCTATGATGGAAGATAATGGACAGTTTTCGAAAAAAATTATTTACAGTGACGAGTCAACCTTCACATCAAATGGGGTAGTCAGCTCTCAGAATGCAAGTGGTAGGAAGATAATAACCCCCATTTTAGGATACAATGTAGAGACCAATATCACTTCAAAGTTAACGTCTGGTGCGGAATTCTTAATGACATTATTGTTGGACCAGTATTTTTCAGACAACCACTGAATTCTGCAAGATACTTAAGAATGCTGCAGACGTTTCTCTCCGATTATTTAGATGATATCCCTCTGGACATGAGAGCTGGAATATATTTTCAACAAGACGGTGCATCAGTTCATTCTATGCTAGAAGTGAGCAGGTGATTAAACGGAAAATTTCCAAATCGATGGATTGGAAGATATTCCAATAACGCTTGGCCTGCCCGGTCACCGGACCTCACTCCTTTGGATTTTTTCTTATGGGGGTATCTCAAACAGAAGGTATATTCAAGAAGATTATTTCAAAATATACGACATTTGGAGAATACTATCAGGGATTGTATTCGGGGAATAGCTCCCCAGATACTAAGAAATGTTCATGATGCAATGCAGCGCCGTACTATGCAGTGTATTGAGAATGGAGAACTACACGTAGAATAAAGCATAGGACATATTTGTTTCAAAAAATGTTATTTGTATTGTGAAAATAAATTAATTGGCATTCTGGCATCATACTTTGGAGACAATTCAGTTTTGTTTACTATTTGCATTAAGAATTTGTGAAATTCCGTCACATAATTCAATTAATGTGATTTTCCGATAGGAGGGAGAAATGAGAAAACATTCAGAGAGTGATATCATCATATCTAACAATATACCATTCATCTAGCATAATATTCCTCATGTTGTACAGGGCGATGAGGAAAAAATGGGCAAAAAAGTTGAAATATGAAATTGGCTATGATTCGGATTTCTGGATCAACATTTGATTTTGAATAATAGTTCCCCATGAATTTGAATTCTACCGTGAGAAATAAAGTGATGGGATCATATTATTTTGAAAACAAAACATGTTTTTCTATCTCCCTCGTATAGGGTCGTATAAAATTCAATTTTGGTGTTTGCAATTCAGGTTTGGGATGAAGCAGAGGTTTTTATCACGGATGATTTATTCAAGAAATCAATAATAAAAAAGGTTTCCATATGCTGCGAACTTTATGCCGGACACTGTATAAAAATGGTATTCTTTTGTCTAACTTCCAACTCAACCTACCGCGAACATGAACGTATTCACTTCATCTCGAATCCCTTCATTATCAATAATTCCTTTGTTAATCTTGGCGTTGAGTAAAATATCCAAGAATGCAAGTTTTTTATTCTTTGCGTAGTTATAGTCTTCGTGTTCCACCTGAACCTTATCAAAGTTTTTGGATTTGTCGGATATAATATCGTTCGTGAATTTATGTAATGTATCCACAATTTCTTTCTCTTCACGTCCGTTGGTGGAAAATGTATAGTAAATTTGTGGAAAGTACCACCAAGGTTTCACGGCTCTATCGAAGTACAGATGATTCATTTTGCGTAGACCGGTTACGTATTTCTTGTCCTCTTTGGTTTCCATATTCAGCTTTGTTGCCAGGAAAGATTCTGAAAACAAAAATGTTATAAAAAATATAAGCCGAAAGGTTAGGCAGGTGATTGTTCTACAACAAAATTTTCTCAATACGCTTCTTACCAAAGCCGGGTAATACTTAGAACCATTTCTGCAATTATTCTTTCTAAATGAGCAACATTGTGGCCTTTGAAGATATAATTTTTGTTGCAAGTAACCCCACAAGAAAAAATCGAATGGAGTTGAATCTGGAGACCGAGGTTGCCAACGAATTTCCGAAAACCGATGTGTAACTTCTCCATTGAAAGATTTTCAAGGTATTGCCTTACATCTAACCTACTATGGCGTTATGCACCATCTGGAACCATATATGTTCAAGAAGAGGGGGGTCATCAAAAAAGAGTAAATAACGGTCCGCATTGGGAGTTCTTTGGAAAAAAAGATCCAACTATTTCATTTTTATAAATTCCACACCACACATTTGTTTTTTATTGTAAAATTGGGATTCGTGTCACTCCAAACGGCAATTTTGGGTAGAGACCGTTCCATTTGATGAAAATGTTGCTTTATCAGTAAAAAGAATACGTATTGACAAAAATAACGTAACATAACAAACACATTTCCTGAATGTCATGGCAAACCGTCTATCATGATCGCCTACTCTTAACGTATGAATTATTCGTGGCTTGTATGGCGAAATATGTTGTTTAAAAAAAAATTGGAATCCCTTCCATACTCATAAAGTAGATACTCATAAAGTAGAATTTCATCAAAATAATAATTTCCTCTATTCAGGAAAAACTTATTACTACCTAGTCTGCGATAAATAACCTAATTAGAGCTTCAGAACAAGTATATACAGCAAAAAAATGAAATTATGGAATAATAAAGTGCTTTCAACTTTCAACCTCGTTTTGTAGGTTATGTGTTATTTTAAAATAGTTCGTGAAGAGTTCTATGAAAGTTGTTTCAAAGTTCAGTTCTTATTTGCACTGTGGCAACTTTTATGGTTTCAACAAATACCTGGGATCTCCTGTACCAAACTGCTCAGCGTTTCGGATTCTCTCCTGTTCTTGGAAACGGCAGCTGCTCTTGTCGGCTGGGACTTCTCCTCATTTATGAATTTCCAATGGAGCGAAGGTAATGTTAACTCTGCATTTGTGATTTTTTTTATCTGGTAGTGTTCTTCATATTTTACCAATGTTACCTTGCCTAATAATTGATTTTATTCCAAATAGTTTGTTCCAAATTAAAATTTTCAAGTTTTTTTTTCCAAAATTATTTTTCTCACTATCTCCTCTTTTGTTGATTCTCTCCCCTTGATACTAACACATTTTGTTTTTCTTCTCGAATTTTCGATTTTGACACACCATGTGTAGCACTTTTCATTATTTTTCACTTCTTTGGCAGTTTTTATTTATGAAACTTTTCTAACTACCTGATAATCTATATACAATACATGTAAAATTATTCTTCTGACGCGTCTGCTTTTCTTTATTTTCAAAATTACTAATTTTGCATCAAGATCTCTCCTGGCATCTCATTGGCTGTTGTCTTCAGATCCAATTTCATATACAGGATGTTTGAACTTTTAATATTTTGTTATCTGCTTGTGATCACAAAATATATCCATAAATTTTGATTTATAAAAATTTTAAAATTATGCCAATTGATTGTAATGATGAAAACATATTTATTCCAAACATATGTATCGATTAATATTATACAAAGGTTTCACAAAAACTGTAAAATAACATAGCACAGATTATCAAATACGATTATTTTTTATTTATTATATATGTATATATATATATATATATATATATATATGAAAGATAGAATATCAGGGGACTGTTAAAAACAAAATGGAAGAAATTTGATGGACATAGCCCTCAGAGAAAAGTGTTAACCGTAGACACGTGTTTCGGGCTCTCGGCCCTCATCAGTACGGTGGAAAAGTGCAAGGATGAACAACACTTGGTAGAAAACGACAAATCAACGGAGTCAACAAACAGAAGCCAGCCGCTCATTTGTGATTTCGGTCAGCAGACCCTGAATTCCAGGGCAACAACCAAGTCACCACGGAGGAGCTATAGCTACCTGCGGACATCCGAGTCCAGGAATATAAATATGAAAGAGAGTAATATCGAGGGGACTGTTAAAAACAAAATGGAATTCAGGGTCTGCTGACCGAAATCACAAATGAGCGGCTGGCTTCTGTTTGTTGACTCCGTTGATTTGTCGTTTTCTACCAAGTGTTGTTCATCCTTGCACTTCTCCACCGTACTGATGAGGGCCGAGAGCCCGAAACACGTGTCTACGGTTAACACTTTTCTCTGAGGGCTATGTCCATTAAATTTCTTCCATTTCATATAAATATATATATATATATATATATATATATATATATATATATACAGAGTTGCCACTTTTTTAATGGGATTGTATTGGTAACTTTTAAACCATAAGAGTTAGAAGGTCGGTCAAATGGAGAAAAAGTTGCATTCATAAAAGCATTGTCAAGCAGTTCAAACAAATCGAGATTATCAGGGCCGTTATTGAGATATCATAAGAAAAGTAAATTCTGTCATTTTGATTTTTCTTTTTTCCCACTTTATTTCGAATATTATCAAAAAATGTCACAGGAGTTTTTTATTCGACAGTAAATTATCCTCATTTTGACATAATCAGATTTCGTATCCAACGTTTCGTACGCTCTGGGCCACCCTCAACCTCATTTTTTTCAATACGGACCTGCATATTTTATGACACTTTTCGAAATAACTTTTAACGCTGAATTGAACGATATATCATACAATGTCATTCAAAGTTGATTTTCAGGTGATTTTGACCCTTATCCAAATTTCTTTGGGTCGGATCTGTATTACATTTAGGTACCTTTAGTTTAATTAACAACATGCAATACATTTCGATAAGAAAATCAACTTACTCATCTTCAACTGAATGGAACGTAACAGAATCAAAGCAAGAAACAAGTAATAATTATTTACAAATTTCAAGAGGTGAAAAACCTAATTCATAATAATTAAACGAAACTATCATTTAATGAAAGAAAAATAAAATGATTATTCGAAAGTAAATGATGAACATTTATGAAGTAAGTGTTCGAAATGTCCACCATTTTGTAAAATGCACTTTGCGGTTCTGAAACCCATACTTCTTATACATTTGCTTATTTCGTCTCCTTGAATACCTTCCAATACATTCTCAATCTTCTCGCCAGGAATCATTATTGTTGGATTTGTCATTTGTTCCGTTGAAACAAATTACAGAATCGAACTTTATTTTGAGATCATTACGATATAATTTTTGCAAGGCTTGGTATTCAAATTTAAAATCATTGTATTCGCGTCTCTTGACTATTTTATTAACAGCAGTTTTTGATAAATTGCATTCACTGGCCACAGTTCTCGATTTTTTTTCTGGGTTCATTGAATTTGGGTCAGAACATTGATATCGTTGATAGACTTGTTTTTTCTTACATACACACAACTCTAGGTTTATTGAATGTATTATTTTCAAGTAGTAGGCCGTGGATAAAAAAGAACATAACAAGAAATGTCATATTATTTGTCACTTCGTATATTATTGTGTCACAAGAACTTGTCATTAAATACTTTTCTGAGTAATTTTAATTTAACTTAATCGATATGGTAAGATACACAAATGAAGAGAAGAGAGATATGTACGAAGTGTACATAAAACTAGATAGAAATTCGTTCAAAGCACAACAAAGGTATGGTGAATTATATCCTGAAAGAACAACACCAAATATTAAAATGTTTCGACGTTTATCTACAACGTTACTTGCACATAATTCATTCATCAAACCTAGAGGTCCTTATGTACGGCGAAACGAGCCTATCAATGACATCAATGTTCTGGCACAAATTCGAATGAATCCAGGAATAGGATCGAGAACTATGGCCAGTGAATGCAATTTATCAAAAAGTGCTGTTGATAGAATACTCAAGAGACACGGATACCATGACTATAAATACCAAGCCGTGCAAAAACTATATCGCAATGATCCTGAGAGAAGGTTGCAATTCTGTAATTGGTTTCAACGGAAGGTGCGGAATAACAACAATTTTGCGCACAATATCATTTGGGGAGACGAAACGACATTCACAAATTCTGGCATGTTCAATCGAAGGAACAAACATTTTTATGCCACAGAAAATCCTCACTTAATTCATGAAGTTAGACATCAATATCGTTTTTCTTTGAACATATGGTGCGGTTTGTTGAATAATAAATTAGTGGGACCCTATTTTATTGACAGCAACCTAACCGGGAGCAAAATATGTAGAAATTATAGAAGAAATGTTGGATGATCTTCCTATACGGTATCGGTGTAATAGTCCATGGTTTCAACAAGACGGATGTCTTACACACAACTCAAGAATAGTCACAGACTATCTAAATCGAACTTTTCCCGGTTGGAACAAGAGGTCCAGTAGCATGGCCTGCCAGATCTCCGGATTTGAATCCGCTGGATTTTTATTTATGGAAATATCTCAAAAATGAAATTTATGATACTACGAACCCGACAATAGAGATTCTTCGCGAGAAGACTGAGAATGTATTGGAAGGTATTCAAGGAGACGAAATAAGCAAATGTATAAGAAGTATGGGTTCCAGAACCGCAAAGTGCATTTTACAAAATGGTGGACATTTCGAACACTTACTTCATTAATGTTCATCATTTACTTTCGTATAATCATTTTATTTTTCTTTCATTAAATGATAGTTTCGTTTAATTATTATGAATTAGGTTTTTCACCTCTTGAAATTTGTAAATAATTATTACTAGTTTCTTGCTTTGATTCTGTTACGTTCCATTCAGTTGAAGATGAGTAAGTTGATTTTCTTATCGAAATGTATCGCATGTTGTTAATTAAACTAAAGGTACCTAAATGTAATACAGATCCGACCCAAAGAAATTTGGATAAGGGTCAAAATCACCTGAAAATCAACTTTGAATGACATTGTATGATATATCGTTGAATTCAGCGTTAAAAGTTATTTCGAAAAGTGTCATAAAATATGCAGGTCCGTATTGAAAAAAATGAGGTTGAGGGTGGCCCAGAGCGTACGAAACGTTGCATACGAAATCTGATTATGTCAAATTGAGGATAATTTATTGTCGAATAAAAAACTCCTGTGACATTTTTTGATAATATTCGAAATAAAGTGGGAAAAAAAGAAAAATCAAAATGAGAGAATTTACTTTTCTTATGATATCTCAATAACCGGCACTGATAATCTCGATTTGTTTGAACTGCTTGACAATGCTTCTTTAAATGCAACTTTTTCTCCATTTGACCGACCTTCTAACTCTTATGGTTTAAAAGTTACCAATACAATCCCATTAAAAAAGTGGCCACTCTGTATATATATATGAAAGAGAGTAATATCGAGGGGACTGTTAAAAACAAAATGGGAGGAATTTAATGGACATAGCCCTCAGAGAGAAGTGCCAAGCGTAGACACGTGTTTCGGGCTCTCGGCCCTCATCAGTACGGTGGAGAAGTGCAAGGATGAACAACACTTGGTTAAATTCCTTCCATTTTGTTTTTAACATTCCCCTCGATATTACTCTCTTCCATATTTATATTCCTGGACTCGGATGTCACGCAGGTAGCTATAGCTGCTTCCGTGGTGACGTTGGTTGTTGCCCTGGAATTCAGGGTCTGCTGACCGAAATCACAAATGAGCGGCTGGCTTCTGTTTGTTGACTCCGTTGATTTGTCGTTTTCTACCAAGTGTTGTTCATCCTTGCACTTCTCCACCGTACTGATGAGGGCCGAGGACCCAAAACACGTGTCTACGGTTAGCACTTTGCTCTGAGGGCTATATCCATTGAATTCCCATATATATATATATATATATATATATATATATATATATATATATATATATATATATATATATATATATATATATATATATATATATATATATATATATATTTATTTTCTTCAATTTCTTGGAATAAAGGTCTGATTCAGTCTATTCATATAATTTCTCTTAACTACGTTTCGACATGGTATTTGTCATCTTCAGGTTAAACTAAAATTAAAGATATGGAGTTTGAGACATATTTTACACAATATTGAAATGTATGCACTAAATTAATTATTCAACAACATATGGTTCGAAATATAACACGTTATTTAACACAATATAAAAATATCTGTAACATTTATGAGTATTCACTTACAAATTATATTATTTGAATTGTGCGTTCGCATCGTACGGACGTTATTGTGGATGTCTGACTTCGACGAAGTTAACAGGAATGGTTTGCTTATCTTTCATGCATTTTTACCCTCTTCATAAGTAGGTACACCAGATTGTGTATATTGAGTTCTAGTATATGGGCCGGACTGTATTTTTTGGCAGCATGTAAAGATCAGTTTTCATTATTATTACTAAACCAAAGTTGAAAAAGGTTGTTATAAATCTGGCTTAAGTTTTTTATATCATTTCTATTGTTAATGCTATTGGGGTCTTTTTTAATATGTATCATTTCAAGGAATGTTCTTACTCTTGGATTCCTTTCTCAGGTCAAAATTTCAACGTTGTTAGTGTCAAACTTATGTTGATTTTCTTTTTCGTGTTCGGATAAGGCTGTAATGTCGGTTTTTGAGTATTTGTGGGCTTGTACTCGTTTCTGCAAATATTGTTTTGTTTGACCCATATAGGTACTTTGACAGTCTTCACACGGTATTCTATATACTGTATGAGTTTGTTTGGTTTTTGGTATTTCTGGTTTTGATTTTGAATAAATGGTTTTTGTTTTGAATAAATGGTTTTTGTGTTGTTAAATAACGTGTTATATTTCGAACCATATGTTGTTAAATAATTAATTTAGTGCATAAATTTCAATATTTTGTAAAATATGTCTCAAACTCCATATCTTTAATTTTAGTTTAACCTGAAGATGACAAATACCATGTCGAAACGTAGTTAAGAGAAATTATATGAATAGACTGAATCAGACCTCTATTCCGAAGAATTTAAGAAAATATATATGTGGTCAAGAAACTAAAGAAAAAAATATATTCGGCTGGGAACTAGATACTGCCAAAAACATGGATGGATACTTCACAACGATGGAAAATAGAATAGGAAGAAACAACACGATATTAATGAAAGATTTCACAAACACAAACAAGAAAATTGCAGCACAGAAAAATAGACGATTTTTTCTGGTAAGATGTAAAGATCAGAAACTAATACCAAATTTTTTTTAATTAAATAATATACTCAAATTCAAGCATGGAGAATTTCAACAAAAATATGAGCATATTTTAGGAAATTTCTACATTAAACTCATCCAAATTTGCATCAATGAATGTTACAGAAACATTTCAAATTCAAATAGAAACATTGAACATATAAAATATAAATTATCACAAAACGTTTGTCCTGATATACTGAATAGTTTTTTTCGAAAATCAACATCTATATTATGAACGATTTTTTCCAACACTAAAAGAAAAACAGAAGAAAAAAATTGAAAACTTACAAACAAAAAATACATATTCTCAAGAATTAGAACTTAATAAAAATTGGATGGAAAACCTAACTGACACAAATATTCCTGGAGACATTTTATATACCTTGAGTCTTGGTCAAAATTTCAACTACGAAAATAGAGAAATCCCTACAGAATCGATCATTGCGAATTTATAATCTGGAATTACCTATCAAACGAGCGAAAATCATAATGAAATTAGACACAAAATCAATAACATCATTACCAACTTCAAAACCAGTTTTGAAAAACAAACAAAAATTTGTGGAATTTGTCCGCAATATAACAGTTCCACAAAATCATATAATAATCTCTCTGGATATAGTTTCTTTATATACAAATATAGATACAAAATTAGCGATAGATATCATAAGAGAAAAATGGCATGAAATACAAAGTCACACAACACTAACCTTAGAAGAATTTTTGAAAGGAATTGAACTATGTTTAACCTCAACATACTTTCAATATGAAAATAAATACTACTCACAAATATTCGGAATTGCCATGGGATCTCCAATTGCTGCAACAGTAGCAAATCTGGTTATGGAGTATGTTGAAGAAAAGATCATCAAACACTAACTTTCAAACCAATATTCTTCAAACGATATGAGACGATTGTTTAACCTGTGTTCCTTCTGACAAAGTTGATGAAATTCTAGAAAAATTTAATAAATATCATCCTATATTGAAATTTACAATAGAAAAAGAAATAGAAAAACAAATAAACTTTCTCGACACAACAATAATACACGACAATACTGGAAACATTTTCCAAAGGTTTATTAAACCAAATGCATCAAATCGTTACACAAACTATTTGTCAAACGCACCCCTTAGTTACAAAAAAAATGTTATTCAAAATTTAACTGATGGAGCTATAAAGCTTGCTCACCCAAAATTCAGGAAAAATAAGATAGAAATAATCAAGAATATATTGAAAAAAAATAATTACCCCAGCTGAAAAAACAATAAAAAAACGAATACATGCGATTTACAATAAAAATAATAATGAAATAAAAAAAACAACAACATACATACCTTTACCATACATAGACAAACTATCGAATAAAATTAATAAAACAATGGAAAAACACAACATAACATCTCCACCGACTGCAAAATACGAACAAAACCATTTATTCAAAATTAAAACCAGAAATATCAAAAAACAAACAAACTCATACTGTATATAGAATACCGTGTAAAGACTGTCAAAGTACCTATATAGGTCAAACAAAACAATATTTGCAGAGACGAGTACAAGCCCACAAATACTCAAAAACCGACATTACAGCCTTATCCAAACACGAAAAAGAAATTCAACATAAGTTTGACACTAACAACGTTGAAATTTTGACCAAAGAAAGGAATCCAAGAGTAAGAACATTCTTTGAAATGATACATATTTAAAAAGACCCCCAATAGCATTAACAATAGAAATGATAAAAAAACTTAAGCCAGATTTATAACAACCTTTTTTAACTTTGGTTTAGTAATAATAATGAAAACTGATCTTTACATGCTGCCAAAAAATACAGTCCGGCCCATATACTAGAACTCAATATAAACAATCTGGTGTACCTACTTATGAAGAGGGTAAAAATGCATGAAAGATAAGCAAACCATTCCTGTTAACTTCGTCGAAGTCAGACATCCACAATAACGTCCGTACGATGCGAACGCACAATTCAAATTTTTTTTTTCTTGAACTCCATATCTTTAATTTTAGTTTGACCTGAAGATGACAAATACCATGTCGAAACGTAGTTGAGAGAAATTATAGGAATAGACTGACCTTCATTCCAAGAAA